>CM053405.1:31527020-31594224 GCA_028644305.1 Xerus rutilus | reverse complement strand
TGAATTGTGCTGCTATAAACATTGAAGTGGCTGCTTTACTGTAGTGTGCTGTTTTAAAAATATGGAACGCTTCACGAATTTGCGTGTCATCCTTGCGCAGGGGCCATGCTAATCTTCTCTGTATCGTTCCAATTTTAGTATATGTGCTGCCGAAGCGAGCACATCCTTTATACTTTATTATGCTAATTTTCTTTGATGACTACGTAGTATTTAAATAATACGAGTAAAACTCCTAAATAAAAGAACTAGAATAACCATATGTTGTACATAGTAAGATTGATCTCTAATGGTGGAAAGCATGGAACTCTCAGATAAACTAAGCTCAGTTTATGTCCTAGGTCTACCACTGATTAGCTTTGTAACCTTGAGAAAATGTAATTCTTGTTTTCCTCATCTATAAAATGGAGACAAAAAGAGCATCTATCTCTGAGAGCTGTTGTTAGGACCATATGAGAAAATGCAGGCAAAGTGCTTAGCATACTGCCTATCACATAGTAAACACTCAATAAACATTAGTGTTTCAGTTAAAGAAACAAGCTGTGCAATAAAAACTAATAGTGTGCACCATTCTTACTCTCATAGGAGAACTTGGACATACTACACTGATCTCCATTTTACACATTTTATACTTAAAAGGCACTTGTACATTCTTGCTTAGTAATATCTTCTGTCTCAATATTATAATACAAATGTTAAGACCCAACTTCTTTTTTTTAAATTTTTTTTAATTAGTTTATTTAATTGCATTTCAAGACTCAACTTCTCATTGGCAACAAAACCTCTGCCTCATCATATTTTGTACTGGATATAACAATGCAAAACTGTCACTACTATTACTTTTGGTTAACTATACTGGAGCAGGAAACAGTATTTTAGAGATTACTTTATGTTAGTCTTCTGAATTCAAATGATAGAACTTTTCAAAGGACAAATATGATAAATATCCAAAGACCACTGTAAGAACTTAATTTGGGAATTATGTTTTAAAATATGCAGTTGCTATGCTGAAAAATTACAAACATGAGAGATTATACAAAGAAATGTACAAGAAAGTGTTGATAACAGAAAAAAATGTGATAAACTGGACATTTTGACAAAAACACAGAATTAACAGTTGAACTGGAAGCAGCTCATCTTCACCATGATGTGGCTAGTGTCTGTGTTAGATAATGATTTATTCCACATCATGTGGGTATATATACCAGATAATTCATTTCACAGCATGTCCTTTGTATGTTAGCTCAGGACATCAAATAAGTGATTCTTCAAATTGTGTCTCATGGATCCACAAAGGTTCAAATTCACACATACTGGGACCACAATGGGTAGGATGGAGATAAGCATGGTTCTGGGTACTCCTCCCCTCCTAAATGTAACCACAGCCACTCAGCTCTTACTGGAGCACTTACCTAAATTGCCTCATAATACTTCTTTTGCTCAAAAGATTCTGCAATGAAAACTGGGTTTCTACTTGTTTGCTTGTTGTTTGTTTTTGAGATAGGGTCTTATGTTGCACGAGCTGGTCTCAAACTTCTAGTCTCAAGGAATCCTCCTGCCCAGCCTCCCAAGTAACTGGGACTATTGGCACCCAGCTGCTGGTTTTGATATTCTTTCATGTATTTCATATTATATAATCAACAACACCCTTGCAACTTTACATCATACATTTCTACATAAAAATTTAAGTCTCATATTACATAATAGAATTCTTCTACAAACTACACAAATGTGGTGGAAACAATTTGTCTCTTGGCATATTATGTATACCACAAAAAATGTCTTCAAATATACCATTTACCACATTACATGAAGGACAAAGAAGCCAAGCGTGGTGGTGCACACCTGTAATCCCAGCTGCTTGGGAGGCTTAGGCAGGAAGATTGAGAGTTCAAAGCCAGCCTCAGCAACTTAGTGAGGCCTAAACAACTTAGCAAGACCCTATCTCAAAATATAAAATAAAAGGGATGGTGATGTACCTCAGTGGTTAAATGCCCCTGGGTTCAATCCCCCATATGGAAAAAAAAAAAATGGACAACGAAAATGTATTTTTAACATGTCATTTTTGTTTTAGGCATCTCATTCATATCAAAAGTGAACAGCTAAAACACAGTGTAGAAGCTGTGGCATATTTGATATACTATACCTAAAATATAAAACCTAAGAAAACTTTCAGTTCATATGCCAGACTGTAAATTTGGGCTTTATCCATAATTTTTATCCATAGTCGTTTTTTATGTACCATTTTACAAAAATATTTTCTTTTGTTGGTACCTCATTTACATTAGTAAATTGTCAACTACTAACAGTTTTCATGCTTAAAATATAATTTACTAATTTCTTAGAAAAGCTGAATTCATAAACTTTGCCCCATTTCCAGAATTTTTCCCACCTTCTCAGGTAAAGAGTAGGAAATACACTACAGGAATACACTGCACTCATGCAGTTATCCCCCACCTCCATGGCAGGCAGGATTACTCCAGTATAGTTACATTCTTCTGAGCAAAATGGATCTTAGAATTCTTCTCTACATAGATAGCATTCCAAGCAAAAAACAGGGAATGAAATACTGCTAGCAGGTCAAATGAAACTTATTACCATTGTGGCCTCAAAGATAAGAAGACATGGCCCTTGGTCACCAGTATGGGTTTTGACCACAGATGGAACTTCACTTAATACAGACGTTTTCCCTACTCAATAAATATTTTATGAATTTACCTAAGCAAAACCTAATTAAGGGCTGGGGTTGTGGCTCAGCAGTTAAGCACTTGTCTCGCATGTCTGAGGCACTGGGTTTGATCCTCAGCACCACAAAAAATAAATAAATAAATAAAATAAAGTGTGTTCATCTACAACTAAAAAAATATTTAAAAAAAAAAAAACCTAATTAAGATGGTCTATCTGCTAATGTGTATATACAGCTAGAGCATCCCTAATCTGAATCTCTGAAATCCAAAATGTTCTAAAATCCAGAACTTTTAGCACACTATGTGACACCACAAGTAGAAAATTCCACACCTGACTTTATGCGACAAGTGAGGTCAAAATTCAGGTTCACAACACATAGCTCTTTCAGCTTCCCCCAGAGAGAAAAAGACCTTCCCAGACTCTTCAGTTGCAATGCATAAACTTTGTTTCATGCAAATATTTAAAATATTTTATAAACTACCTTCATGCTATGTGTGTAAAGTGTGTGAAATATAAATGAATTTCATCTTTAGTCTTGGGTCCCAGTCCCAAATTATCTCATTATGTACATGAAATATTCCAAAATCTGAAATCTGAAATATTCTGGCCCAAAACTTTTCAGATCAGATATACTCAACCTGTATTGCATTTTTCCATATGAAACTGCCAATATGCAACCACTTTTGATCTATGAAAACAGTAATCTGAATGTAATATATGCATGTATACACACACAAAATATAGCATATTCCTCATACAGATAATCTGACAGTTATTTTCTTTGGTAGATAGAAATACTGCCTCTATTCCACCCATGAAGACTAAAAAGGAGTGTGCATTAGAGCTAATTTCCAATCTGATCACTATGAAATAATAAGTCATAAAAATAATTTAAGTACAGTCTCAAAAGACTACAACCTCCGACAATTACTACAAAGTACATCACTAGAAGACAGAAGAACTACAGGGTGAATGTCTGTATACCACCATTGTGCTCTTGTTCAATTGAAATGGAAAAGAATAAACCTACCCAGCAATGTTGGCCATGGAGCTGAGTGCATCATATCCCTGAGCAATTGTGACTCTTGGAACCTGGTCCATTGCCAAAACTGTAGTTTTTCTTTTGGAAAGTTTATTTAGCAAGTCTGGATTTTGGGCTGGGTAAATAAAACTAATCAGTGTTCCTGATGTCTTTAAGAGGTCAGCTTCATGAATACCTAATGTTGGATTAACCATGGGGGCTCGTACCTGAAAAGAAAAGTCAAATCATAGATTAAACATATCAATACCATAAAATACAAATATAAAAATTTTGATCATATTTTTAAGCAAACAGGACAACTCAGAAAATATGTAATGACTGAAATAATACTCTAGAAGTTATTCTTTCATCAATAAGTGTCTGCCAAGCCAGGTACAGTGGCGCAAGCCTGTAATTCCAGCACTTAGGGAGGCTGAGACAGGAGAATTGCAAGTTCAAAGCCAGCCTCAGCAATGGCAAGGTGCTAAGCAACTCAGTGAGACCCTGTCTCTAAGTAAAACACAAAATAGGGCTGGAGATGTGGCTCAGTGGTCGAGTACCCCTGAGTTCAATCTCCAGTACCAAAAAAAAAAAAACTTGTCTGCCAAAATTTATAAGCAAAGTAAGGCACACAAAGAAATGTGCTATCTTCTGACTAATGACCTATGGACTGTTCTGAGTAAAGAACACACACACCTAGGAAAAACACAGATTGGGTCAGGGTTGACAATTAACTATAGAGCAATAAGATAATACAGAGGTTTTACAACAAACCTGACTTCCCAAAACCTATTACTCTGATAAAATTAAAAGATTAAATAGAAAGTTTTTGTTGCATGTTCAAAGACTCAATATCTGCTAATTTTGACAAGCATAAACACCTGGAGTAGCGAAACATTAGAAACGTTGTAAACTAAAGTATCCATGATAGTAAGTATAGATTTATGTCACCTTAAAATTCCAGATGACTATAAATGAACACAAGTCAAACTAGTAGCTTTGCTAAATTGGGCTTAAACAGAAAGCTACAATATATTCTGTTAAGAAGTTTAAGACATTTTATTAGCTCCCAGTTTGCAGTAATGCTTTTAGGCAAGTAAACACAGAAATAGCATCTGGAACTTATCTTTTAAATACAAATGCTCGATCAGTGATTTCCTATCATAGCATATCATCTCCATTTAGCTTGGAGAATCCTTTGCCTGCTATTCCCATTTCAGGTGTTGACCTGGTAATGCTTGTGATTCAAGACTTTGGACCAGACATATGGCTTAGTAATAGAACCTGCTTAGCATGCATAAGGCCCTGGAGTTAATCCTTAAATATTCAGAAAAAAAAAATTCCAATTTGGGGGTAGGAGTGTATCTCAATGTTAGAACGCTTGCCTAGCATATGTAAGGCCTGGGATTCAATTCCAAGCACCAGAAAAGAAATAAATACTTCTTTGACACTGTCTACATTTTTCTCCATGAAAACCCACAGCATAGACTTAGTAAAAATTAGAGGACAACTCCAAATTGATTCTACTGGCCTTTATGAAATGCTCAGCTGAGACTGCTGGCATTTGAGTATGTCAAGCCAACTGAATGTTCCTCTGAATGTGTTCTGAAGGATATTAATAGGTTTGACTCAAGAGAAAGGTCCCAGGTGAAAAAGTTTATTAGTGTTGGTATAAAGTTATGTAAGTCTCTATGTTACAGATTTGTCAGTACACCTTTAACATGCTTGCACACATTGTGAGTCCCTAAAAGAAAAACAAACCATTTATATACAAAAAAATTATGTATATTCTTATAATTATTTATTGAAAGACATCTCAAAAGATTTTGCCCCCTGAAACATATGATGCAATGGATTGTACTTATTTTTCAATTTGCCCTAAGGTCATTTACTATATATCAAATTATATCACCAAATGGCTATAAACCTAAAAGTTTTAAAAGCTTTAGCTGAATTACAACTTATCTCCATACATAAATTTAACTAATCATTTTCTACAATAAAAATTGGTCTTAAATCTTCTGCCAAAATCACCATTTAAGATCCTATCATGGGGGCTGGGATTATGGCGCAGTGGTAGCGTGCTCGCCTAGCACGCATAGGGCACTGGGTTCGATCCTCAGCACCACATAAAAATAAAATAAAGAAATTCTGTCACCTACAACTAAAAAATAAATTTAAAAAAAAAAAAAAAAAAAAAAGATCCTATCATGGCCAGGAGCAGTGGCGCATGCCTATAATCCCTATGGCTCAGGAGGCTGAGGCAGGCGGATCTGAAGTTCAAAGCCAGCCTCAGCAATGTGGCAAGGCACTTAGCAACTCAGCGAGACCCTTTCTCTAAATAAAACACCAAAAAGGGCTGGGGGATGTGGCTCAGTGGTTAAGCACCCCTGGGTTCAATCCTCAGTACAAAAAAAGGGGGGGGGGGAGACCTCAGAGTATAGCTCTGTGGCAGAGTTCATGCTTAGCATGCTCAAGGACCTAGGCTCAATCCCCAGTACCAAAAAACCAGAAGATGCTGTCAAGTTATTCAGTGGACTTTACGTTCAAACACACACACATACAAATACCCATGTGATTGAGTCTTCTTAGAAGTTAATATATAAAAGCATATCTGGGCTGGAGTTGTAGCTCAGTGGTAGAGCAGAGTGCTTGCCTAGCTTGTGTGAGGCACTGGGTTTGATTCTTAGCAACACATATAAATAAATAAAATAAAGGTCCATTGACAACTAAAAAAATATTTTTTAAAAAAAGCATTATCTTTCTGAAAAGTGAGTTTATTTTAAATCTGGTAATCATACATCTATAATCCATACTTCACTGTTTACCTTGGTTGTAGGAAGTACAGGATTTAATTTAATGCTCAATTCTAGTTATCATCTGCACTAGACTCTTGATACAGGTTTTCTCTCCTTATATGACTTGTTTTGCTTCAAATTTTAATTCTGAAGTTCATTAGCATATAATCACTACCATATATTTCCTTAAGATTTGTTTTTAAAGTCACCAAGGCCATTTGCTATTCAACTGGATATTGCTTTCTCTGAATAGTCATGCCCTCTCTAGAAAGAAGCAATTATATTACTGTAAATCACCATGCTCTGAGGTATCAGACACTGTACATTCAGTCGAAGACTGAGATTCACATCTTCTTTCCAATTCTAGCAGTAGTTAAATACTCACCTTTGGGTATTCTAGATATAGATGGACCACAGAGTACAAATTCTCATTATGCTCATTTGACCATTCCCCACAAATACATACACAGATACATACTCATATGTATAATTATTATGTATCAATTAAAAAGAAAGAACACTGGAAAAAACTACAAAACCAAAGAAAGTAATTTAATTTTTCTGTGAAACAATTTCCAAAAGTCAGCATGCTATCAATAGGAGAGGGAAAAGGAATAATTACTTTGACAACCAAATCAGAAGCCAGAACTTCCTTCACCCCTTGGATTTGGGCACCTGCTGCTCTGTAGTGATCATCTGAGAACTTGGAAGCCTCACCAGCACCTGATTCCACAACAACATTAAAACCCTGCTTGACCAAGGCCTGGACACCAGCAGGAGACAATGCCACTCGCTTCTCATTTTGGAAAATCTCCTTGGGGACTCCGACAGTCAGTTGCTTATATGGAATTCCTACAAACAGACAAAGGTAATAAGCAAAAAAAAAAAAAAAAGTTTAACATCAGACTTCAGGAAATGGAAATGGGCAGTCTGTTCTTCAAAATATACTGCATGCACATGTGGCCATACAAAATGTTTTTGATTCATAATCATAATTCTTTTACTTTTTCTTCAAGATAATCAATACTTTTTATGCCCACTCTCCTGAATGTCTAAGTATTTTATTTAATCAGAAGGCTTTCTTTAAGGCATTCTTAGGGGGAAAAAATGGGCTGAGAGATCACACAGCATGCTAACTCTAAAACTTGGGGATTCTGGTCTCCTTGTCCTAACCTTTATCAAAGACAAAAGTAAATTGCTGTTTTTTAGTTTGTTGTTGTTGTTGTTGTTGTTTTCGTTTTTTTGGTATTGGAGATTGAACCCAGGGATATTCAATCACTGAGCCACATCCCCAGCCCTTTTTATTTATTGAGACAGAGTCTCACTGAGTTGTTCAGGGTCTCACTAAATTCCTGAGACTGGCCTCAAACTTAAAATCCTCCTGTCTCAGCCTCCTGATTAGGATTACAGGTGTCCTTGAAAATCACTTTTTTCAAAAACAATTCTATGTTATATACTTTGGTGGCCTGCCACACTGAAAGTCCCTTTCCTAGCAATTTGGCTACAAGCAATTTCTCAGAGATTTTCAAGTGTTGTATCTGAGACCCTACATGCTTACTAATAACTGATAAGAAAAGACATCAGCAACTGGGTCCCAGATAATAATCATCTATAGGGCAGACATTCAGAAAACCAGCAGCTACAGCCCAAGAGATCACTTATACAGGAATTCCGCTCAAGAACATTCATGATGGCCAGCAACTACCCAAACCAATAAGGTTCTCCCAGGGAGTCTGAATGGGAAACTCATGAAAAGAGACAAGGAGAGAAAAATGGTGTAAAAGTTATATGAAAGATTAGCCATGAGGCAATCAAAGGGAGGTCAGTAGCAGGAGTGACAGACACAGCAATAGTGGATATTTAAAGAGGGAAGATGAATCAGGGCTATGAAATCTAGAATAACTTCCACTTCACCAAGAAGTACATGAGGGGCTTCCTGGGCTCCCATTCCCCAAGAATCCATACAATATACAGTATAAAATATACTCATCAAAAAAAAAAAACCATTAAGATTATTTTCTTTGCAAACCAAAAGAGACTAAATGATATATACTTATATTTATATATGGTTCAGGCCAGTGTTAGCTTACAGATATTACTTTTTTCTGCTGTTTCATTCAATATGTGGATATAAACAAAATTTTTAAAAGAGTATCTGTAAGTTTTACTAAAGCTTGGGAAATCTACTCTTTAAAATCTAACTCACAGGGCTGGGGCTATGGCTCAGTGGCAGAGCGCTTGCCTAGCAAGTGTGAAGCACTGGGTTTGAACCTCAACACCGCATACAAAAATAAAATAAGCAAATAAAATAAAGGCATGCATAAGCAAATAAAATAAAGGCATATAAAATAAGCAAATAAAATAAAGGCATGCATAAGCAAATAAAATAAAGGCATGCTATCTATATACAACTACAAAAAATTTTTTAAAAAATCTAACTCATGATTTGAAAATGAATCAAATTATCAGTTCAGAATAAGTTGTTGAGTAAGATCTTAGAGAAGTTAAGTCAACCTAAAACTACCTGAATTTACATATTGTCTTAGATTTCTATACCACTTATGCATTAAAAATTTACAGTAAACCAAATGCAAATAAATGCTTACTCTTACTTGGAGGAGAGGGGGGAAAAAAGATAGCTGGAAAACATTTGGATTGACGTGCAAAATTAAATAATATACTGTGACCTAGAGTTCACTTATCTATCATCAAATCTTTGCTCTACGTATCAAAAAAAGAAGCTACCAGAGATGACTAACATGCCAAAGGTACTTAGAAGGCAACTTAAAATGGCTTCTACGATCCAACTATAATTTGAAGTATCAAAAATAATAATTAATAGCAATGGAGTAAAATACATCCAAAGATGTTATAATCCATGCGTTCATATTGATACTCAATAAACAAAATATTTTTTAAAGCTTCATTGGTCAACTTGGGAAGAAATAGCATGTGGTAGGCAGAATTACAGCCTCCCAAAGATATCCATGTCCTAATGCCCAACACTTGTGAGTATATTACAGCACATGGCAAAGGGAAATGAAGGAAGCAGATGAAATTAAGGTTGCTAATCAGTTGATCTTCAGATAAGAATATCTTGGATTATCTGAATTGTCCCACTGTAATCATAAGGTTTCTTAAATGTGAAAGAAAGCAGAACAGAATTAAAGAGCAGGTGGGAGGAAGGACCACAAGTCAACAAAGGCAGGTGCTCTCCAGAAGCCAGAAAAGGCAAGGAAATATCCTCCCCTAGAGTTCCAGAGAAGGATGCAGACCTGCCAATACCTTAGGCCCAGTGAGATCTACTTCAGACTTTGACTTCCTGCAGTATAAGATAATAACTCTGTAATGTATGAAGCCACTAGGCTTGGACAGGAAACTAATACATAAGGAAAACAACCGATTATTAGCAAAAATAGTAAATAATGGGAAAGAATTAAACATTTATTCCCCCCTTTCCAGTACAATCTCAAGCTAATTAATAAGAAGAAAATGTTTCTTTAAAGAAAAATTCTAGCTAATATATGAAGATTGGGAATGATACAATGTTAGATACAATGATAAGATATAGAAAGAAAAATAGATCATTCTTTGAACAAGCCAACAGAAAGAACAACAGAAGAGGAGGAGATGAAAGGAAAAAGAGAGAGATGAAGAGAAGGAGGCAGAGGAGGAAAAAGAAGAAAAAGAAAAGAAGGAGAAAAGAAACAAAGGAAGAAAGAGAATAAAAGAAACAATTGAGAAAACAAAACTAGAATTATTTTCCATGCTTCTCAATGTGGTAATGAAATTGTAGCTATATTAAGGGAAAAATAGAATCCTTATCTTTTAGGGATAAAAATAATAATAATTAAGAACCAGAAATGAAACAAAAATCTTTATATGTAGTTAATATAGAGATCTTGAAATTTATTAGTTTATTCATAAGGACAAGTCTCAGGTCCTCAACACAGTTATTTACTTTTCTCTTATGCACAATTTTATCACACTGGGTAATATGGTTTTCCATAGCAGTTAAAAAGAAAGCATATGAAGATAAATTTGAGAGCTGTTAGGGAAAGGTACCCTTGCAATAGTGACTTGTCATCCGAAAACAAGAAAAGAGGCTATGAAGTCTATTTAAAGCAGACACAAAAACTCAGAATGCCCAGCAGTGTAGGACCTTAATGAACAAGCAGTCCTACAAACTCAAAAATGAAGCAAGCTATTATTCTTTGTATCAAAAGTTGACTCCAAACATCCATCCTGTCCCTCCACCTTAATACCAGAAGGCCACTTTTAACTGGGTATGTTGCCATCTGGGAAAAAAAAAATGTCCAAGTCTCCTTTATAAATGGCCATGTGCCCAAATTTTATTTGCTTATGGCCAATGAGGGGTAAATAGAGGCCCTGGGATAGTCTTTGAGAAGACTGCTGAAAGGAAGCTGACTAGACTTAGAACAGTCCCCTCTCAGCCTCTCCTCCTCTGGCCAGTTCTGTAGAATAGAGGCAAGTGGGAGGGTCACATGAGGGAAGGCCTTATAGGCCCCTGGAAAACAGCTCCCATGCTGCATGCACTGGAAAATTGGTGGTGAATTTTGAGAGAAGAGACCTGATCTTACATCTTTTAAAGATATAGAACAAATGGCAGGAGGGCAGAGGTAGAAAGCTCAGAGACTTTCTAGTCTGGTGCTTCAGTCCAGGGCAGACAGTGTTGGCTTGGACAAAGCAACGTTGAGAAGAGGACAGAGTAGACACAAGGAAGAGCTGGCCTTTACCTATTCAGAGAGTGTAGGATGACTCCAAGGTTTCTGACCTGAGTGACTGAGATAAAGTTGTTCTTTGTTAAATTGGGAAACACTAACATAGATCAATTAATACGTTTAATTCTTAATTCCTAAACATAGCTAAGCGATACATAGTATAAATCCCCAATACTAATTAGAAACAAGGGAAGGCTACTAGAAGAAATGGATATGATGAGCAACAGCCACCCAACTGGTTTATTTTTTATCTTTTTCTATTTTCTTTCTTCTCATAATAATGACAATCAGGAATTTCTATACATGGAAAATAAAAACAGCACTTATTTTTTTTTTATTTACAATGATCACTTATAAGCACCAAGTTATAAAACTGTATGGCTTTTCCTTTTATCTACTATCAGAAGAGCTATTCATACCTATGACTAACACTGGAGTAAGATTTTTACCTGGTTTCTCTGGGGCTTTACACCACAGTGCCTGGCGAGTATGAAATATTCGTAAAACATCCTTCTTCCCAGGTAGAACCTTACAGGACCCCAAATTGCTACGTAGAGGACATGAACAGCCAGTCACCACTGTTTTTAGTAGGTTCGCCATGATAATAGGAGCTCCCAACTTTCCAAATCCTCAAGGAAAATCACTAAGAGGAAAGAAAAAAAAAGGATTATCTACCAAGGAAAAAAATAATTTCTTTTTACCATAAAGAAACATAAATTACTAATCTAAAGGGCTTGGAATATAATGGTTATATGTAGACATTTACAAAGAAACTATTTGCCTAATCCTTTACTTCAAGATGCTTCAAAATTTGTTTCCAATTCAGGTATTTAACATTTGAAACACATTTTCCCACTAAACTGTAATTATAAACTCATTATTCAATTCCAAGACAATCACACAAATGTATTTGATCCTTATTGTAGCCAGAGAATTTAAAGACACTGTATCAAGTCATATCTTCTGTGCAAGTTACCTGCTAAGTCAACAATGTACAGCAAAAATTGCATATAACCAAACTTAGCTATGAATTTTTTTTAAATTATCTAAAATACTGTACAATTGTGACTTACATTTAGCCACCAGGTTGTAAAGAAAACACTGCCATCCAGCATAGCTAGATGCTCTGTCAATGAGATGCCCTAAACTAAAGCTGACTAAGTGAACATGAAACTCTTATTTGCCAAGTGCACCTCTCAAGAAAAGTAAACATTCACGGAATATGGCTCCAGGAAAAAGAAAGAAAAATTCCACACCATCTTTACCACATAGACTTATGCTTGCAGATATGGGAATAAAGTGTTTCTGTTAGTGGTTGTCACAAGTGGCCACTTTTTGCCAGTTCTAAACAGGCTGAGTAAAGTGTCACTAGCTTTGCTGTTACTAGAGCTCCTTTGGTTACCTTTGTTGCCCTCCTTGACAGATTCCCAGGGACACACGGAAGACACTCCTACCATCCTCACACAACTTAATGTTCCCTTTTCTTCTTTCCTTCAAGAAAGGGAAGAAGCAAAGGACCTAGGACTCTATCAGTCAAACTTGCCTAAATCCACCCATTCTGCCTGTAGGTTCTGATCTATTATTAGGTGGGACTCAGGGACTGAGCACCAGATCTCAACAGACTCCATAAATACTCTTCCAGACACCAGAGGAAGAGAGATTTCACTCATGTTTTAATTACAAAACTGCTGCCAGGAGTCCCTGAAGAAATTTTTTTTTATTTTTATTTTTTCATATTTAATTTATTTACTTGTTCTATTTAGGCTTACATGATAACAGAATGCAATTTGATTCATTGTATACAGATAGAGGATAACATTTCATTTCTCTGGTTGTAAGTGATATAGAATCACAACATACATGCAGTCATACATAAAGTTAGGGCTATGAAATTTTTTTTTAAATATCAGAAAGAAACATTGATAATGGAAATTCCCAATGCAGCCAGTGCTTATACATAAGATGCCCTTTAATTCAACAAACATGTGCTTCAGTCTGCTCATCTATAAAAACAGCTTAGGAGAGCAGGTTGTAGGGCCCTTTTAGGCTCTAAAAATTTTAAGATGAGATTTTGCAGTTGGGAACTGGTGGAGGAGGCAGTAACATTGTTTCAAGTTGGACAAATTGACAAGAGCCAGGCATAGACTGCATTCGATTCCGGGCCAAGGTACTGAGCTCTGTTTCCCTGCCCCCTCCACCTCCAAGAGCCAGGGGCCAGCTTTCTGCAGGGTTCCCAGGCCCCGGCTCCAGGGCTCCAGGGCCAGGCGACCCTACTCGCTAGTGCTTCATGGAGAACTTCCAAAAGGAGGAAAAAATCAGAGAGGGCACGTACAGAGTTGTGTACAAAGCCAAAAACAAGTTGACAGAAGTGGTGGAGCTTAAGAAAATCCACTTGGATACTGAGACTGAGGGTATACCTAGTATTGGCATCCGTGAAATCTCTTTGCTTATGGAACTTAACCACCCTAATATTGTCAAGCTGCTGGATGTCATCCACACAGAAAATAAACTCTACCTGATTTTTTAATTTTTGCACCAAGATCTCAAAAAATTCACAGATGCCTCTGCCCTCACTGATATTCCTCTTCCCCTCATCAAAAGCTATCTATTTCAAGCTGGGCAAGGTGGCATACACCTGTAATTCCAGCACTTTGGGAGGCTGAGACAGGAGAATTGCAAGTTCAAAGCCAGCCTCAGCAACGGCGAGGCACTAAGTAACTCAGTGAGACCCTGTCTCTAAGTAAAACACAAAATAGGACTGGGGGTGTGGCTCAGTGGCCAAGTACCCCTTAGTAAAATCCCTGGTACTAAGAAAGAAAAAAAAAAGAGCTATCTATTTCAGCTGCTCCAGGGACTAGCTTTCTGCCATTCTAATCAGGTCCTGCACTGAGACCCTAAACCTCAGAATCTGCTTACCAATGCACAGGGGCCCATCAAGCTAGCAGACTTTGGATTAGCCAGAGCCTTTGGAGTCCCTGTTTGTACTTACAAGTACCAGTAAGTGAGTACTTATACCCACAAGGTGGTAACCCTATGGTATTGGGCACTGGAAATCCTTCTGTGAGGCAAATACTCCACAGCTGTGATTATCTGGAGCCTGGGCTATATGTTTGCAGAGATGGTGACCCGCCATGCCCTATTCCTTGGAGATTCTGTGATTGACCAGCTCTTCCAGATTTTTCGGACTCTGGGGACTCCAGATGAGGTGGTTTGGCCAGGAGTTACTTCTGTGCCTGATTATAAGTTTAGTTTCCCCAAATAGGCCCGGCAAGATTTTAGCAAAGTTATGCCTCCTCTGGATGAAGATGGACGAAGCTTGTTATCACAAATGCTGCATGACCTCAACAAGCAGATTTCAGCAAAGGCAGCTCTGGCTCACCATTCTTCCAAGATGTGACCAAGCCAGTACCCCACCTTCAACTCTGATGTTCTTCCCCAAGTCCTCAGGCCCAGTCTCACTCTCTCCTCCAGTGTGGGTTTGACCTGGCTTGACTTCGGGCTATTTGGACTCAGGTCATGCCCTCTGGTCTTTTTTGGTACCTAAACACTTGCCTTTCCCTCTCATCCAACCAGCTCTGGGCATCCAGGGATAGAGAGGAGGAATAGGTGAAAATGTAAAGAAGTTTCAGTATAAGATGCACTTAACCACCCTTTCTCCCTCTTTTTAGTCATTGCTGAGGAGGGCTGGTTTTCAAAACAAAACAAAACTGACTGACTGACCTTTCCCCACCTTGGGTCTGCCATCCCAATCTCTGAATGCCCCATAGATATTACTTCCTGTGTTTGGGATAACTAGTGACTCTAAGCCTCCTGCTGCCACTATTTTTGTAAAGGCCAGGGGATAGCAGGGGGCCGAGTTGGAACATTTGAGAACCAAGCAAAACAAAACCATGGGGAGGGATCTATTTTAAAGAATTAGGTTAAAAATAGATCCAATCAGTTTATACCCTAGTTTTAGTGTTTCATCTCACCTAACAGGCTGAGAAACTCAAGACAGAGCCCCACTGGGGAAGCAGAAGAAATGATTGCCTATAGACCCCTTGTCTGTCCCTCCTATGGGCAAAGAGGAGTCTGGGAGGCCCAGAGGACAGGGATTTTGCTTCATGCTGACCTGTTGCTTCACCATGGCCTTATGAGGCAGGTGAGATGTTTGAATTTCTCTTTTCCTTTTATGATTTTAGTCCTTGCCAGGGATCTCTGCTCCCATCTTCCTCTGGAAGTTGTCTCTTACCCCATAAGAGTGAAGTTAGGGTTAAGATATCATTTGGAGAATACTGGTACTTTTGCAGGGTGGTGCCTGAGTGGGGGCATTGGGAAAAATTCTTTAAAAAAAAGGATGAACAATTATATTTATATATCAGGTTATATGTGCGTGTGTATGTGTCAGAGTGGCTGGATTAGTTGCCATGTACACCTTGGGGTTTTGTAATTTGAATGTTTACAAAAAGTATTTTCCTTTTATAATTTTGTCTCTCATCTCCCACCCCATCCTTGAGTGCTCTTTCTCTATTAACATTATTTGTAATTTAGTTTGTAATTCATTAAAAGAAAATGTTCCTAGTTAAAAAAAAAAAAGATGAGATTTTGCAATGTTTTAAAGTTGAAGTCCTATTTCCTCACCTGTTACTCCAGAGGTATTGCTCTTAGGAGTACTTATAGAATCAAAATGAAATGGGTCAGCCACTTGCAGGTAAGAAAAGTCAACATGTAATAACACTATAAGGCAAAGTAGTAACACAAGTTCCAAGTTCTTTGAGGGATCAAAGAAAGTGATCTTGTCCTCTTAGAGGGCTCAGAAAAGAAAAAGAGCTAGAGGAAAATAAAATGAAAAAAGCAAATGAAGAGAGAGCATGCAAGATGAGTTTAGTCGCACAAAAATGTATACTTTGCAATGTGAACAGATGGTTTTACATTTACAGGGTTTTCCCACATATGTCATCTCATTGCAATCAATCTCAAAGCATTCCCAAGTCCTATAAATATTCTCCTCATTCATTCATGGGTCACACATAAGGTTATTTGTGGCTTAGAATGCAGAGCAAATGAATTCAAAATTCAGCCACTCATTCAAAAAATTAATTAAAGCTATGCCAAGAACTGATGGAGATACAAAGACATATAAAAGATAGTTTTTGTTTTGAGGGAGATTTTTTCCTATCTTTACTGAATTACCTCATCACAACCTCCCCACCTAGAGTTTCTCCTCTTGGATCATTCCAGCTTCCCAACAGCCACCATTCTCACAGAGTTGACAAAGCTCACCCAGATCTCATCAGCAAATGAATGAAGCTGGCTCTAATAGAGCCCCGTATTGTCCAAGTTTGCCACTCCTTGGGTATTTGATCTGAACCTCTCTTAGCCTCCCTCCACTCATCTAGTTAAAAAAGAAAAAAGCATAAAAGGTGCGGGTTTATAGGGTCTTTTTAGGTTCTAGAAATACTATGATTAGATAAGATTTTGCAGTATTTTAAAGCTGAAGTCCTGTTTCATGGCCTGAAGTCTGGAAATTTTGTCCTGCCTATTTGAAAAATGATGTGATGTTGAACAGTTCATTGGCAGGGGCATAAGACATCAGTAAAACCAAGGCCTTGGGTGGCCAATTTCTCCAAAAGACAAAAAAGGTCCACATAATTCAAGTTATAAATATATAGAGGAAAGAGTATTTTTTGACAAGAGTAGTCCATATCAGTAAGCCTAAATTAAATACAGATAAATCTGAAAGATATTCAGAGAATATCTGAACCACCTCATCACTAGATGAGACCCGTTTATTCCAAAGATTGCACTCCATTTTAATGATCACATTTCCCTCATCCGCACTTTAAAAGTTCTCTGCTTTTATGGCTTTGAGGCAATAAAAAGAAAATTTTACAAATTTTACAACTCAAAATTGAAAAGAAAAAAACAACTTTTTTTTTCTTTCAGTATTGCATTCATGTGGTCATTTCATATAAATTATTTGGGTAACTATCTCCCCTGATAGATTTTAAATCATTGAGGGCAAATAGCCAACCCAACAGAGGATAACATTAAAGTTGAGAGTGAACTCTGTATGAGGTTGGCAAGTCACTTAACTGTCTGTACCTGAGTTCCTCATCTTTAAGGTGGGAATAATCATAACACCTACCTCATAGGATTGTGGAGAGGATTAAAGGAACATCGTATCCTGATTAGCTGTTATAATCACTTTGCTATTACCACCTCTGGACCAGTGTTTTGCACAAAATAGAGGAAGTCAATAAGTTTTTGTTGTTTTGTTTTTTGCAGTATTGAGAACGGAACCCAGGGCCTCCTGAACATGATAGGAAAGTGGCTCTACCACTGAGCCACTTTCCTAATTTCTAATCCCTTGATAAGTATTTTTTGATTGAATAACTAAGGGTAGGTATACTAAAGCCTGGGCACCTATAAACACATTCTCCAAGCAGTTTCAGTGAATTTCCTTTGAAAATGAAATGTCTGTGTAGCCTTGTGGAAAGCAGATATTATCAGCAAAGTTTAAGCAACCCTTAGCATGCCTGCCAATAACTTTTTATCCCAAACTGTCTTTCCAAATTTAAAAAAAAAAAAAAAAAAAAGACAAGCTTTGCAAATAAAAGGGGTGCATGAGAAGAGGAAAACTTTTTAAATAAGAGAAAGTAAGGCAAAAAAGCCCCATCCCTCTGAATAGTCTGAGCTATAACACTTCAGACTACAGACCTCTTAAGGACTGCAAGCACCACAGGGCGAATAAAGGACACCTGCAACTGTAAACAAGCCATGCTTTTACAAGTGAGACATACCAACAAGGACACAATACCCAGGCAAGCTTAGCCTGGTGGCGGTGTGACCTTGCCCAAAGCCACCAGTGCCTCAGCCACCTTCAGTGCACCCCTCGCGGGGCAACTAAATTGCCACTCTCCGGCAACTGCACTGGACCGCTATTTATAACCTCTTCTGGCCCATTGGCCCAAACTGCATGACAATCATTCTGCACTCGAGTTTGAATCAGCTTTGTCCAAGCTGCCCCCTCGGCGACTCCCCCGCCCTCCCGCCCCCTCGCCAGTTCAGGCCACTCTTGGCCTAGCAGAAGCTTGCACCCACCACCACCACCCCGCCCTGGCATTCACAACATCGGCTGGTATCTCCTATATCCCTAGCCGGGTACCCTCCCCGAACTCCCTCAGGGTTCAAGCACAATTATGAGACATCCAACTGCCTGGGTACACCCCCATCGAAAGTCCTCAGTGACCTCTCCCTTCACCTCCACTCTTGCGCCCGAAATGACCCCATGAGAGTATCGCGGTCCTCCAAAGCTCCAAGATCTGCACCTGCACAGCTGCCGCCTCACCCTGCCCCTCCGAATCCAACCGCCCACTCCCTTCCATGTTGCTCCAGGAAGACACAAAAAAGGGGGCCCTCAAGGCATAGTTCTCCTTGCCCACCAAGTCCCAGGCCTGAGGGCGCATCCAGTTTCTGGAGCAATGCCGACCCCGCCCCCTTCTGCTCCTTGACAGGTCTTCTTCCCCACCAGGGCCTGGGTGGTCAGGGCAGCGGCGCCCCTGCCCCAGCTGCGCCTAGGGCACGTGCCTGTGCTTCTCTCTCCGACAGACCTGCTACGCTCACCTGGGCCGGGAGGCCGGGTGGCCGCCGGCTGCGAGCCGCTGGGTGTGAGGGAACGCCGCGCTGGCAGACCCGGGCTCGGGCCGCGGAGCTGTGCCTCCAACCCGGAAGAACAGCCCCAACCCTACGGCGGCGGCGACTGCCACGTGACTGCAGCGCTACCCCTACAAGGGCCCGGCGCCCCCTCCCCACTCCCCTTCTTGGCGCTGGTCTTCTTCCTGCCAGGTCCCCACTTTGCGAATGCGAAAGAGACCTCAAGAAAATGCCCTCTCTGAGCGCAAAAGCCGGTTACCCCCAAGGGGTCTTTCAACTTTCCGAGGCAGCCCAAACCTCTTTGTCTTGGCCTAGACCGGGAGACCCCAGTCCCGCCTCCGCGCTTTCGCTAGGCCCGTCCTTGTCAATCAAACCTGGTGCCAAACACGGCCACCGAAGTTTTCAGGAATTCATTTGTCCTCTTCCCCAAGAGAATCAGTTACAAAGTGTAATTTCCTCTCTGGTGTGCCACCAGAACAAATAAGCGGATAATATAACTTCTCCTCTTGGTGCTTGCCTTTCTTTTAGCTCTCTAGGAAAAAATCCGAACTTCTGTAACAGAAGATCATAGGGAAAAGAGGAGGAGGTGGAAGGCGGGAATAGGGGCGTTGTTTTTCCATTCTGGGGAGGGAGGTGGAGTTAAATTCTTAAGAAACGATGTCAAGGCCTGAAAATTAACACACGTCTGCCTGTATGTCTTCCAATATCAGAGCCAGCCGAGAAGTCGTCTTGCAATACTGTTACATATCCAACGTTTGGAACGCACCCTCAGTGGACTTTTGTTAACTTTACTAACCAGGCCTAAGCTGCTTTCGACAACAGTATTCAAGAACTTCAAAACTAATGACCTGATCATTCTTTTCCAGTAGTTTTGTTACTTATTCGGCAGGCGTATTCTGGCTAAAAGGCGGAGAACTAAATATGTAGTATAAAATAATCACTTACCCAAAGTTGAATTATCATAAAGTTTCACTGTAAGATCACTTTTTATTTTATTTGAAATATTTAAAAGGCATAAGGCAAAACAGATATTCCATCTTTAAAAAGAAATGAGCCTCAGAGAACCGCTTACTTTGAGAAAGTGCCTGTGTTTAACCAGCACACAAGGTCAACGGCTAATAGACTCTCGCTGTGATCCCAACAAAGTAAGACAATGTCCCTATCCTGGAAGAGTTCAAAGACAGGAAAGGACACGGCCCTATGTTTTAAAATAATGAACCACATGATAAGTGCAACCACAGAAACAGGTTCAAAATACTGCAACTACAATGAGATAGGTGCAGTGGATAAGGATTTAAAACAGCTCTTGGCTTGGGGATGTTTGTCAAAATAAGAGTGCATGAACAAGGTCTAGGATTGATCCAGCACAAACAATCAATCAATCCTCTTAATATAAAACACTTGAGGGAGGGTAATGGTTCCCTTTTTCTTTCTGAGCTTGAAAATCAGTGATTCCAAGCTAGGGACAATTTTGTTCAAAGAGACATTTGGCAAATCTTGGAGACAATTTGGTTGCTGCAAATACAGAGGGGAGGCTTCTAATGGTTAGAAGCCAAAGATACTGCCAACCACTTCATATTTCACATGGCAGGCCCTCACAACAAAGAATTAGCAGCTCTAAATTCAATAATTCCAGGACTAAGGAATTCCAGCTTAAGTTAATGTTCAATGTTATTTAATTTAATTTATAATTATATTACATAAGAACAAATCCAAAGCGAATACACTGCTTGCCAGTTTTGAAAATAGTGAACAGTATGCATATAACTTTAATAGTAAGCATGATTATTTCATTCTGCTCATTATATAACATAATTTGGACTCCATTGCTTCAGGTGAAAATGTTGTCATTTGGAAAGCTGTGTTTTAGGAGATCTTGCATATAATTCATATTAATTAATAGAGGGAGGACCCCCAAAATTGGATTAAGGTTCAAAAGTTTGCTTGGAAGTTGCCTCTGAATCTTAGACACTAAGAAAAAAAAAAACTTGTAAAGATTTTATACTTCCCATGAAGTAGTAATGACCCTACCTGTTCTGTTATCCACTCTCCACTTTGGCTATTTTGGCCTGTAAATGCTCATCTTAGAATAGAACTGTTCACATATATGCAAGTTTTTATTATAGATTGTTGTTATTTAATACTTTAATTTTAACTATATGTTGAAATTAGGGTATGTCTCAAAATTTAAACCTTGAAAATGTAGGAGACTTTGTAGTCACAAAAGCTTAAATATAATTTTAATATTTAGAGTCCTAATGTATCAGAAGTAAAAAAGATGAAATCTTTAGACAAGTATAACCTTCCATTAGGATTTACTTTGAAGCCTGAAAACCAGAAAGATGCTCAATAGACAAAAATAAAATTGTATACTAAGCCTGAGAAGATAAGCTATTAAACACTGAACTCCAAAGATGACTTGCTACAAAAATCCAGCATCTAGTTAAAACCAGGTCAGAGAATTGGTAAACTTTCATTATGTTTATTATGTTAAAGAGTTATCAGCAATTTATTAATTCAAGCTTCACTTTTAAAAGACAGCAATTATTAGCTAAATGAACAGCTCCAATGAGATAGGATTCATATACTCCAGTAATGTCTACCAAAGCATACACTTGACAGGTATTAAAGGAACCATCATCAGGGCTGAGAGTGTAGCTCAGTGGCATAGCACTTGCCTAGCATATGCTAGGCCTGCGTTTATACCCAGCACAACCAAAAAAAAAAGAGAGAGAGAGAGAGAGAGAGAGAGATGAACATCCTAAACTCAGTATTAGCCCTTAGCTGTACCTTTGGCAGGCCAATCAAGTGTTAGATCTTAGAAAATAAATATTAACTGACTAAATGAACTAATACTAATCAACATTAACTGGGAGAGGGTGAAAAAGAACTGACACTACACAGCCAGAACAAGGTCAAATAACTGGCAATTTACTTAAGCTATTTAAGTAAAACTAGAGTATATTTGAATTTATAATGATCATCTGAAAAACTAACTCTTGCCAGTTGAGATGGTGTGTGTCTACAGTCCCAGCTACTTGAGAGGCTGAGACAGGAAGATCACTTGAGTCCAGAAATTTAAGACTAGCCTGGGAAACTTAAAGAGACCCTTTTTCTTAAAAGTAAAATAAAAAACTAACTCTTGGCTGGTCATACCTGTAATCTCAGGTGGCGCATACCTGTAATCTCAGTGTCTGGGGAGGCTGAGGCAAGGAGATCGTGAGTTCAAAGCCAGCCTAAGCACCAGCAAGGTGCTAAGCAACTCAGTGAGACCCTGTCTCTACATAAAATACAAAAAACAGGCTGAGGATGTGGCTCAGTGATTGAGTGTTCCTGATTTCAATCTCAGGCACTCTCCCCATCACCCAAAAAAATAACCCTTGGCATATCTGTGTGAAAACTGTCCTCTCCATATATTAAAGTGCCAATTATTTAAAAATCTATAAGATATTTTTATCAATATAAATATTACCATCATAATGACACCTTTGGGGGCCTGGGAAAATGGTAAGGGATAAGAGATGTATTAGTATCCTAGAGGGGCTGTAACAAATTATTATGAGGGAAATCAAGAGACCCCTTCCTAAAATATACTTCTTTAGCATATTTCAAGATGGTTAATCAGAAGGGCTACAGACAGGAACACAAGAATGGCTCTGAAAAATCGTCCTTTGAAGGTGTGCAGATTTGAATCTATAGATGCATACAATGTATGCCAACAGGCTTTGTCTGAGAGCCCTGTCCCCCATTTGCAAATGACAGATCTTTCACAAGAGGAAGAGAGTGACTAGGGTCTGACACCAGCCCAGACAGAGATTACCACAGATGGCCTTCTGATGATGTTTCTGAGTCTTGACTTTTGGTCAATGCATTTTCCTCCCACCTTTCTCTGACTTGCATCAATATCAGTTCACTGTCTTATCTTTTTTTTTTTTTTTTTTTTTTTTTTTTGGTGATGCTGGGGATTAAACCCAGGGCTTTGTGCATGAGAGGGAAACACTCTGCCAACTGAGCTATATCCTCAGCCCCTGATCTTTCTCATACTTTGGGTGTGGCTGTCACATCAATAAATTTAGATACTTTTTTCCTGTTAATCTGTCCATATCACCAGCTTATTTTGTAGACTAAAATCATCAAAACTTTGGAAGAGAGAAAAATTTAAAATTTCCCTACAACCACAATTTGAGTGGCTTAAAACCACAGAAATGTTGCTTTCACAGTTTTGGAAGACAGAAGTTCAAAATCAAGGTTTCAGTACAGAGTATTCCTTCTGGAAGTGCTGAAGGAGAAACCCTCTGATGCCTCTCTTCAGTAGTTTTTAGCAATCCTTGCAGTTCTTTGCCTTGAAGACACATCTAATATCTGCTTGCATTTTCATACTGCCACCTTCTATGCACCTGTCTCCAAACTTCGCTCTCCTTTCTCTTAAACAGATGCCAGTCAGTGGACTTAAGGACCACCCTAACCCCAGCGATGATTTAATATCAAGAGCCTTAACTAATTACAACTGCAAAGATTATATTTCCAAATAAGAGTGGATATGAATTTGGGGTTGGGGAACCTTATTCAACCCACTACAGGGACACTGTGCATTTAAGGGTATCACAATGTAATGAGCATTGTTGTTTGTTTGTTTGTTTACATGGATGGATTTACCAGTTCTTGAGTTTAAACTAAAAATTCAAATTATTTTGGGGAAATGAAGGTGAAAGTTGTTGTGTATTAATAATTGAAATTTTTTCCTTAGTTGTATCCTGTTTGCTTTCTTAAAAAACAATCTAGGGCTGGTGCTGTAGCGCAGTGGTAGAGTGCTCGCCTAGCATGCGTGAGGCACTGGGTTCGATCCTCAGCACCATGTATAAATAATAAATAAAAAAATAAAGATCCATCAATATCTAAAAAAAAATTTAAAAAAAAACAATCTAATTGAAATTTTCCTTCAATTTTTATATATTACATTTTTATCACTATTATCAAACTACTTGATTATAAAACCTAGAATAATAGTTAACTTTTAAATATATTATAATTTAAATATTATAATATTATTATATAAATAATATTATAATATTATTTAAATATTATAATATTTAACTTTTAAAATTGCATTTGATAATAACTCAAGATCAAATATTTTAACTGGTTTTAGAACACCACCTCTTTGAAGATCTTTTTTTTATGCTAGATGTTACCCATAACAGAAAAAGAAAAAAATAAGAATTTCTCACCTCCATTGGTTTCTGATATACCACTCTGCTATCCCCTCCTACTTCTTGAACCAGCATTCAATTCTTTTATTACTTAAATGCACAGATGTTTCAAATGTTCCCTGACTCTGTCCTTTTAACTCTAATACTCTCTCCCTGACAGCCCAATGTCACCTGTGCTATTATAACTGCCAAAGCCCAATATCCAGCCCAGACTTTACTTCTGAGCTCCAGACTCAGAAAACCAACTGCCTACGGGTCATTGCCAATTGAGATTTCCACATAGATCTCAAGCCCAACAAGAGAAAATTCCCTTCTGCTTCCTTCCTTGTAGCTCTAACAAAATACTTACTGTTTCCTGATGGTATGATGCTTTTCTGCACTTCCCAGGCTTTTCTCATGCTTTTCCTCCTATCTAGAATGTTCTTCCTGCCCCCTCCCCTTCTGTGCAGGTTTGTCCTCATTCTTCAAGTCTAGCTTCTTCTAGCTGTGAAGCATTCCAGAAAGCCTTGTTCAGCTCTTAATTCTCAAGCTTAGCACAGTTCTTATCACATAGCAAGTGCTAAATGAAAGTTAGCTACATAAATAAGAAGCAGCTTCTATGGAAGAAAGAATAGAATCCTGGCTCTGGGTAAGCATCCTTGGGAAAATTATTTAACTATAAAAATATGGAGACAATAACTATTTCACAGGTTATTGTGAAAGGGAGAAAAAATTGTAGAAGGAATATAGCTCAGATTTCAGTAAGTCATAGTGCAACTACTAGGATATTGCATGTTTTAATTACTTAGACTCTGTGAAAAATGCAAAAGCAATTCAATGAAGGAAAGATAGACTTTTCAATAAATGGCACTAAAGCAACTGGATATCTGTAGGCAAAACCAAAAATTAACTTCAAGCAGGGTGCGGAGGTGCATGCATGTAATCCCAGGGGCTCAGGAGGCTAAAGCAGAAGGATTGCAAGTTCAAAGCCAGCCTCAGCAACTTAGTGAGGCATTTAGCAACTCAGCAAGACTTTGTCTCTAAATAAAATATTTAAAAAGGACTAGGAATATTGCTCAGTGGTTATACCCCTGGTTTCAATAACTGGTACAAAAAAGAAAAAAGAAAAAAAAAAAGAACCTCAACCTAAATCTCACAGCTTATGTAATAATAGCACAGAATGAAGTACAGAATTAAATGTAAAACCATAAAACTTTCAGAACAAAATAGGAGAAAATCTCCAGGACCTAAGAGTAGTCTTGACACCAGAAGCATTATTTATAAAAGGAAAAATTGATATGCTGAATCTTGTCAAAAAAATAACAACAGGGCCTGGAGGAGCTGGGATCTGGCTCAGTGACAGAAGGAATAAAGGATCTCTTCAGGGTCTCTTTTATAAAAAGATACTAATCTTATTCATAAATCTCTGTGACCTAATCATCCCTCAAAGGCCACATTTCCTGGTACTATCTCCTTGGGATTAGGATTTCCATGCATGTATTAAGGGGGAATAAACATTTGGTCCATTGCACTGTGTTATATTATTGCCTATATGTCTAATTCCTGCACTTAAATGTAAGCTCTTTGAGGATTTATATTTTGTTTTATTCATTGATGGGTCATCAACACTTAACAGAATGTCTGGCTTTTATCAGGCAGTCAACAAATAGTTGTTAAAAGGAAGAAAAAATTGTGAGAACCCTGTATGAGTTAAAATGGAAGGAAGATCTTAGCCATTGAACATGTGCCAACAAAAAGATCAGTGAATAGACTGAGCCAGGGAGATAGAGAAACAGAACATGCCAGGGCAAAAGACCTCTTGCTTGATATATTAAACATTGACATTCCTGTCTCTTCAGTGCCAAACTTGGACTCAGTACATCATCCGATTAATGAGTATTTCCAGCTATTACATTACCTCACTGCTGGCCAGCAAGCACTCAGTTCAATTAGTTGAATTGTGCAATTACTAGGATATTGCATGTTGTAATTATTTACTTAGAACTTCCTCTAAAATTTTCAACTCCCATATCTCATGCTCTGACCACCACTTTATTTCCAATTTCTTTATTTCTGACTCTGGATCCCCTTTTTCCTGCATCACCTATCTTCCCTTTTCAACCTCTCTTTATCTAGCCTCAACCATGAACAACTTCTCAGTCTCTTCTGTTTTTATCCTTCTATCTCAACTGCATAATGAAATTTCACTCCCACTAATAGGCTTCTCAGTTCCTACATCAGATTGTTATGAAATTGTCGTTCTATAAATGTCTGGTATCCACCCTCATTGGGGCCTCTGTATCAGCCTGCAGATCTCCTATGACCAATACCCTTCCTACTCAGCTTTCTCTCCCAGAGCAGCTTTTACAACCCTTGTCAACTTCCTCAAGCTAAGATTTCCTCATTTTTTACTAAGGATATGGAGGCCATCTTTCTTAAATTTCCAGTGTTCTCCTGTCCTGCAATATCAGCATCTGTTTCCATTTCTAGTGAAATACCTTTTCTCCCTCCCAGTTATTCCTGATATGATCAGGAATTTGTGATCAGCTGCCTTCCTCTAATCCTTTATTCCCTCAATTTTTATCCTTTCCCCAGGTGCATTCCTTTGCCTCATTGTCTTTAGCTGACATACTAAGGTTTATGCCCTCTTTACAAAAAAATTTTTTTTCTAATAACAAAGAAAAAACTTTTTCCATACACTTGCTTTGTAAATTAGTCCCATAACTATTCCTCCCATTGTTTCAGTCAAGCTTATACAAAGCTGCCTATACTCACTGATGTCATTTCTTAATACTGACGATTGCTTGCAACTGAATCGCTCACAAATCTGTTATTGCCATTGCTAATATCATTGGAATGCCTATTTATTAATTTATAGTGAGAAATACAACTCAAAGAGAACGGAATGTTTGCATCAGTGTGATCCATTTATTCTGGAGGCAAAATAAGCTTGTGGACTCTGGACTTAGAACTGGGCTGCTCACCATCTATGTGATCTTAAGCAAGTTAGTTAACCTCTTTGTTAAAACCTCAGTGTTTTTGTATATAAAGTGAGATAAGTAACAGTCTCTACATTGTAGGATTCTTTTGAAGTTTAATAATTAAATGAGAATTCCTGTTTAGTGTGTAATTGGAATGTAAGTGCTAAATATTATCTATTATTTTTGTTATGCTCCTCTGAATATGCAAATTTAGACAGATAATAAAACTGTAATAAGAAGATTGCTTAGTGAATGTGCACTAGAATTCACAGGTGGTGGTTTATCCAGTTGTTTAGTTACCTCAGATAGGAAACACCTGATGTAGGGAGTAGTGTGCACTCAATCTCAGGGAAGAGTGCACTTTCGTGGACTCTTTAGAATCCTATTATTTGATACCTCTGCAACATTTGACATTCTTGTCTCTCTCTTTTCCATCTTTTGTTTTTGACTGGCTTTTCTCAGTTTTAGTCCTATGTAAACAAAGAAAACAGGTTTCTCTCCTTCAGTCCAGTCATTAGATTTGGTGTACCTCTTTCCTTCTGCTCCTATACAATTTTTCTAAACCACCCATTTCTCCATTACTTCCTGTGGCTTTAGCCATCAAATCCCCAACTCAAAGGCTGAGGATATAGCGAGTTGGTACAGTGCTCACCTAGCATGCACAAGGCTCTTGGTTCAATCCCCAGCACCACATATATATTAAAAAAAAAAAAAAGAGCTGCACCTGGGATGGACTCAGCAACACACTGAAGGCAATAAATGCTTTAAAAAAATATTTGCCTCAAGCAACACTCTTCAGAGCTCCAATATTATAAACTTAACTGTCCACTGAACAATTTTGCCTGGATGCTCCAGGTTTCAAATGTCCAAAATGGAATTAGAGTTCTTGTTTTCTTGAACTTGCTCTCTTCTGGTATTCCCAGTTTGGTCTTTCAGTTTTCTGAAGGATCAAGCCAAAATTCTGAGAGTCAGCCTTATCTCTGGCCTCTCATTAATTCTTCACATACATTCTGTTAAGTTCATCCTAAATATCTACTGAATTTGGCCCTTTTCTCCACTTCCACTACCACGTTAGAAGCATCATGATTTCTACCTATAACTTTTGCAATAGCCACCAAATGAGCCTTCCCACTTCCAGTCTCATATGCCTCTCACCTAATCTCACACTCTTGCATATCCTTAGCACCCAAAAGTGTCTGGCATAAAGTAGACATGCAATCATTATTTACCGAATGAATGAATTCCTATCTTCACAAAGTTTACAGGTCAGCAGAGAGATCAATGTTAAACAAGTATCACTAGGTATTGGGAAGATCTCATGCAGCATTCCTGGCTATCTGAGACTCTGTGATAGCTTGGAGCCCTGCTCCAGATGGGAGTCTCAAGTGCCGACCAGTTGGCGTTACATTTCATAGGAGGCCCAAGAGATTAAAAGAGGAAGATAATTTACACAGATGAGACCCATAAGAACAAACACATCAGCTAATTTTTTTCTCTTAATGATGCCTCCACTCATTCATAATGGTGTATAAGTTGCCATGATGATTTGAGTGGGGAGGAGTAAACTGAATTAGCTAGGAAAGTATTAGGAATAATAGAACAAGATGATATGTTTTATTTATATGTAGTAGATTTATAAAACCTTTTATTTAAAAATGATTGTAGATTTACATGTACTTGTAAGAGATGCTAGATAAATATTGTTTACCCTTCACCTAGTTTCCCCCAGTGGTAGGTAACATCTTGCATGGCTATCACATCCAGGAAATCAACAATACCAGAATCCACCTACCTTAGTTTTATATGCACTCCTATGCATGTATATTTAGGATCTATGTAATTTTATCACATGTGCATATTTGTGTGATCACCATCACATTAAAAAGAACAGAATATTTTCATCATAAGGATTCCTATTCTTTTTATAACCATACCTATTCCCCTCCAAAACCCACCCCCTCATTGATCATGGCAACCTGTTCTGCATCTTTATCATTTTGTCATTTCAAGTCTATATTGGTATCGTACAACAATATTCTTTTGAGATTGGCTTTTTAAAATATATATATATATTTTAGTTGTTGATGGATCTTTATTTTATTCATTTATTATTTATATGTGGTGCTGAGGATCGAACCCAGTGTCTCACGCATGCTAGGCAAGTGCTTTACCACTGAGCTACAACCCCAGCCCCTTGGCTTTTTTCATCCTGCATAATTCCTTTGATATCAAAGTTATTCCTTTTTCTTGCTGAGTAGTATTTTGAGGGTATAAATGGAAGTGCCATACCATATTCATTCACTGAAGAACATCTGGGTTGTTTCCAGTTTGGGGCTATTATTAATAAAGCTGCTATAAACATTTGGATGTAGGTTTTTGTGTGAACATAAATCTTCATTTCTCTGGGATAAATGCCCAGGAGTGCACTTGCTGAGTTGTATGGTAGTTATCTGTTTTTTTAGAGACTCTCAAATGGTTTCCTAGTGTGACTATACCATTATATATTCCTACCAGAGATATATGAATGACTTGCTCTCTCAACTATTTTACATCTTCACAAGCATTCTTATATTTGTTGTTATTTTTTATTTTAGCCATTGTGGTAAACGGGTAATGAAATCTCTTTGGGTTTTAATTTTATCTAATGGATAATTATGTTGAACATTTTTTTCATGAGCTTAAATGCTCTTTCTCTTCAGTGAAATACCCAAGCATATATTTTCCCCATTTTCTAACTGGATTGTACTTTTACAGTTGAGTTTTCAGAGTTCTTTATGTACTCTAGATACATGTCTTTTGTTGGATATGTGGTTTGCAAATATTCCTTCCCTTGTATTAGTGAAAAGTTTCTTTTAGCTGGATTTGAAAGCCTGCATTGTCTACTCCCATAAGGTCCAGTGATGAACCTGAAGTCAGTAAGTTTTGAAAACCAGTTTGCTTGTCACTATACTGGTGAACCAAGGAGAGGTAAGTTCTGTTATGATGAACTAATTACTGGGCTAGGACTTAAAGGTATAGAGATGAAAAAGGTATCCTCTGCCCTCAGAAAGCTGGTTTACTAGAGGAGACAGTTGAACCAAATACTAACAATCTGGCATGCTAGGCACCAAAACAGAGTTTTCCCTTGGGTACAAGTAGCACAAGGGAAGGAATCTAAGATTAGGCAGCTTGAGGAAGTCTTCCTGGAGAACATTTTTCAAGCCTAGTTTAAGGAAACACATCATTGTCATGATTCATAGCAGGTCCTTTTCCTGTATCACAACACATTTTCCAATCTCTCTGAAGTTATTCTTCCTACAGTCCTTTCATCATAAATTAATTAAAAAGGTATGAATGTGAAAGAGGAGATTTTGTTTTTGTTTTTGTTTTTTTAAATATTTTTTTAGTTGTAGATGGACACAATATCTTATTTTTTTATTGCTTTGTATGTGGTGCTGAGGATGGAACCCAGGGCCCCACGCATGCCAGGCAAGCGCTCTACCGCTGAGCTACAATCCCAGCCCCAGAGGAGATGTTTTTGATGATTCTCTTCAGGGAGTCCCATATGGCACTCATATTTCCGTGTGTCTGTACTTTGTGTACTGCCACTCTGCAATGCCTAGTACCTGCCAGTTAGCACAGTAGTCCCCAGATGGATCTGAGCCCTTGTGATATTTTGACACCTTTTCAGTAAAATGAGAATATTAGAATGTCTACTTCACAAGGTATGAGGATTAAATAAAATGATAAAGCTTTTGAAACAGTGGCTGACACATAATGAAGTACTCAGTAAATACTAGTTGTTATCACAATGCTAAATTCATTCATATTATCCCCAAGTCCCAGTTTCACACATTATAAGAATAGGGCTAAAAGATCCATATAGCAAATGAGAATATCACTGAATTATCTGATTTATTTAATAAATGGAGGATATAAAGATGCCCTGACATCCCCATGAATGCAGAATATTGTTATCTTCACATAGGAAAGTCATAGGTGTTAGGGTGCTATCCACCATTAATGTTTTGAGGGGAAACGAAAAGGTGTGAGTACAAACAAAAACCTAGGACAGAATTGGGACATCTACTTCAGTGGAACATTCAGGATAACTCATTTTCAGTTTTTGAGCATAGTTTATGAGTCCTCTCTATTTTATAATACAGAAGTCCAGACAAGAAAGGACTGATGGTCATATACAGCCATATTTTTAAGATGTTAAAAGCATCATCTCACCTAATTTTTAAGTTGTAATCTTATCTGACATTCAACATGAATCATTTATTCATGGTTGCCTTCATTAAAGCCATTCTTCTCATTCATTTAGGTGAAGACATTAATGTTTTATTAGTGAGAAGAGAACATGTTTACAAGAGTTTCTGACCCTATTTGAAATGATTCTGATGATGAAAAGATATTAAAAAATTAAATTCTGCTTAAATCACAGGATTAAAATCAGAATTTGTGGAGATGGTTCAATCCAACGGTAAATGTTTTTCCTCCTTTTTTAAAAAAAATTAATTCTAATTAAGTATATACGACAGCAGAATGCATTTTGATTCATTGTACACCAATGCAGCACAACTTTTCATTTCTCTGGTTGTACAGGGTGTAGCAGTCATACATAATGATGTCCATCTCATTCCACTATCGTTCCTGCCCCCGCGCCCCCTCTCTTTTCTTTTCTTACATTTATCTTTCATTTGGCATTATGCCATGAGATCTGACAGAAATAACTCACACATAATTACTAGAACTGTTTCGTGCAATGTGCTATAGTCACTAGCCACATGAGGCTCTTGAACACTTTAAATGTGTCTAATCCTAAGTAAGATGTGCCTTACATGTAAAATACAAATTGGATTTTGACTAACATGCAACAAGAGGAAATATCTCATTCATATTTTTACATTAATTACATGTTGAAATGATACCATTCTGGACATATTGAGTTAAATAAACTACATTAAAACTAATTTCACTTCTTTTTACTTATTTAATGCGGCTTCTAGAATATAATTACATAAGTGGCTCAGTATTTGCCACTCGCATTATATTTTTATTTACAGCACTGGTAGAAGACGAAAAAGAGAGTGGTCTTACAGTAAAGATAGTGCCTTCTTAAAATTTCTGAAGGGTAAGGGAAAAGGGAAGAGATTGAAGCTTGGTCACAGTAGGTCACACCTACTGTGATAAATACCTACAGTGAATACAAGGGGGAGAGCGTGTTTTGATTGTTTTTGCTCTCCTCCCCGCAGGTAACGGAGCAAGTGACAGAGCTGCTTCCAGGGCCCCCTTCCCTCCCAGTCCTTGGGCTCGGCTGGAGCCGGCCATCGAGCACACCTGCGCGCCCACCGAGGTGCGCATCCGCGAACCCTGCCGCCGGGTCCACGCCCCCTCCCCCCGTATTTTTATTTTCTTGGCATCAACCGTCAGTCTCGCACTTCTCTCCTGAGAACCATCGGGTTGTCGGCCCGTCTGGGTGAGCGTTCCCCACTTTCCCCCAGCCTGGCCCCGAGAGCTGACGCCCGAGCCCGAGCCCGAGCCCGGCCGCGGGCACAGCAGCCCGTGGTCAAGACGCCGCCCGCCGAGCGGCCTGCTGGGCCGCAGATGCCCGCCATCCGCCAACAGGAGGAGCCGCGGCGGGCGGGCGCGCCCTGGGCCTCCGGGCCGCGGGGGGCCGCTGTGACCCGCCTTGGCCCCCGCCGCGCCGGGGGCGGGGTGCTGGATTTGGGGGGAGAATCGTAGAGCGGAGGGCAGCCGAGGGGGGTGGGTGCTGTGGAGCGGCGGGTTCGGCCGGGGATCGGCGTGCGGTCCGCTCCGCCCGAAGCGCGGAGGAGCCGGGCCCGCCGCCCAGCTCTTCCATGAGGCCTGAGTGAGGCGCAGCGGCGAGAGCCGGCCCTCGGCGCCTCCCCCTGCATACTATCCGGTGCGCAGCGGCCCCCGGAGGAGGAGGAGGAGCATGTCGGACGGTTTCGATCGGGCTCCAGGTGCTGGTCGGGGCCGGAGCCGGGGCCTGGGCCGCGGAGGGGGCGGGCCTGAGGGCGGCGGGTTCCCGAACGGAGCGGGGCCTGCGGAGCGGTCGCCGCACCAGCCGCCGCCGCAGCCCAAAGCCCCGGGCTTCCTGCAGCCGCCGCCGCTGCGCCAGCCCAGGACGGCCCCGCCGCCAGGGGCCCAGAGCGAGGCCCCCGCAGGCTCCCAGCGGCCTCCCCGGCCCGGGGCGCTCCCAGGTACGGAGCAGCTCTAGGGACCCCATTTTCCTGGACCAACGCTTCCCCGTGCGTGCCGAGGCCCGGCGCGCCACGTCCTGCGTCCCCCGGTTCCCCGAAAGCATTTCCGGAGGGGCCCGCTGGTTACGGTGTAGGAACGGGCCCAGAACCGGGTTTGGAAGGTGGCTGCTGGAATCCTTTGTGCGCCCTGGCTGGGGGGAGGGGCCGGGTGCGCGGTCTCCGAGTTCTGGCGTCCCGGGAGGAAGTAAAAATCGCCTCCCTCTCCCCAGCCCCAAAAAGCGGGGCAGGGGCAAGCAACAACCCCCATTTTTAAACAACTCCTTGAAAAAGAGGAAGGGGAAAAGAAAAGCTCTCAAGCGTTCATTTGGGAGGCAGGTATGATTATAAATGAGCTAAAGCAAGTCTATTGTTCCTTTTTGCAGCCTCTCTGTACATTCTTGGTGATAGTCTTCAATTTTGTTTTGAACTCTTAAAACCCAGTGCTTTCTTGGATGGCTTTTTCAGTACCGAGTTATTATACAAAGGAATGAATGCTTCTAACACGGCTTTTTTTTTTTTTAATCCTTCTTTCTCAGAACAAACGAGGCCCCTGAGAGCTCCACCTAGTTCACAGGATAAAATCCCACAGCAGAACTCGGAGTCAGCAATGGCTAAACCCCAGGTGGTTGTGGCTCCTGTGTTAATGTCTAAACTGTCTGCGAATGCCCCTGAATTTTACCCATCAGGTTATTCTTCTAATTATACAGTGAGTACACCCTTTTTCTACAACTCTGCGTTAATACTGCTGGAATAATATGATTATTACTTCATTAATCAGAGTGTGCTTGTGCTTTCTAAACTCTACATAAAAACATTTTATTATGAATTTATTGAACTCATGAGTCGTTCTGTGAGGGAACAATTGATTCGAGAATATATTTTGTAGTTACGTTCAAGGCATTAGAGTATAAGCTTGAGTAGGAATTCTTGTCTGTTTGGTTCACTGCTGTCTTCTCAGCATCCATGGAGAAATGAACATTATATCAAGGACACGGTCAATTTGAAATCTAAAACCTGTTTCTAGACTTTATGGACAACCTGTAGGTAGTGGCCAAGCAAGGCTGATTTTTAGTTTATAGCAAGGTAAGTAAATATTCATTGGGAGGTTTAGGGTAAATTAAACTGGTTTTGCTGTAAACTAATCATGAGGTAGATTTTTTGAATGTTGAGAAATATTTATCTGGGCTCTTATGTCTAATGGCTGTTAGTCCATTTGTTAAAATAGTATTTCTGGTTCTAGTTACTTATATGTAGAGATGTTATAAGGGATGTGGATAAAGTGTTTATATAGGTATGGAGAACTTTTAAACTTTCAGTTTCATATTGTCAACAATATAACAATTCTTTTTTTTTTTAATTTTTTTTTTTTTAGCTGTAGATGGACATAATGTCTTTATTTTATTGCTTTGTATGTGGTGCTGAGGATCGAACCCAGGGCCTCACGCATGCGAGGCAAGCGCTCTACCGCTGAGCTACAATCCCAGCCCATAACAATTCTTTTTTTTTAATTTTTTTTTAGTTGTAGATGGACACAATACCTTTATTTTGTTTGTTTTTTATATGGTGCCGAGGATCCAACCCAGTGCCTAACACATGTGAAGCCAACGCTCTACCACTGAGCCACAGTCCCAGCCCCCAATATAATAATTCTTAAAATTGGTCATATTTTTCTTAACAGCACAAAGCACAGTTGGGATATTTAGAAAGGAATTTATTGTGCTAGGTAGGCCCAGATGAGTAAATGCATAGAGATTGGTAAGTGAGGGAGGGAATCATGGAAAAAATGATTGATAATAGTTTAGCCTAAGGCCTTTCTTATTTTAGTTTTATTGAAATATATTGTAAGAGACATAAGGATCATCTCAAAGCTTCACAGCCTTAACTAACTAGTTTCCTAGTCAAGAAATAGAACATTATCAACATCCCAAAAAGTTTATTATTTTGACTTTAATTTTACTTATTTTCAAAGTTTATATAAATGAAAGTGTACAGAATATATTGCTTCTCACTTTTTATCCACACTAGAATTGAAATATAACATAATTTGAAGTGATTCTCATAGAATTCTATTGTATGACCATATGAAGTTTCCATTTTTCTGTTGATGGACGTTGGATAGCTTCCATTTTGGGGCTATTATAAATAGGATTACTATTATTGTCCATGCCCTAGTAGATATATGCCTTTATTTCCTCTTGGTATATACCAAGGAATAGAACTGCTGGGACTTAGGGCAGCCAAGTTTAGTAGAGACTGACAAATACTTTTCCAAAGTGATCATTTCACTGTACAGTGAGCAGTGTGACTTCTAGTTGCTTCACTTCTGGTCAGCACTTGGTATTTTCTTTTGAACCATTCTGATAGGTATGTAGTATCTAGTTGTGGTTTTAGTGTGTATTTTTCTTATAACTAATGATGACACATCTTTTTTGTAATCTATTTTCTTGTTACTCTTTTATTTGATGGGAAAAGCTGTACTTCATAGAAACTGTTTTATACCATATAGGAAAAGCTTTGGAATTAGAAAGGGGAAATTGTAGACCTAACAGGAAGAGCAGTTGATTTGGGGTGAAAAAGACCATCTGTCACGTAAAGTGGATATGAGAACAGCTTGGGTTCTTGCAAGAAAGTTGTAGTTAGCTTAGAGAGTAAAAGAACAATAGGGGAGTTGTGAGTAGTTGAATAAACTCTTAAGGATATTTACTTTCTAGTAGTCACTCAAATAAATAGATCCCCCTTTGTTTTCCTCCATATTGACTTGGACTATTTTATGATATGAGAGGGGAAGATTTTTTTCATAGTACTATACATAGTTCAAATGAATCCTGGGCTATAGAGCAGAGTATTATGTTAGTGCACTTTTCTTAAGTCACTGTCATCTTTTAGGCATTCTTTGCTATTCTCTTAGTAGATAAGCCCCTTCTATGCTTAGTTTACCAGAACAAGTTGTGAACTGAAAGCCTGTTATCCTACAGGTATATATACCTTCTTTGGCCCTTGTGTGATTTAAAAAAAATTTTTTTGAAGGTTGTTTTAATTAGTTGCTCACATTTAAATTAGATATTGCAAATTTGAATTTTCTGATTCCTTTTGAAATCATAAGATCTGGCCAAAGAGGACTAGCATTCTGATAGAGCAAAAATTGGCTATACCAGAGTAGAGGCATAATTTGCTTCCTGGCTTGCTTCATTCATTTCTTTTTTTCTTTTTTCTTTTCTTTTGCAGGGGGGTGGGTCCCAGGGATTGAACTTGGCGACACTCAACCACTGAGCCACATCCTCAGCCCTATTTTGTATTTTATTTTGAGATAGGGTCTCGCTGAGTTGCTTAGTGCCTCACTGTTGCTGAGACTGGCTTTGAACTCTGGATCCTCCTGCGTCAGCCTTCCTAGCCACTGGGATTACAGGCCACAGCACCTGGCTTGCTTCATTCATTTCTAAACCACCCAGATTCCATAGGCGTATGTGCTTGCTACCTTGCTCTGGTATATTCTTTAGCCTTATAGATTTTCTCTAATGATTACCTTTGATCAAGGTTAAAATTATTTCTCAATTTATTTTAGTCACTTCAGAATCATTTTTTCCCTCTTAGGATAAGATCTGGTTGTGAGGGAAGATTTTCTTTATAGTAACTATAATTCAAATGCAGCTACATTCACTCACTCATTCAAGTAGTTGAATACTTACTATGAGTCAAGCACTGGCTATACAGCAGCAAACAAAACAAAAAATTCCAGTCTTCACAGAGCCTCTTTTCTAGTGGTCTCCCTCAGTTTTCAGAAAGTTCTTGAGTCTGCTTTTGTTGTATTCATGAAAATGTGTTGTCTAGTATTCCTGAGCTAGGTCTCTCTTAAGAATACGTTCTTATTCTAACAGACATTATGGTATTTGTTTGCCATGCTTTTTTAACTCTTGTCCCAAACTGTTTTCTTCAGTCCTTTTCCTAATTTTCCTGCTAGAATTTCCTACTTTCTATCACATTGAGTTGCTGTGTCAGTTTATTCCTGGTTGTTGCTTCTTCTCAAACCAGTATGCCTTAAATATTTAATCATGGTTTACTTACCAGTGCCCAAAATTCCCCATAGGAATTCATAAAGCATTGCTTTCCTCTCTCTCTTTTTTTTTTAAGAGCAGCCTATTCAGGCTACTATCCACTTTTTTTTCTTCTTTTTTAATATTATTTTTTAGTTGTGGATGGACACAGTATCTTTATTTATTTTTATGTGGTGCTGAGGATCGAACTCAGTGCCTCACGCATGCAAGGCAAGCGCTCTACCACTGAGCTACAACCCCAGCTCTACTATCCACTTTTACCTGTGCCTTTTGGTAGTAACATTTTCTAAAAGTACGCTTGGCACTACTGTACTTCTCACTGTGCAAACATCTGCAATCTGCAATCTGATCCTCCTAGCTATATTGATACTATTTTTGCAACAGTTAATGATGCTCTTCTGATTTTTTTTTTGTCAATTGTCATTTTAATCCTCATCTTAGACCTTGAATACAGTATGACCCATGAACACAATATGATCTGTTTGGTTTAAAAGTCCTAGTGTGCCTAGGTGTCAGCTACTTTATTAGGGCTTCAAAGTTCCTTTTATAATGTTATAAGAACTAAGTATGTAAGGTACTATTTTCTGATTTTTTGTATTACTTTTCACTCTCAAGATATTGCAACTATTACTCTATCACAGATTTCAAACTGAATTTATTCAGTAGCATTCAATGTTATGAGCATCACCATTCCTCACTTACCTTCTCTATTGACTATTGACTTCTGTGGCAGTTCCTCCCAACTTCTCCCTCAAATAGCAGTCTTGGAGGTCCTGTCATTTTTCCATTTTATTATCTCTCTCTCTTTTTTTTTTTTTTGGTACTGGAGATTGAACTCGGGGGCACTTGACCACTGAGCCACATCCCCAGCCCTATTTTGTGTTTTGTATAGAGATAGGGTCTCACTGAGTTGCTTAGCACCTCGCCATTGCTGAGGCTGGCTTTGAACTCGCTATTCTCCTGTCTCAGCCTCCCTAAGTGCTGGGATTACAGGCTTGCGCCACCGCGCCCGGTTTATTATCTCTCTTACTAATCCTGCCTGACTCTAGAGTCTGACCATCACCTTTCTAAGTGCTAATAAGCCTAATATCTAATTCTTCCTCTGAACTCCAGACATTTGTTTCCATTTGTTGGACTTCATGAGGATTTCACATTCAGACTCCAGTATAAAACAGTTAATCTTCTTGCAGATCTTTCTAACTAGCTGAGGCCAAAAACTTGATGGTGTATTGACTTAGCTCTCTCCTTCATATTCTTGCCCCAGTTCAATCGAGCTAACCTAAGTAATCTTGACTAGTTGGCCATCTCACTGCCTTGAATTATGGTCTCTTCTCTTGACAATGCAAACCAAGTACATACCATGAAAGGTGCATTTTCTAATTGATGTCTCTCCTGATCTCTTCCATGGAATTATAAGAAAAATAGAGCTCAAAATATTCCTGAGCTTAAAAGCCATTTGGGTCCACATTGAAGACTGAAGAAGTATGTGCTTTGAAAAGTCTGGTGCTAGAGAACTAATGCAGGCTTTGAACATGTTGGAATGCCTGTCTGTTCAGAATAATGTGTCTCTTTTTTATTTTGCTTACAATGGCAGGTTTTGGATCCAGTCCTCTATTCTGCTATATTCAGAGCAATTCTTTTCTTTTACTTATTGGACTTCAAATTTCCTTAAAAGAGTTTTATTGACTTTATAAAAGAAGACTGGAAATCACTTTCTAAATTGCATTTTAACACCAGTGAATGTCACTTGATAGAAACAAAATTAGTAGCTTTAGTGAGGACATTACAGACTTATCAAGTCTGTAAAACTATTAACTGTATATGGAAAACTTAAATTAGTTTTTAATTATAAAATTCACACATGTACATCATTAACATTAAATATGTTAGTTAATGAGTGTTCATGCTTAACTGCTTTCATAACTTTATGATATAAAGTTCAGTATTGATAATGGGAACATTTCTTTACTCCAGAGGTGAGTATTGTTGTTTTTTGTCCTCCAGGAATTCTCCGCCCATACAAATAAATCTTTAAAAAAAAAGAAAGTTATACTGAAATATGATTGGGTACTTTCTTTTCATTTAACATACTATCTTGAAGATACTCCTGTGATACATTTAAATATATTTTTTCTTAAATGGCTATATAATAGTCTATTATATGGATATACAAGTAGTTAGCCAATTTTTTTTTTTTAATATTTTTTTTTTGTTGTAGATGGACACAATATCTTTATTTACTTATTTTTATGTGGTGCTGAGGATCGAACCCAGTGCCTCATGCATGAGAGGCAGGCGCTCTACCAATGAGCCACAATCCCAGCCCCAGTTAACCAGTTTCTTGTTCATAAATTGTTAGATGGGTTTCTTAGCAATGAACATCTTTCCACATAATGTCAAAGTTGGGTTTTAAGACTGTTATTTTTGAGTGTGGTATAGAGGATAAAAGTACAGACTTTGTTCTGTGCTCAATTCTTCTAACTAGTGCTGTGACCATGCACAGATTACTTGTTGGTATGTGGCTCTACCTCACTCAAACCCTCCCAACTTCCCCCGTTTTCCCTGTGGTCTTTAGATCCAGTCTCCTTAGTGGTGTGGCCCACAAAGGCTATAGCCTCTGTCCCGTCCTCGGTTTCTGCATTTTAGCCATTCTCTTTATTTCTCAAAGATATTAGACCAAATGTGCCCATATGCTTCCTATAGCCACTTCATAGGATATCTTTCCTGATGTTTAGTGTGATTGATTTTTTTTCCCCCTCACTTTAAATGCCTGGCCATTTCAAGACATATTCAGCTTCCGAATATGTCTTCCATCATGGAATGTGAGAGGAGACATGGGCCATGACATAATGTCATGGGAGACATTATGTTATGGCCGTATTCCCAGCTCAAAATGTCCTTGGCACTTAGTTGGTGTTCAGCTCACACAATTTTGAATGAATAACCAAAGGGACTTAACTGACACCTGTTTCTTCTGTGCAGGAGGAATAGTAATATAGTAATGCTTATCCCAGTTTTCTAGGGTTATATCAGGTGCTGTATGGAAATCCCCCACTTTTTAAAAGCATTGAAAGGCTGTTAGTCTCTCTACTAAGTCTCTCTTTCCAATGTAGATCTTTTCTTAGGCCATTTTTACCCATGTGTGGGGTTGTATTTTTATTTTGGGTTTTTTTTTGTTTTTTTTAAATGCACTAACTTTAAAACTCCCTTGATAAAGGTACTACATTTTGTATCTTTTTTCAGATAGTTTCTAATTTGAGTCTTTGGAGAAGAGTTTCATGAAGGAATATTGTTATTATTTGCCTGTAACTGTTAAGTAAACTTTAAAATGCTTTGGACAGTATTCAAGACGTTGAGAGTGGGAAGGTTCTGGCCTGATACCTTTTACAGAACTCGCCTGCTCAGTCCCACTGCCCCATTACTTATGATGTTGGCAACTACCAAAGTGATATTCCCAGTGGTGGAAATTTTAGCTGGAAACTATTGCTATTATCAAAATTGGTTAGAAACCTAGCTGTAGCAGCCAAAAAGTTTCCTGCCATTTACACCATGATGAAACTTCATACTTCCTCAAGTTAGCTATGTGCATTTCCCTGTCTTTGAGAATTGATAGGTGACAACCCTTACTAGTTTTTTTTTTCTTTTCAGTATAGATACTGTCAAACATCTGCAAGAATATAGAAAATAGTATAATGAATCTCCATAGCCTCAATAGTAAGCTACATGTGGCCATTCTTGTTTCTATATCCCTGATCCATCCTTTTTTCTCATTTTCAAGCAAATCCTAAATTTTATTTCATTGGTAAATAAACTTTATTTTTATATTGTTATTGTAGTGAAATGGGTTTAATTTTGTCAGCCATCTTGTAAATCTACCAAGATAAAGAACACAGTTCCCTGTCCAGCTAAATGGAGCCCTCTGTTATTAAGATACTTAAGTTAGGCAAAGAAGGATAGCCCAGTAGACTTAATATTTGTTGTATTCTTTTTTTTAAAATATTTTTTTAGTTGTAGATGGACACAATATCTTTATTTATTTGTTTTTATGTGGTGCTGAGGATTGAACCCAGTGCCTCACGCATGCGAGGCAAGCGCTCTACCACTGAGCTGCAATCCCACCCATAATTTGTTGTATTCTTAAGAATTATCAGGCGAGGGATGCTTACCGCCTGCCCCCCAGTAAAAACATGCCCCAACTAAAAGCTACTGCATACTTATTTTACTTACATGGATTAAAGAATTGGTTTTTGTGTTTTTAAATTTTGGTCTGTAGGAATCCTACGAGGATGGTTGTGAGGATTATCCCACTCTATCAGAATATGTTCAGGATTTTTTGAATCATCTTACAGAGCAGCCTGGCAGTTTTGAAACTGAAATTGAACAGTTTGCAGAGACCCTGAATGGCTGGGTTACAACAGATGATGCTTTGCAAGAACTTGTGGAACTCATCTACCAACAGGTAAATTGGCTGATGGCACAGGGTGACCTCCAGGTAGCTTCCTTCAAGCCCAAGGATAATGACTACTCTTTGAAAGAAATTAGGTTCAAGTTCACCTGCCTCCACACTTGTTAGTTCTTGATGGTTCTTAGGAACTTTTGAAGTCTATCTTGTATAAAATTCCTACAGTTTTTCAGAATTCATCCAAAATTCTTGGATTCTAAGATCCAAGACTAGAGCCAGGTTGGATTGTTAACTTACCTGGGTAGCCACAGCTCTGTACAGGCAACATTCATTCATAGCTGTAGCAGAGGGTCTGTACATGTAAGAAGTAGGTAGAATGAGATTTGGGCACTTAGGAGGAAGACACCATAAGTATCACCTTCCCCCTGCCACTCTATTTTGTAGGATCTGAAACTTAACACAAAAAGACCTATTTTTTCCTAAGTGTCAAGTTATGTAGCATTATTGGAGAAGGGGGGAAGTGTTATGAGAGAACTTTCTTGCCTCATAAGAGTCTTACAAAAAGCTAGACTAAAAATGGTCTTCTTTTGAGTTTTAATGATTCTACTTTTAAATTTTAAGAATTTACGTCTTAGTTCCTTAATTTCTAGGAAGTCTGTCAGTTGGTTTTTTTTGTTTTGTTTTGTGACATGGTGTTCATCTTAGATTTCATCTCAGCATCTTGGTCATTGACACACAGTGTTATTCTAAGGGTGAAAAATGTAGTATAAAACACTGCCTTTTTAAGACAACAGTGTCTAAGATCAGTGTAAGACTAACCCCATACAGTAGAACATAAAAAAAAATTTAAATTTTATTGTTCTATAAGTTATTGCCAATAGAACAACTAAAACTTGGAATGTGTGGAAGGGTGGTCATAATAGCAAGCTGATGATTATATCCTACCTAATGATGTTTGGTTACTTTTCCAAGTTACAGAGTGTTACTGGACTCTAAGATTACTTAGTAGCCAACTGTTAGCTTTTAAGAAGTGTCTGAGATTTAGGAATCTAATTCATTCTTTCTGCTTCTAAATGGATTGAAAAGAATTATGAGATAGGAAAATGAAATATGAGATAATAAAAGTTCTTTTGCTTTTCTTATTTCCCTATTGAGTTTCAGCTATTCAGTAGACTGCATAATTATAGTTCTTCAGGTCTGAATAGAGGATCTATAGTCTGACAAGTTTCAACTGTTTGTGTGATTGTCTCAAAACCAAATCTTCAAATAGTATTATTTGAAGTTTTAACATTTATGGTCAGTGTTATATTGAACTGATACACAGAGTTTTCAACAGCTTTTAAGGTTTATTGAGGAAATTTATGAAAATCCATCACAACTAACAGATGGCCCATTGTCAAAGATGGTATATTAAACACGAACATTCAACTTTGATTCCTCCTCAAACACCACTAAAATGACAGTGGATTTTTACAAAAAGCAGAGGCCTATAAGGATAAAGAAGAGGAAAGTAGATAAAAGCCCAATTGATGGGTGAGTGGTAATTGACTTGGTAGATCTAACGTTGATTTCTAAACCAGTTGAGGATCACTCTGGTTTACTGTGCAGAATCTCTAAAGACTCTAGGAAAAGGTTGGAATGAGCTAAAAAGTTTGAGTGTCTTGAAAAATTAGACTTCCTAGATCTTTTTCTATCTACTAGCCATTTCAAAGTTTCATTCTAACACTTCTTCAGAAGTTAAAAAAGGAGGTATTCCACCAAAAAGAGGAATTAAGCCAAAGGTGAAGACATGAGAATCAGGGATCGGGGTAGGCTAAGTGAATTATCCAGATGATGTTGAAAGGAGAGCCAAAGACAATAGCCTAAGACATGCACATCAGTTCTAGAGCAGCTAGGCTTCACTGAGTAGGTTGGAAGACTATAGGAAAGATTGCCCTAGCAAGATGAACACACCTGCTGTGTTCAATGATATTGAGAATAAATTTGCAACCTACTGAGTTTAGAGATAAATCAATGAGAACTATAAAAAACAAAGTGAATCTAAGGAAAACAAAATTATGCAAAAAAGAAAATACTGTGATACGTAGTTAAGCTGTAACTATAAATAAAACTAAAATGATAATGCCATGCTGCTAAGTGAAGGAAGTGGGAAATAATAGAATGGGGTGATTTGAGCAGAGTGAAAGCTAAAAGTGCATTTTCCGTAGTGGGAAACTAGTAAGAAATAACACCTAAACTAAAAAACCACATAGCATGGAAATACAGAAGTTAAAAACCACCTCACTTGAAAGAATTGAAAGCAGTATGAAGTCTTTAAATTATATATGTGATAACTTTTAAGAAGACCCTAAAGGAAACACAAATGGGAAAGATATAAGTTTAAATTTCAAGTCTTTTGTTAAGCACATATATCAGGAGAAATAATTTTTCTCCTTTGTGATATGTAGAGGATCACATGTGAACAAAGAAATAGAAATACAAAGATAAAGCGCTTTATAATTATTGTATGCCAGGCAGTGCTAATCATTTTTCATGTAGTTAACCCCTTTAATCCTCAGTGATTGTAATTATTCCCACTGTATGCATATCTAAGCAGAGAGGTAAGTGTCTTGTCCAAGGTTACCACACCTAGTGAATAGACCCAACAGGAGGTTGGAAGAGCATCAGGCCATTTGCTAGATCTGAAATCCCTGGTTGATTACTTTTTGACGTTGGCCAGGTCTCATTCTGTGTGTGTGTGTGTGTGTGTTTAACCTACCACTAAGAGGTAAATCATGTTCTCCACTGTATTTTTTTAAACTGCAATTAAACAAGTGCTGCTTTGGCTACATCACACAATCTTTGATATTCAGTGGTTTTTCATTTTTTTCTTTTATAGCTTAGTTGTGTTGATTTCCTCTTTACCCCAATCATTTTTGGCATATTCTTCAACTGTTAGTTTCTTGTACCAGTTAGTATTAATCACCTCTCTTTAGGAATCAAACTGAAACTCAGAAAGGTTTAGCGATGTCTGAGGTCACAAAGCAGAGTGCTTTGGAGTTTGTTCTGTATTGCTATACACCAAAGTCTCCTGCCCTGTTCCTGAGAAGCACCATTCACTGTCAATAATTTTGCACCTGTTCTCATTCATGAATGTTACCATGCAGTTGCATACATGTGCATTTTCGGCAAAAATGTATTGGCACCAAGAGATGTCTCATTGCTCTTTGGTAACCGCAGGTAAATGGAAGTGGTGGGGTGAACTTACCTAAAACATTTTTTGTACTTGTGGTTCTTGGTATAAGGTTGGGAGGGAGAGCGAACTAATTTCCTTATACCTAACAGAAGACTTACATGTTTTTCTGTACAATATGGTTATTTTTGTAAGCCAAAATGTTTTTTCTTTAAAATATTGCTAAGTATTTGCATTAATAGCAGTGTATCTGTGTCACACAAAAACCTTTCTTTTTAAAAGGCTACATCTATCCCAAATTTCTCTTATATGGGAGCTCGCCTGTGTAATTACCTGTCCCATCATCTGACGATAAGCCCACAGAGTGGCAACTTCCGTCAATTGCTACTTCAAAGGTCAGTGTGAATATGAAATTAAAGGAAAACTACATTTAAGTGTACTAGAATTAAATGTATCATCTTTTCTAAAGATCATACATTATAGAAAGTTGCAGGGGAAAATACAGTGGACCATTCTTATTTGCATAAAATTAAAAGCTTGTAGTCCAGTATTTTCGTTTTTTTCCCCCTCTAATGGTCTCTGCCATTGGTTTTGTATTTAGAAGGGGCTTATGTTTTCCAAGATCTTAAAAATGATCAACTACTTGGGTACTTATAGTTTTGGTTTGAGACAGGATCTGATTTTAAGGATCTGATTTTATTTAAATTAGAATGAAGTGACCAATTCATTTCTTTCATGGTTTACTTGAATTGCTACCTTCATCACACTACATTCTTAAATTTGGGTTTTGAATCAGGACTTTCATTATATTTAATTTATCACTTATTCTCTTTCTTCTAATTGCCATATAAGAGTTATAAAAAGGCTCTTCATATTTTAAATATTTAGTCTAGTTAGTTTTCCATTTTTTGTGGTATCTTGTATTTCTTTTCCTCTAGAGAACTTCAGAATCAGTGTTTGGATTATATGATCCTTGTGGATATTTATTTGTTAGATATCTTGGGGGATGGTATTGAATTTGTAAGCTAATATAGGTAAAATTAATTTTCTTATTTGAGCAGTCTTTAGTAATGGGTTGTTTTCAAGTGTATTATACTTTTGTCCATTCTTTCTTTAAAGATACTTTAATGGGACTGAGTATATAGCTCAGTGGTAGAACATGAGATTAGCATGGGGCTCTCAGTTCAATTTCTAGCACCAAAAACACAAAACAAAACAGCCTTCTAACTGCATGGTTAAATTTGCAGTGAGTTGAATAAAGGTTCTAAAAGTAGCTGGTGTGGTGGTCATGCCTGTAATCCCTGTGACTTGGGAGGCCGAGACAGGAGGATCGCAGCTTCAAGGCCAGTCTCAGCAACTTATCAAGACCTTGTCTCAGAAAATAAAAAGGGCAGGCAATGGTAAAGTGCCCTGGGTTCAATCCCCAGTACCAACAACAACAAAAAATTCCAAAAGTAGACCTCAGAAGCTGGGCATGGTGGCTCACGCTTGTAATCCCAGCACTTTGGGAGGCTGAGACAGGAGAATCGCGAGTTCAAAGCCAACCTCAGCAACAGTGAGGCACTAAGCAACTCAGTGAAACCCTGTCTCTACATAAAACACAATATAGGGCTGGGGATGTGGCTCAGTGGTTCAGTACCCCTGAGTTCAATCCCTGGTACCAAAAAAAAAAGTAGACCTCAGAGATAATTCAAAATTAAGCTTTTGATGAAGGTGATACTTCAAATGTATATGTAAAAGATAAATTGCTGGCAGGTCAACTAGATAGCCATTCAGGAAAAAAAAAATGGGTTTGTCTCATTCCTTACACCAAATTAAATTCCAAATACATCAAAGACTCAAAAATACAATAGTACATACTAAGGGGGAGCATTGACAATTAAAAATCTTGGGTTGTAAAGCTCTTTCAAGCAAGACATAACCATAGGTCCTAAAACAGATTAACAAATTAAGTTACATATAAATTATTACACTGGGGGGGAAGCATTAATTTATATGAAATAAAAATAGGAAAACATACAGCACATGACCATAAGCTTATTGATGCTAAAAGAAGGATCTCTTAAGAATAAGAAAAAGATCAGTATCTTAATAGAAATATTTGGAATGGTTCTGGATGTGTATAATGTGGAAAAATATAAATGACAAAGCTATAAAAAAATAACCGTACTTCTATTTAAAGAAATGCATTTAAAATATGAATGACAAAGCTATAAAAAAATAATCTAACCATACTTCTATTTAAATTATTGCTTCTGGACAGGTAGAAAGCAGGTACTTCTAGGAGGTAGACTGCTAGAAAGCTTCCCTTATCATACCCCCCAGAGCTCTTCACTCCTGGCTGTACCCTTCCAGTTACCTAGACACTTAAATAGACCCAAGACCCTGACCTGTCCTCTGGAAGTACAGATATGATTAGATTGAGGTGGAAACTGGTGTTTTGGTTTCTCTCTCTCTCCTACTCAGTCTCACTCTTTTCTTTCTTTTTCTTTCTCTCTTTTGTTCTGTTGTATAGCTGTGGTTGAGAACCATTCTTCTGATTTTCTTTGACTGCACTTCTGTAGTACTACAATACTGTCAAAGATGATATTGTGTAGAAATCCTAATGATAGAAGAGAGCAGAGCATAATTCTTCACTTTTATACATACTTCAGCAGAGTGAAGGTAGCTTCACCACCAATTACTTTTTGCTGCTGTGGTATTGGAGGCAACTTTGATCTTTTCCCATTTACCTTTCTGAAATAAACACATTGCTTTTGTAATAAAAAATATTTAGCTTTAAACAGTTTAGGGACTTTAATAATTGACCTTGTACTGGGACAGGGATTTAATTTGCTTTTGCACATACATCAGCATGTCCTAATGTACAATCTCATGGTCTTCGCATTTTACAAAAGAAAAAGATGGTTTCTTCAAAACTCTTACCTACAAAGTTGTAACACAAAAACGTAGCCAACATGGTGCTTGGATAGCTGTGTTAGCATTAATTAATGTTTTTCTTTATTAACCAGAGCATTTTATCTATAAGCATCCCAACTTTTCTGATGAGGAATTTAGTGTGTATGAGAAGCTAATATTTTAAAATATTTGGCTCAAACAGAAGATACTGCTTAATTAATAATAGCTTGTAAGCATTGGAATTGGTCACACGGACAAATAAGCTAGGCTAGGTTCACACTTGACACTGACCAATGGTATATGCCTAAGCAAAACAGGATTTCTTCGACTTTGTTTTTTTAAAAAATGGCAAGGGAGCTGCTGGACAGCAAACAAATTGTCATATGGAAGCCATTGATTCTCCCTTTTCTTTAAAAGAACAGCTGTCAAAATCAATTTCATAAAACATGGCTTTTCTTATCTCTTGGTAAACTTTTAAAAATCCAATTTAGTATCAGTAACTAGTCGTCATTCATTTTGAAAGGCAGTGACAGGCTTACTGTGCCTTGTGGGAACTGTGATGAAAAGCTCCAGGAACATTACTTTTTGTTACCTGTGTGAATCCATTTAACACCTTCATTCTCCATTGAAAATAAAGACCAAATTAATTGCTTTGTATTTTGTGGTTTCAACTAAGAGGATTTTCTTCCTGGAATACTTGTCTGTGTATAATGGGAAGTAAAAGAATTATGAACTTAAAAAAAACTCATTTATTTTTAGCTTAGAGTCCATCTATAATTTTTATTTTTATTTATTTTTTTTTTTAATTTTTTTTAGTTGTAGATGGACACAATGTCTTTATTTTATTGCTTTGTATGTGGTGCTGAGGATCGAACCCAGGGCCTCACGCATGCGAGGCAAGCGTTCTACCACTGAGCTACAAGCCCAGCCCCCATCTATAATTTTTAGAGATCCACTTCAAAGTTCTTTTTTTTTTGGTAACAGAATACCTTTATTTTTTATGTGGTGCTGAGGATTGAACCCAGTGCCTCACATGTGCCAAGCAAGCGCTCTACCACTAAGCCCCAGCCCCAACTTCAAAGTTCTTATATTTGAAAAAGTAGAAAACTTGAGACAATTTGGATAAAAGCAGTGCTTATTTAACATTAAGCCCCATGAGACATAAAATGAGGCTTCCCTTTCCCTTTTTGGCACCAGTATGCTCTGAACCTCACGGAACCTATATTGCTTAAATGTATTACAAACTGCCAGGTGTGGTGGCACACACCTGTAACCCTAGCAACTCAGGAGGCTGAGTCAGGATGATTGCAAATTCAAGGCCAGCCTCAGAAACTTAGACCCCATCTCAAAAATGGATAAATAAAAGATGGGAATGTAGGTCCATGGTAAAGTGCCCTGGGCTAAATTCCCAGTAACCCTGCCCCCCACACACACACACCCAAAAAACCAACAACATAATACAAATTTGATCTGATAGTTTTGTTATTTCTTAAAACTGGGAGGCTTAGTCTGAAAAGATAACATAAATGTCTTTACGATAGAAGGGAACACTTACAGAAAAGCAGGGCATTGGGTCGTTGTGCTTGCTTTTATTGTCGTGGACAACCAAACTGACAATGGTCATATTGTTTGACCACTTAAAATGACAAAACAAAGTGAGATTATTAAAGATATGTCTCTATTAGATGTCGGACTGAATATGAAGTTAAAGATCAAGCTGCAAAAGGAGATGAAGTGACTCGAAAACGATTTCATGCATTTGTACTCTTTCTGGGAGAACTTTATCTTAACTTGGAGGTAAGAAGATATTTTTCTTTAGTTAAATGCTAACAAGGCCTGAAAATATAAAAATCATTGCAATAAGAATTTTTTATTCTTACTGTAGTTTTATAGCATAAAAAATGAAATGAGAGGGGAGAATGAGAAAGAAAACATTTCAGTACCTATTCATTAGTAATTTCTATATTTTAATGGAGCAACTGTAACATTTGTTTCTTCTCATGGGAGGGATATTGGAAAAGATTACTGAGCTTTTAAGTCCTTATGTATTTTTAGGAAGCTGTAGTTGCTTACATGTGTGCTTGAACTTTTGAGAGAGAGAATCATACCTGTGAGTCCTTGCATCATAAATACTAATATGTTTAGTATGTTGACTTTAGACGACAGCTGAAAGCAAATTAGCAGAACACAAAGCTTTGATACCTTTTTGTGTGTGTGTGGTGCTGGAGATCAAACACAGGGCCTTGTACATGCCATGCAGTCTACCACTGAGCCTCACCATGATTCTCTCAGAGTAATTGTTTTTAAAAATTTTTTGTATTTAAGTAAAGATTAAATATTTATGGTATATAATGTTTTGACATATATATATATATATATATATATAGGAGACTAACTGAATCAAGCTATTTGACATGTGAATTATATCATATAATCTTTCTTACAGTAAGAACATTTCAAATCTACTCTTAGCAGTTTTTAGGTATATGATATATTGTTAAATATAGTTATGATGTACAACAGATCTCTTGAACTTACTCCTCCTGTCTAACTGAAATTTTGTGCCCTTTGATCAATATCTCCTCAGTCCCCAGACCCAAGAATAGTTTTTTTCCCCCATTTTATATTCATCTTACACATAACTCATTTGTAGCTAGACATTGTTGCGCATACCTATAATCCTAGCAACTTGGGAAGGAGGCGTTAGAATCACAAGTTTGCAGTTAATTGGGAAAGGCCCAACTTGAAGCAAAGTTGGGAAGGCCCTAAGCAATTTAGCAAGACCCTATCTCAAAAAAATATAAAGGGCTGGGGATGTGACTCGGTGGTAAACTGTTCTGAGTTCAGTCTCCAGTACCAAAAAAAAATTGCATTTGTACAAAACCCTATAATTGAACATGTTTATGAATTTAGGTGATATGCTTGATTATATGCTTGTTAGTAGGTAAATGCTGAATAATAGTGTGTAATAGATTTATTTTTCAATTAAATACAAGAAACAGGTTTAGAGCTTCTTAAATCCTAAGTTGAGAGTTTAATGCAAATACCATAATATTGTAGCCAGGTTTGGTGGCACAAACCTGTAATCCCAGCACTTAGGGAGGCTGAGACAGGAGAACCGCAAGCTCAAAGCCAGCCTCAGCAAAGGCAAGGTGCTAAGCAACTCAGTGAGACCTTGTCTCTACATGAAACACAAAATAGGGCTGGAGATAGTGGCTCAGTGGTTGAGTACCCCCGAGTTCAATCCCCGGTACCAAAAAAAACCACCATGATGTTGTAAACATCAGTAGACAGATGAATCTACTATCAAAGTGCATCTCCATCAGGGTATCTAAAAGTCTCTTTACAGTCCAGTCCCTAATTTTATCATCTTTTTTTTTTTTAGATTTTTTTTTAGTTGTTATTGGACTTTATTTACTTATATGAGGTGCTAAGAATCTAACCCAGTGCCTCACACATGCTAAGCAAGTGCTCTAGCACTGAGCTACAACCCCAGCCCTCATTCTTTTTTTAACCAGAAGAGGATTTTTTAAAATATTTTTAATGTTTAGTTTTTAGTTGTAGGTAGACAGATATCTTTATTTTGTTTTTATGTGGTGCTGGGGATCAAACCCAGTGTCTCACGTGTGCTAGTGAGCATGCTACCATTAAGCCATAACCCCATTCCCAAGGATTTAATTTTTAAAAAATTTCATACCTTACTTTTTTTCAGTCTGAATTTTATATGAGCCAAAAATAAAAGCACTGTTTAAAATGTTCCTTAAGAGTCATTTTTAAGAATGCCTTTGAGCATTTCCTTTGTGGAGGTAATGATGCTAGTTCTGTGTGAACTATAAAGAAATGGCATATTTCCTGCACATAAAACTCTTGTAGCAGATGAGATGGATATGTATATTATTAATGCGAAAACAGTATTTTAGAACAGAATAAAGAAGTGGAATAAAATGTTTTGTGATCAGTAAGGTGGTGGTAGCTTAAAGCATGCTGTATGAAACATTAAAATTTTCTTGGTCATGTTTGTGATATCTAGGATTAGAATTTACCTATAGTTTCCAGTTTTATATAAGAGGTCTTACTTATATAAAGAGTAATTATAATGAATTCTGTGGAGATAACTAGAGTGTGTTCTCTGATTATTATATTTAAGAGACTTATTTTACCAACATCTAATTGTTAGACCATTATGTATCTATTATATTTGGGCATTGTTGTTTTTAATTTTTTTTTTTGTCCTGAAAGATTAAGGGAACAAATGGACAGGTTACAAGAGCAGATATCCTTCAGGTTGGTCTGCGGGAATTGCTGAATGCTCTCTTCTCTAATCCAATGGATGACAACTTAATTTGCGCAGTAAAATTACTGAAGGTACTTTTTAAAAAAATTTAACTGGTTTACTCATTTAGAGAAAGGAATATGTAGTATACAAATGAATACAAGATTGTTTTTAAAACTGAACTTTAGCTGGGCGCAGTGGTGCACACCTGTAATCCCAGCACTTTAGGAGGCTGAGACAGGAGAATTGTGAGTTCAAAGCCAGCCTCAGCAATGGCAAGGCGCTAAGCAACACAGTGAGACCTTGTCTCTAAAACACAAAATAGGGTTGGGGATGTGGCTCAGTGGTTGAGTACTCCCGAGTTCAATCCTCGGTGCAAAAAAACCCCCCAAAACTGAACTTTAACATTTTACTTTACCCTCCAATATGCTGGAAGAACCATACAACATACATTTATTGTATATATAAGAAGCATGTATATATAAGAAAGCACTTTTAAAAGTGAAAAATAGAAGTTCTTCACCTACTTCCTATCTGTAAAGTCCCTTTCCTTCCCTCCCATGTCTGTGTGCTCTAATAAAGATCTTAGTCTTTTATGACTTTTTTTTCCACCTAATGAAAGATCTTAGGTCTTTCTTTGGCATACAGATCTCCTGTGTTAAGTAACTCCCTAGTGTTCTATTATATTCATATATATTATTTATTCTATTAATGTTGGGTTATTTATAGTTTAGCCACTATAGCACTGTTTTCATGTCTTTATATGTATAGTTTTTTCTGTAGGTGAAATTCCTTAACATAAATTTGGTGGGTCAGTGAGCATGTGTACTTCATTTTTACAAGTAACACTAAAGATGTTTTTCAAATGACTGAATCGGGATGTACTTCCACCAATAGTGAATAAGTCCACTTCTTTCTCTACACTTACAATGACAAGTATAAGTTTTGGTTTTTGTTATAGATGATGAATAAAAACAAAACCTCATTTTATATTGCATTTTCCTGATCAGTAGTGAATTTCAGCATTCCTTCATGTTTATTAGCCATTTGTTTGTTAGTTTCTATAAATTGCTTCTTTATATTCTCAATTTATTTTCTTTTCTTTTTTTTTTTTTTAATATTTTTTAGTTGTAGGTGGACACAGTAGCTTTATTTTATTTTTATGTGGTGCTGAGGATCAAACCCAGTGCCTCCCGCTTGCTAGGTGAGCACGCTACTACTGCGCCACAACCCTAGCCCCTCAATTTATTTTCTTGATGGAGTTTTTAAATCAAAGTTTCAAAGTTGCACATTTAAAAGAAACATGCCCGTTAAAATGTAACAGCCTCTCTTTGGTAATACAGGGAATATAACACGATCACTGAAATGAAACAAAAATTCTGCCTACACTATTAAATTCCTTAGTTCACTGATCCTGCTTCTTCAGTTGACAGGGTCAGTTTTGGAAGATGCCTGGAAGGAAAAAGGAAAGACTGATATGGAAGAAATTATTCAGAGAATTGAAAATGTTGTCCTGGATGCAAACTGCAGCAGGTAGGAAAAGAAGCCAGTAGATTTCAATTTGTTGCCTTTTCTTTTTAATCTGCTGTACTTCATCAGAGTAATAGAAATCTTACAGATTGATCTACACAAATATTTTCTTCAAAGGCATATTTTATATGTGGGTTCTTACTAGTCATTTTCGTCTACTTACATTTTAAAAAAAGAGTTAAGATTTTCCTGTGGTAAGATATGAGTGTAATGAAAAATAAAACAGACTTTAATTTATTTCCATAAAGAACTACCACAAGCATAGCAAGAAACGAAATGTTTAAAGGGTAATTGTTGTCTTGAAGAACTATATATAAGCCGGCACAGTAGTGCACGCCTGTAATTGCAGTGGCTCGGGCAGCTAAGACAGGAGAGTCAGGAGTTCAAAGCCAGCCTCAGCAACAGTAAGGCACTAAGCAACTCAGTGAGACCCTGTCTCTAAATAAAATACAAAATATGGCTGGGGATGTGGCTCAGTGGTTGAGTACCCCTGAGCTCAATCCCTGATACCAAAAACAAAAGAACCATATAGTCACAGGTGGGACAAATTTCAAGGCTCTCTTTTAAAAATAAAAATTAAAAATGAATTCATATCATTTTAGGAAATGTCTAGAAAATTAAAGCATTGGATTTAATTTATCCTAAATTTAGGATGTAAAGTTTTACAGGTCTGTATTTTAGAACCTGACAGAGCTTAATGATGGACACATTAAACTCATTTTCAACTTTTGTCTGCAGAGATGTAAAACAGATGCTCTTGAAACTTGTAGAACTCCGGTCAAGTAATTGGGGTAGAGTCCATGCAACTTCAACATACAGAGAAGCAACACCTGAAAATGATCCTAACTACTTTATGGTATGTCAGTGTTTATATTTTAAATTTTGCTTTCTGCTTGAATTCAGTTTTGGAAGTTAGTTACGTAAAACTATTCTAATAATTCAGTTCGTAATAGTACTTTTCACTGACTTAAATCACATAGGAATCAGCAGACCAGGTAGGTAAATAAAGGAAGGAGAGATCCTCCAGTGAAAAGAGGGTGGATTAGAGAAAGATCCATCCAATGGCAAGGGAGATTGATAAGGTTTGGATTTGAGCAAGCATAGAGATGCCAGGAGTTTTTCTAGAAAAATCAGACAAAGTCCTGCATCTCAGATTTTACGTGTTGTGGCAAAGTAAAATAAAGTGAAAATGGTTACCAGGCTAATGGTGTCCTGCAGCTTCTGACATGACCAGACATAAAGCAGCTATGGATAAATGTACCCACAACCTGAGTCTTAGAAATTCTTAAAGCTATGGTAGGGCAGAAGGAACCATGGTTAAAAGTGAACTGACACTAAATCACAATGCATAACAGAATATTCACCAGGAATATAATGGACACTAGACTGCAGGGTTAGAACTATAAGGGCATGAGATAATGGAATAAAAATCTGAAAATCAGACTTTCCCAGTGAAATGGAATGGTTGCTTAAAAGTAAAAGGTTTTTTTGCTTATTCTTGTATTATCAAGTGCAGATAGTGCATCAGCCAGGCTGCACTAATTAATATACTTTTTAAAATTCTGAAAATGATTATCTATTTTTATCACTTTGATTCATCCTAGAATGAACCGACATTTTATACATCTGATGGTGTTCCTTTCACTGCAGCTGATCCAGGTATGTTGTCTGTCATATTTTTGTACTCCCCTTCTTTTTATTTCTTTTTTGGTACTGAGGATTGAACTCAGGGGTACTTGACCACTGAGGCATGTCCCCAGCCCTATTTTGTGTTTTATTTTAGAGACAAGGTCTCACTGAGTTGCTTAGCACCTCACCATTGCTGAGGTTGGCTTTGAACTCAAGATTCTCCTGTCTCAGCCTCCCAAAGTGCTGGGATTATAGGCATGTGCCACCACGTCCGGCTCTCCCTCCTTTTTTTGATAAAGCAGTAAAAACAGAAAACCACTCCTCACCAATACTAATTTGTAGCTTTTTGATGATTTCACTGTACTCTCAAATATTAGGGTAAAGGTTTGTCTTATATAGAAGATGCTTTATATTAATCACTTGCCGTTTCAAATGGAAATTTGACTATATAGTGTCTTGTCACTCTAACAATTAAGGATTAGAAGAATCCCTCAATTAAATGCAGCCATTTTTATTTCATATTTCCCCTTAATATTTTTTTTTCATACTCTTAAACTTTCAGGAGGTTAGAGTGGAAGGGTTCTAGTTCACTACATAGTCAGCAACTTATATGGGTAATACTATAGATATTAAGAATTACAGATTTCATTAATACTCAGTGATTCAAAGTTAGTTAAAATCTAAATCTGTGCATACTTCCCCTTCCAGAAAAGGGTCATTTATAGTAAAATAATTTTAACTGTGATAGATGGAACTGTAGGGTGAGCAAGAGAATTTTCTTTTTTTGATACAAACTATAAGCAGCTTATGGGTGAGATTTTTCTGTTTGCTCTGAATACCAGGCATTGATTGTTATGTGCCTCTATCACAAAGGAGTGCCTATTTAGGGTGAGGAAGTAGAATTAAATTACTTGTTAAATTGCTTTCCAGTGTAATTAATACTACTTAATAGTCCTACCAGCAGCTCATGAGGTTTCCTGCCCCTTATCCTTGGCAACCTTTGTTATCAGACTTTAATTTTTGTCAGTCAGATTGTATGAAATTCTATCTTGTCATTTTCTTTCCCTGATTAGTCATACTGAATTTATTTTCCTTTTGGCTTTTTGATTTCTGCTTTTGAAAATTTACTATTTGTATTTTTTTGCTAATGTTTCTGTTCTATTATTTGTCTTACTGATTTGTCATTCTTTAAGTAGTCTAGAAAAAGGTGATCTTGGTTGGGAGTTTCACTTATCTTCTTCCAGTATTTGGCTTTCTATTTTGTTTATAATGTATGTCTTGTTTAGCCTTCCTGAGGTTTTACTTAATCACTCTCAAATTCCGTTTTTCATTTAAAAATCTTGCTGTTCATATGTCTTTAACCTACTGGCTCATATTTATATATGGGGTATAGTAGGAATTAAATATTTGTGTAGTCTTGTCTCAGCAACAGGTATTTAGTCATCATTCTTCCTCTTTTAGTTATAAGTCCGTCTGTGGTTTACTTTGTACCTCGTTTGTTCATGTGGATCTTATTTACTCTTTGTACACCAATACCACACCCTTAATTATTCTTATTTTGCTGTAAGTCTGTCATGTGTAGTAATACAAATCTTCTTTCTTCACTTAATCGTCAGTTACCTAGATTCATGTTGATTTCTTTGTTCTTTATCTTTGTCTAACCTGTTTGATTTATAGTGACTGCTTCTTTGATGGAAATTTAATTTGATTTTCTCATACTGAATTTTGTTTTGCATTTTTTTTTTTCGAATTATCTTGACTGGAGTTTCAAATCCTTTTTCTCATTCTGTATAAGCTTGTTTTTGTTTTCATATTTTTGTTTTATTTTCTTTGTCTTACTTTGCTATTTTTTCACACAGATGGTTGCCTTACATCATGACATTTTTACTGAAAGTTCATCCTTAATTGTATTTCTTAAAACTTCCATTTGGAGATGATTTCAAATATACAAAAAAGTAGCAAAAGTAAAAATTATACAAAGAAAGTCCATCTACTCTTTACCCAGATAAACTTTTTGTTAATAGTTTACTCAGTTTATCATTTTTGCCCTCTCCACACTTTTTTTCCTAAACTGTTTTAAGTTTTGTGTACACACACACAAACACACACACACATACTATGGCTTTGTATGAATGCTTTAGTGTTTTAACTGTCTTTTGTTTTTCTTTATTAAAAACCTCTTGTGGCTTGGATTTTAGGAACCTTTATCCAAAATGTTTTTAGATTTGCTTCTGTCAGGAGCCATAGGGATATTACTGACTTGGACCAAGTTAGCTTTTTTGTTTGTCAGAGTTTTTTATATGGGAAGTAGAAATTTGAGGTATAGGCTCATTTTTACAAACTCCTGGGGAACCAATTTCTCAGGTGCCCTGACCTCATTCCAAATCCAGGCTGACATCCAAACTTCCTTGCTGTCTTCTCTTTGCCTCTGAGTTATTTTTCTTGTTCCTATCTTTTGTTTAAGCTATTAGCCCTTGGAGAGGGACTCAGGTTTGTAGAGGGTTAGATGAATGTGGAGCATGGATTCATCTTCCTTTTCACATGAACCTGTGACCTTGTTTTCTCATCTTTCCAAGCCCCTTGGTCACTGAGATTAGTACCATCTGTCAGCTTCCCTGCTGCAGCAGATGTATTAGCTTATGGATGGCTTTCAGATCTTTTTCATTAGTCATCTGGTGGCTTGATTTTTTTTGTGAATGTATCCATAATGTTTAAAAGAATGTCTTTCTTATCTATTACCTCAAGCATTGTAACAGAAAGTTTTATGATTAAAATTGTCTTTAAGTTGCCACTTTTGAAGTCAAAGTATTACCAACCCTTGAAATTGACTTAGTTTTATAGAGACTGACAGTCTTGAAAAAACATGGTCTTTACTCAGTCTAATGTAATTATAATAACCTCTCAAAATTTGAGGTGACTTCTGTTTATAAGAAACTAATTTTAAGGTAATTAATCATAATATACACTAATCCATTTTATTATTCAGAGGCAAAGACTTAACAGATTCATGTTAATCTAAAAGTACCAGATAACTACCTACCTATGACAACTGGCAGGTGGAAAGCTATGTCATCTCTAGCACCTTGGGAGACTCAACCCTAGTGAAAGTTGGCAGAGCTGAAACCTATGCCAGATAGCTTCTTTTTTGGTCAGTAAGGGAAGGAAAAAGAAAATCCCCTACACTCAGAACCTTTGGTAGGTTAGCCTCATTGGATTGAACCAGTTGCCATTACCTGATAGCCAGAGAGCTTACTTTACCTCCTTGTGGAGGAACAGTGAGGGAACTGGAAGCTAGGAATATTTGATTGAAATTTTCCTTGGGTAGAAGGAAGAATAGGAGAGTGGAAGAAAGTTCTCTTCCAGAACAGCCATGTAGCCAGTATTTTGTCTGATGGAAAGTGGCATACACCTTGACTATGGAACATACTCTGGTATATTATAGTGGCTTTGATTGCCAAATTTAGAGGAGTATTGTATATAATTAAGATTTATGAACATGCTGTGGGGCAAAAGCAAGTGTTTAGTTAGCTTTTTTTGTTACTGTGACCAAAATACCTGATAGGAACAACTTAAAGAAGGAAAAGTTTTATTTGAGGCTTGTGGTTTTAGAGTTCATGGTTGGCCAGTTCCATTGCTCTGGGCCCAAGGTGAAGCAACACATCATGAGGGAAGAGCCCAGTAGAGGAAAGCTGTTTAACTCATGGCAGGGTCAAGAAACAGAAAGGGGACACAGGGAAGATGTACCCTTCTGGAACATTCCCCCAGCAACCTACCTCCTCCAGGCACATCCTACCTACCCACAGTTAGCACTGAGTCAGTCCATTCAAACTCTGATGGGCTGATTAGGTTACAGTTTAGTAAGCTTATCAATTTACTTCTGAATTTTCCTACATTAACAGGAAGTTGTAGGGATATGCTATATCCAAACCATAACAGCAAGCCATTAGAATACAAGTTTTATGAATGCTATTTTATGTATTCTGTCTATATAAATATCAGTCATAATGTTAAAAAGAATCCTTAGAGGCAGCTGGTCATTTCATGATTTCTTTTTTCAGCATTTAGTTTTTTTCCTGTTATCTTATAGATTACCAAGAGAAATATCAAGAATTACTTGAGAGAGAGGACTTTTTTCCAGATTATGAAGAAAATGGAACAGATTTATCAGGGGGTGGTGATCCGTAAGTTCTCTTTAATTACTGATTTTCTTTGTGAAGTTTCTGTGGCTAATTTTTAGATAGAGATTAGACTAGAAGAAAGATCATGAAAGAATAGCATCTTGATTTATTGGTGTTAACAGTACACTATATAGAAGTGCTTGTATACTAAAAATGTTCATAAATTGTGGAAATCTATAGTTGAGAAAGAAAAACAAATGATAGTATACCTAAGTATAATTTTTTAAACAGATTCTAATTATACCTAGATTTAAGAAGCTTTAATATTTAGTATAAGATCTGGGCAGATTCTTGGCTAGTTTCTCCATTTATAAGATAGGAATAATAGTATCTTCAAGTTGTTTTGAGAACTAAATGATAATTTAAAATACTTGACAGCCTCTGGCAATAGTAAAAGGCTCAAATCTTAGTTGTTTAGGATAGATGAAAAATGAAGAAAACAGATTATTGTATAGAAATGTTTGGGCTGACAGGAAGATGTAAGTTATAGTCCTGTTCTCATATCTGTTTCTTCACTTGCCACTTTCCTAGCTCAGTTAACAGTTCATGTATATTTAGACAAGCTACTTAGGTTCTTTTCTTCTTAAGCAGGAGGTGATGGGTGGAGGGGATAAGTTTTGTCTGGTTTTAATTTTTCTTTATTTCTCATCTCATGTGTGTTCTTGGTTTAAAAAGAAGAAAAGCGAACTGCCTCCATTTTAGTGATGTTAATTATAGTCATTTAGGATCTAGAAATATGTTGCTATATGTTTTTATACTGGATTAATAGAAAAATGCAAGGATTTAAGTACCCAGGTAGGCAGGACAAGGAAGACTCAGTTCTGCTTGGTATACCACTAGACAGTAAAAGTCATTTTTGGCATTGAACTTCAGGTTATTCTCTAAAGTTTGTTCAGTATACATCATACTCTTTTGCCCTAATGAGCTCATTCATCGTTGTTTCAGCACATAGCCTTGTAATGGAAATGGGGAAGAATCTGAAAGATGACTCATCACCAGTTGATTGCATTGACAAACTACTTTGGTTACACTTGTAGGTAGAAGGGATTATTGGGGATTAGAGTGGGAGGGCAGTGTAGACAGCATCATGTTGTAGGGGGCAAAGATCTTGAATCAGATTCTATTCCTGCCATACACACAGTCAAAATTTTATATTATTTACTAAACTTTCCAGGGTGTCTCTTTAAAAATTTTCTCAAATATTTAAAATGAAAATGATAGTAGTATGTATCTTTATAAGATGGGCTATGGAAATTCAGTAAGAATGAGTATATTAAGTCCTTAATTGGCATTTTATGTCCCCTCCTATACTTAATTAAGCAAGGAAAACGTTGCTTTCTATCATTTTAAACTTCCAAATAATTGAGAGAAAAAAATCTGCAATAGTGATCTAAGAAGTACTTTCCTGTTACGGAAGTCTAATTCCAGGTATATGGGGATGTGAATAACTAGTCATTTTGGGAATAACCTAGCAGGAACCATAGCAGGAATAACACTTTTTTTTTTTTTTTGGTGGTGGTGGTGGGGATTGAACCCAGGGCCCTTGTGCATGTGAGGCAGGCACTACTGAGCTATATCCCTAGTCCTAGCCCACTTTTTTGATGTTAAGTAGATGTAACCATAAAAAGGACAGTATTTCCTGGTGTTAAGTAGGCGTGAAATAATAAAGAGCATCACCAAAGGTGAATGGCATATTTGAAATTATGTTCTAGTTAAAGTGTACTTGTTTATTGACAGGTGTAAATTGATGATATACTAGTCTGGAATTCCAAGTTTATATGTCAAGCCTTGGTAAACTTTTAGATCAATAAATGTATAAAAATGTAACAATCTTTAACACAAGGAACTCAGAATTGGTGTAAAAGTTTACTTGTCAAAGTAAGCATTTGGTTTTCTGGGCACCACAACTTTTATGCAATTCTGAAATTAGGCTTGTTTTCTATTATAATTCAAGCCAGGAAAATGGGCACAAATTCTTTTTGTGGCTTTACATCTTTCTGAATTGCAAAACATTAAACTTTTGAATCATCTTTGGCTTTTACAGATATTTGGATGATATTGATGATGAGATGGACCCAGAGATTGAAGAAGCTTATGAAAAGTTTTGTTTGGAATCAGAGCGTAAGCGAAAACAGTAAAGTTAAATTTCAGCATATCAGTTTTATAAAACAGTTTAGGTATGGTGATTTAGCAGAACACAGGAAAGCAAGAAAATGTGTCACACTTATACCAAATTAAGGATGTTGAGTTATGTTACTAATGTATGCAACTTTAATTTTGTTTAACACTATCTGCCAAAATAAACTTTATTCCCTATAACTTAAAATGTGTATATATATAAAATAGTTTATTATGTACAGTTAATTCCACTGTTTTGGCTGCAATAAAATTGATTTTGAAATAAATGAAATGTTGAAAGTAAATTTTGCTAGCTGGTTAGATACTTTCAGTTCTAGAGGGGAAAAGGTCTTAGCCTAGAAATACATATTACTGCAAAAATGTAGCATTCTTTTCTTAGGTATGACTATAGATTTTATTTCAGTTGGACATTTATATCTCATATTAATCACAATCATGAAAATCTTTAAAGTCTTGGAATATATCAACAACTGATTTACATATGTAGATGCTATTTGATACCAAGGGCTTTAAAAATGTCATTAATGGAAAAAACAAAACAAAGAAAAACTTAGAACTCCCTAACTAAACCACCAAGACTCATTCTTCACTGAGGATTTATTCTAATTCAAGAATTGTCCTTTTTTGTTTCACCTCACTAACTTCATTACCCTAAGGCCTAGAGCATTATTTTGCTTTTATTTATATGGCTTTCTCACTTTTATTTTGTAGCATGAGTTGCATTGACTTTTTTTTAACTAGAGAATTTTACTAGATACTTGTCATTCAAGTTTTCATCTGCTTTGTAATCGATATACCTTGAGGATCACTTTTCTAATACTTTTACTATGTGGTACCACCTCAGCCCTATTTAAGTAGTATTTTTACTTAATGTCAAATCTTTTTCCAACTAACTGAAACTTGTATATCAAAGGGTTGCTTGTAAATATGCATGTAAATAGTTCTGTTAATAACTCACTGTTTTACACTTGGTACATCTGTGTGTGCTAATACAGTTAGCTTTCTCACTTTTCTGCTTGTTTGTTCAGTCTGAATTAAAATTAGACTTTGAAAATAAATAGTTTTGTTTCTTCTAAGTTTTTAAGTGGTATTCTGGTATTTTAAAGAACTTGCTACTGAATGTTTATATAATAAATTTACTAAAAGGTTTGGAATTAGAAATCATAGGAAAGATACTCAATTTAATTATTTCTGAGTAAGAATTCTGCCTTTTTGAGTAACAATTCTACCTGAAAAAACCAGCAAATATACATTAAAACTTTTAGACCTCTTGTTGTAAAGGGGGAGTACATATGTAATTAGGGTTTGGGGAAGTTGTAAGGGAATTTATTTTTCAAAATGGCTCTTATAACATGGTAGCTATTAGCATAATCTGGAGTTCTCTAAAGATAGTGCTTATAGTACATTAGACCAGGGACCAAGAAATGCTAATTCCCTATACTTAAGACTTGCCTTAGCTCTGTGAATAACCATCAAATATTTGTCCACTAGCTTTTATTACCACCTACTGTTACTCATAGTAGCTACCAGTAGGATCAATATATGTTCTAGATATTCTGTTTAAGAAACCACCTAGGGGCTTGGCATGTAACTCAATAGTAGAGCACTTGCTTAGGATGCTCAAGACCTTAGGTTTGATTGCCAGTTCTAGGGGGTAGACACCCAAACTTAGTGTTTTAAAACAACCATTTTATTCTTGTGGACCCTGTGGTTTAGGACCTTGGACACGATGGATGGCTTTTCGCTGCTGCATAATATCTCAGGCTTTGGTAGGAAAACTAAGGGCTAAAAATAGCTCTAGCAGCTCAAAATTTATAATCAATAAAAGTCATCTTCTCACATGACTGGTGATTGGACTGAGAAACTTGAAGCCACAGCTAGACTGGAACTATTGACTAGAACCATCTATATTTTACACTTGCCTTGTCCGTGTCACTTGGACTTCTCATGGCATGTTGGCTAGATTCTGAAATTGGGCATTCCAAAACAAAGAAGAATTGAGAAATCATGTAGCATTACTTAAATATTTTCTTGGTTCTAAGTGAGTTATTAAAGCCATACCAAGAGGTCATCAAGGATTGCTTAGATGTGTATTAATGAAGGGTTGACCCTGAGTCAGCAATTACTGGCCATTAGAATGGCCGTGTCTTTAGGATCATGTATGAATGTCTATTGTAAGAACTATTAGTAAAAAGTCTCCAGTGAGCAAAGACATGGGTGGTGCCAGTGTGTATCATAATGCTGTGTTCTGGCAACAAAATACAAATATTGTTCTTTTAATTTGGCTTTCATGTCATCAACTCAGTTGTTCATATCAGTGCCTTCCAGCCAAGACTACCAGAAACCTAAACATGTTGGGCGTGTTGCAGTCAGGGAGAACATTTACCTTGGGGGCACTGTGAGGTATATCAGAGGGTGTTGGAACATAAAATAGAATTTGGGGTTTTGTTGGGCAATTTGGAGGAATGGTGTAAGACACTGGAAAGTCACTTTGGATTGGGTATTGTCAGAAAGCAAGGGTAGTGGTATAAGTTTTTTATTAAATCTTTAAGGAAAACAGATGAGTGTGGATTAAGTTGCACTTGTTTTTGAAAATTCAGTCCTTTAGCAAGAGAAGATGTTTGGTGTGAAAGTAAAAAACTTGTTGGTGACAAAGTCAGCTCAAACTGAAAAGAGAAAAGCACCTATACTGTGAGGTTGGGTGGACAGACAAAGCCAGCTGCAAAGTTAACAGAAAACATTTCCTTCCAAGGTCCTATAGCAGCTCTAAAGTGCCATTATAACCCCCACTTTGTGTGACTACTGCTTTGTTAACAGTGAAACCCTGAGAACTGCTTCTGCCCATCGAATACTTAGGATATCCAGTTGCTTAACTTCTCTTGCCTCATGGCAGCACCCAAAACCTAGTTCATTTCCACTTCTAGTCTTTTTTTTTTTTCACTAGGGATTGGGGATTGAGAGCCCAGGGCTGTTTACCACTGAGCCACATCCTAAGCTTTTTGTGTGTGTGTGTGTGTGTGTGTGTGTGTGGTTTTTTTTTTTTTTTTTTTTTTTGGTTTGTTTTTGAGACAGTCTTGCTAAACTGCTGAGGCTGACCTAGAACTTGTGATCCTCTTGCCTCAGCCTCCGGAGTCGCTGATATTACAGACATGCACCACCCTGCCCTGCTTGCACTTCCAGTCTTGTTGCAGAAACAACATCCCACCCAAAAGCTTCCCTTGTAATGTCCTCAGAATCCTTTCGCAGAAATCCAAACCTTGTCAAAGATGGCTTTGTCCTCCTCTCTTGTGGAGTATACCATCTCAGTTCCCCTGAAATGTGCCTCTTTTCTTTGCAATTTAGTAATTGATTTTTGGCTTATATAAGATGATGGGCTTATATCCTAGTGGTCTTTGGTTGACTAGACTTTAGCAGCTGTAAATAATTTAAGCTCATGTAGGCTGCTGCCCTCTTGTGAGCCTGGCAAAGCACCAACCTTGGAGGAACCCAACTCTGCTGCATCCTTGCAAAAGTTAGGACTGTTTTCTGTAAGTTTGTACCACTGCAAATTTATGATCACCATCTTCAGTTATATTCTCAGTGCTGCAAATGATCTTACTGCTTTTCTCTCTTCAATCCCTGTTTAACTGCTTCATACTCTTTCCACTCTTAACAACCCCTTCATCCTCTGATTACTTCTGCCTGAGCTAACACTGTATCAGCTATTGAATATGTCATTCCAGTGAAAAGAGATTTGGCCCTGGTATTTCTCAAACTACAATCCTATGTCTGCTTCATAGAATTCTCATCCCATTTTCATCATTTCCTTATCTCTTATTTGAGCTTCAAATCCACTATAACTTCTCCACTATATACAGTGAGACTCACTATAGTCACCAACCTCTATACCACTAAATCCAGTAAACAATTCTTTTTAGCTTGTTTTCTGGCAGTATTGACACAAAAATTGAAAATCTCTAATTATCTAAGACATAATAGCTTGCTTTCTATCTGTATTCTGTTCCTCCTCAATACCTTTGTGGGCTTTTCTCTACCTAATCTGTAAGTATTCGTGTTTCTCAAACCTCAGTACCAACCAACCATTCCCTTTTTCTCATGTCACAATGATCTTGGACTATTCATCCTCTCCTGTGGCTGCATTTAGTACCTATCAGCCAGTGACCTCCAGATTTGTTTATATCTCGATTCCAGACCTTTAACTTACCATTTCCACCAGGTAGACTTAGAAAATTGAAGTCATGCTATCCCTAAACTTATTCTTCCTGAACAGTACCCTCTCAATGGTGGCACTGCCACCTTCCCACTTGCCCCAACCAGAAACCCTGGCAATATTTTACACTCCTGCATCTCTCCCTCAAGTCCCAGGTTCAATAATCCCCAAGAAAGAGTGGAGCTCCTAAATATTTCTTGGAGCTGTGCTCTTTCCTTGCCGCCTAGGTACTAAGTTCTATTTTCTCTCCTGTTGCTTTTTCAAAAGCTTTCTAGTGATTTTGCCATATTTGCTCTTGCATCCTACAATCCATTCTCTTTGGCAGTTACAGGAATCTTTGAAAAGTACAAGTAGCATCACAAAATCCTTCTTTAGTAGAATTTCTAGGTTTTTAGACACTGGAGGTGGGGATGGAATAGAACTAAGCCCTGTATAGTGCAATCTGACAGTATATACTTTACATAAAACAGATCAGTTTGCGTTATCAGCCTCATAGAAATGAAGGTGAATTTAGGAAGTTAGATGTTCCCATCAGTCGGTGTTGCCACCTTTGCTTAAAGTCCTTGGAATAAACAAGTGTACCTCAATAAAGCTGTTTTAAAACAAAAAGTCGTGGCCAGATAGAGACCTCTATGTTTCCTAATTTGGTATCAGAAAATAGTCTACAACTCAAATCCATAATGATCTGGGCCCCTGCCCGCTAGCCACGCTTCAGGCTTCTCTCCCCTTCAGACTTCTCTTTAACCATGCTTAAACGAGCTTGCTGTCAGCCAGCCCATTTAAAGGCAATGGTAGTATTCTCTGGGTAAATTCTTGTTTAATGGCAATAAGTAAATACTTTCTGGTACCTCATGAGAAAGAGGCTGTTTTCTAAGGGGGGGGGTGTGTTTAACAGCTTCACTGAGGTACATAATTGTTTAGGTTATTTAAATAAGATCACTCCACCGTCTTTCTGGTCGGGCAGTGGTTGGCTGGACCGCCTCAAGGTTAGGGCTTACCAACTTAAGTACAAGCCGATCCTTTTCCCTGTCAGGTATCGGAAGTAAAGACCACAGGAGCACAGACCAGATTTCCGTCTGGGAAATCCCGTCTTCTCCCGCGCTTCCGGCCCCTCCTTTTGCGGGGAACGGGCTAGGGCGTGGCACGGGTCTGGGGGCGGGACTTCCGGCGACGTAAAGCTGCTTCCCCCGCGCGCGCGGAAGTTCGAATTCCTGCGACTTGCACTTACTCCTAATTGTCGCCACTGGCGCTGCCACCCATCTTCCGCTGCTGGGATTTGACCACAAAATTTCTCAGCCAAAACTCTATTCCTGTAGTCCAAGCCCTCTGCCACTGATTGTTTTCCTTCATCAAGAACTTTTTAAAATTCCAGAACTATCCCTGAAGAAGTCGTGGGCAGGCACGGACGCTGCGGCTTCAAGC
>CM053405.1:31487798-31526520 GCA_028644305.1 Xerus rutilus | reverse complement strand
AGGGTAAAGGTGTTCTTTGCGGACTTTTACACTTATATTATTCTAAACTATTAAAATTATTAAATAGCTACTTCTCACTTTTATGAATCCTTTTCATGAAAACTTTCATTCTGTACATTCTCACCCCACTTACTTAAACTTGTTTTCTTTTGTGGTGTTTGAATGTTACTGAAATAATAAAGTAGTTCTGGAACAGAGGACAGGTCTTTTTTACTTTAGATTTCTTTTACTTAGAAAATACACTACACAGGTTGCTTATAATCCTATGATTGCTACTCTTGTTCTATCTTTATAACACTTAAGAACATCAAGAAGTGTTAAGAGATTTTCATTCATTTCTTCCTTACCACCAAGTCTCAATCCAAACACACATGTAAATATGCCTCCTCCTTTTTAATGTGTTTCCTCTACTTTATTATGAATCCAAGAAATCTTACTTGCCATTGAGAAATAAATATTTTTATATGAAAGCCAGGCTTTCTAAAAATAAAAGTATTTATATATATATAAAATTTTGAAAATGTGGGAGAATGCTCCTTAATTAAGTAACTCAGTGCTACTGGAGAATAGTGGTGTCCTAAACCAGATTTCTAACAAGAAAAATGAACATTCTTCCGATTATTATAAACCAAGATCTTCAGAAACCTTGCTAGAAGAAGTTAATGAAAAGAGAGTATCAGTAGCATTGGAAAAAACTTCCAAAATTCTTCAGGATATTGACTGTCTTTTATCAAACTCTAAAAAGTAAAAAATGGAATTATTTATTAAATCTTGAGGATGCTGTTTCAAATGACTGGTACAAAATTATTAGTAAGCCAAGAAATTGCATGTATTACTTCTACATGACTGTAAGAATTGACAGTTAACTTTGCTTGTATTTTACCTAACTTGCAAAATTTTTAAATATATATAATGAATTTTATTAATAAATAATTTGAACTCTTTCATTTAATGTCAGATTTATGAAAATGTAAAATTATGAATTCTTTGCTGTTTTTTTATCTTGTGGCATATTCACTATTACTCTTCAAGTTTGTTTTTGTTTTTGTTTTTGTATTTAGTCATTGCTATTTAGTCTCTCTACTCCAAAAGAACTATGAAAAGATAACTGCATCTAAACGAAAGAACAACAAACCAACCAACCTAGGCAGTATTGCAAGCTAAGGATCAAGTACTCCAGCCAAGACTGTTTTATTTAAACTCTCATGAACCAGATAATTTTGTTTCTATTGAACATATGAAAAGATTTATGCTGCAAAATATGTGGAATTAACAGAAATGTCCTCACCAAAAGTGCTACTTATTGTAGCCTTGTCTGTGGATAGAACAAAAGCACATCTAAAAAGAATGTAAGATTATACTGCCAGAAATGTTCGAATTTTCTGCTACTAAAGAAGATCAGGCTCTTCACATAAAAAGTTAAGAAGCAACAAAGGAAAAAAAAAGATTTGCAGTGATCCTGTCAATGAGTTGAATGGGCACAATGTTCTCTTCTTAGCTCCTCACTCTGGGCTTCTTCACATTTCAGGTATCAACAAAAATATTTCTTCAAGGAGGCCTCCCTAACTACCTGATAGGTTAGCTTCTCCCAGCTCTAATAATCATCCTGTTTACTTCCTTTAAGTGCCCACCACAATCTCCCAAGCTTGTTTGCTTCACTGTGGCCAATATCCTCTACTAGAATATCCTCCATAAAGTCATTATGTAGCCTTGTTACCATAGTGCCTAGCACACAGAGCACTTGGTATATGTTATATAAATGGATCAATGTCTTTAGGTAGTAAATTGAGAAAAAAAAAAAAAAAAAACCAACAATCTGTTCTGCTTTGGTTCACAGGAGGCCATCTATGTTGTCCCTCAGCTCCAGAAGCCCAGGACTATTATGAAACTACTGTATTCAGACAGTTTGTCCTTAACATGACTAAGAGCACTCAAACTGTAGACGGACAAGCAGTGAAAGTTCTGTGATTGAGAAATTGAGATTTTGTGGACAGCCTATAAGTTTGCTTAAGATTGATCATTCCTTTTCAACTATATAATTCCACTGCTGCCCTTGCTTCCCATTTGACACTTGTTTTGATAAACTGTAAGAAAGAAGGTGAAAAAAATGTCCCTCTCTTAGGCATTTTCTTTTGGGCTGGTGTATGTTTCCTTGATGAAGATAGTACCCAAAACTGCGAAGCAGGGAGATGGGATGCACTTGGCCGCAGTTCCTGTGAACAAACTGGTGGATCCAGTTAGTTTCAAGGTGCCCTGTATGCAGTTGCTCTTTTGTTTCTGAACATTTTAGTATCCATGCTTAAGTGTTCTAGCCACGTCGCTGTCCAAAAGTCTAGCTTACAACATCCACCAGCGTAGTAGCAATGAATTGAGAAAACCCCAAGGGGGCGGTAAAGCGCCACTGAGGAGCCTCAGGTCTAGCAGTCGTGGGATCCCTCCGCCTCTTGAAAAACTCCACGACAGCCCAGAAGGATACACTGAAAGAAGTTGAAAGCATCACTACACCTTCGAGACCCACAACGGCCTGTGCGTCCACCATCGGGTGAGGCCACTAATCGATCCCCAGCTTCCCAGCCTCCACTCGGGTGCCTCGTGGGGAGGTCGGCGGCTAAGTCTAAAACTTGGCACCACCTAAGCCGAGAAACGAATTGACAGAAGGAAACCAAGAAGGCACTTTCCACCTCCTACCCCGTGATTCAAAGGTCTCTTGGGGAGGTTTGGTGGAATCCATGGGCCCAACCATAATGCATAGGAGCATCTTTTCCTCTCAGCTCCGAGTGGGGCCAGTTTCCCGGCGTCCTGTGGGCCGACGTGGAGGCTGGGGACGCTCTGGCCGGCACCCGGCGTCTCAATGGTGCCGACCCAGGGGCGGGGCCGCTGCAAAAACTGCGGGCTCTTACGGCTAAGCTGCGGCTAGGTGCCGGGTGGGGAGGGGATGAAGTGAACGCGAAACTGCGCTCTGAGGGAGGCCACGGGCGGTGTCCGTCCCACGCTGAAACCTGGAACGCCCTGGTTGAAGGGGCGGGGAGGGCCGGCACTCGGGATCCCGGAACCGGCTGGGAGTGCCTCACCGCGGGCCAGCCCTCTTTGGTGGCCCAGTGGTCTGCGCGGAGACCCAACTCATCTCCGGCTTCTGGCGCCTTCTGGATCCCGTAGATACTAACCTCTCCATGACTCCGCGTCCCTGGCGTTGGCCTGGCCCTGAGCAGGGTGCAGGGGTCTTGCAGAAAAAGCCCATTACCACCCTTAACAGGTAGAAGAGACCTTCGCGCCCCGGGTTCTTGGAGAGTTCAGTGATGTGTAATATGCTCCCCTCCAACAGACACCAGGGCTTCCTATCCATTTTTTAAATTGACATTCTAAAAATCATTGCATCACACCAAACCTCAGAAAAGCATGACTGGGAATTTTTTGAACATTTTAAAATTTAGAACTGTATGTTTTATTTGTAGTGATCGTAGAAACTAAAGACTTATGTGCAGAGATCTCATGGCTATAAAAAGTTTCATTGAAATGAGCAAGATTTGTGTTTTCTCCCTTTGCCAGTTTTGTTCATTAGATTTGGTACCTGCTTTTGGTGTTTTAGCATTAAAGAAATGAAATATACTAAGTTTCACAGCAACTGCAGTTCAGTGAAGAGGACTTATTTGTAAAGCATAATAAAGGAAGTTTTGGGATTTTTGGACTACTTTTACCTTTTGTAAATTTGTGATATTGGTGGCATGTGGGAAGATTCAATCAGAAGATGAGATTTACTTTAGGAATTTGTTCTTGTTTGAGCAGAAATAGTGTTTAAGAAATGAGTAGCAAACGAAATATAATAGCTTATAATTCAAGAGACCAACTAATTATGTGTTTGTAGAGTTAAGGAGAGGGGGTTGTTACTACTCTGTCCTTTGAAGACCGAGTAGTTAATGGCATTTGCTATAATGAGAGTGTTGTTGGGCCACTGGAGAAAGTGCCTTCTCTAAGTCACAGAGAAGAATTTATGGTATGGGTGTCTGGCTATTGTGGATAGAGAAGTCAACCTAAATATCTTTTTTTTTTTTTTTTTTTTTTTTTGGTACTGGGGATTGAACTCAGGGGCACTCGACCACTGAGCCACATCCCCAGCCCTATTTTGTGTTTTATGTAGAGACAGGGTCAACCTAAATATCTTTATAGGCAGAGGATTAGTTGGGGATGTAGCTCAGTGGTAGAGTGCTTGCCTGGTAAGCATAAGGGCCTGTGTTCAATCCCCAGCACCCCCCCCACACACACACACACACACACACCTTGTTGTTGAGAAATACCAGGAAGGAATTCTCATAAACTAAGGATTGCTTATGTGTTCACCTCTTTTATTAATATAACGAAACATCTGTTAAACAACTTAAGCCTATCAGATTTTATGCATGACAAGGTTTTAAAATAAAATTTTAATTGTTGCTCTTCAGGAACATTCCCAGTAAAAGTGAAGGAGTGAAATAAACATAAAGCTTGGAAATTTAGGAAGTTCAGGAGTCCATTTTATGTGTAGTGGGAGGAGTAGGAAGTAGAAAGAAAAAGGATTAAGAAAAATGAGCACACTTAGGGTCTATATTAGTTTATTTTTCTTGACTATAACAAAATCCTTCAGGTAGCTAACTTGATAAAGAAAAGTAATTTATTTTACTTACAGTTTTGGAGGTTTGAGAATTTGGTGTCTGTATCTCCTCTGTCCTGGTGAGAGCCCTCTTGGCTGCATCCAGTCCTGACAAATGCAGCACATGCAGGAGCAAACAATCAGGATATAGGAAACCAGAGAGCTAGTTGGGGCCAGCTGAGGTTTTGATAACAGCCCTCTCAGGAGAACTACCAAAGGTTCTACAAGAACTACTTTAATCCCTTTCAAGAGCTGGGCCTGCAGACACCCAAGGATCTCCCACTAGGTCCCATCCCTGAAAGATCCAGCCACCTCCTCATATCCTCATCTTGGGGGCCAAGCCTCCCAACACATTAGTCTTTGGGGAATGTTCAGCCCTGTACAGACCATAGCAATGTTCTAATCAGAAACAGTAACTAGAGGAATTATAATGTTACATTCAGCCTTCTCATATTTAGAATCTAAGCTACAGATGTTAAGTATCTGTACCAATAGTTGGAGTGGAATAGTTGCCATAAATGTGTGTTCTGGAACAACAGTTCTAAAAAACAGACTATTCTAGGGACCTAGTACCTCACTGTTCTAGGTATCTAGAGCTACAAAACAAATTATAACAAAACCTAGAGGCTTTAAACTGTTAACAATTATTATCTGATTCTTTCTATGGATCAGGACTTCAGAAGAGGGTTAGTTGGTAGATTCTGGTCCAGGGTCTCTTGAAGTTGTAGTCCTGTTGATGGTGGTGGTTGAAGTCCCTTCAAGCCTCTGAAGGCTTGATAGGCTGAGGGATCTGCTTCCAAGGTCACTCAGGAGCTTCTTATACCCCTGTCATGAAGCAATATGTTTGATGCTTTCCCATTATAAAATACATTTTTACTGCCCCATTTTATATATATATATATATATTCCTATTTATAAACTTTGATACAGTTGTTTGTAGTCAGTAAGTTTTCCTTTTTCCCATCACTTTAAATTTGGATCATTTAAATATTTGAAATAATCTTTTGGTTTTTCACTTTACTTGTGACAGTTTTTAGCTGTCCAGTCCTTTTGGAATATGAACTCATGAAAAATGTAGGGTAAAAATTAAATATTGTGCTCATAAAAAATAGTTTGAGTGAAAAAAGATTCAATACAGTGGATTATAGTGACACCATGAATTTGCAGTTAAGTAGATATTAACCTTTAGCTGGGCCAGTCGGCGCACACCTGTAATCCCAGCAATTTGGGAGGCTGAGACTGGAGAATCACGAGTTCAAAGCCAGCCTCAGCAATGGCGAGGCGCTAAGCAACTCAGTGAGACCTTGTCTGTAAATAAAACACAAAATAGGGCTGAGGATGTGGTTTAGTGGTCGAGTACCCCTGAGTTGAATACCTGGTACCAAAAAATTAAAAAATAAAATAGATATCAACCTTTTATTTTTGTCTGCCTTCTGGGGTGAGACCACAGTTTATTGAAAGATTATTCCTGCAGCTGCTATGACTCTCTGGCTTGGCCATTAATTCAAACTTTCTTTGTTCCAGTTACCATCCAGCTAAGTGAACAGTAGCATTTATCTTTGGTTCAAGGGGATATTTTTTATAAACCTTATATGTTCTAAATCTTTAAACACATTTACTTCTTTACCCATTGAATTGTCAATCTTTGTTTATGTTCTAATGTAGAGACAATGGTTAACAATCACAATTTTTGGCATTATAGATCCTGAGGTTTATAGAAGGGATTCACAACCTTGTAATAGAGGTATTTTTTGCATTTTGTTCATGTCTTAGTTAAAAGAACCTAGAAATCTCTGTTTCATCTGTCATCTTGGAAGAATCTATAGAATATAACTCAACCCTAGTGCTTTAGAAAATATTTTTATTATTGTAAATAACTAAGAATTTAAGGATTGTTGTAGACTCCATTATCTCTGCAAAATAAATATTGTTCAATAAGGAACCTATCTTGGTTTATTTCATGCAAAGATAGAGAAATCTTGGTACAGACTTTTTAAATTTTGTACTGGGGATTGAACCCAGGGGTGCTTAACCACTGAGCCACATCCTCAGCCCTTTTGGTATTTTATTTAGAGACAGGGTTGAGTTTTTTAGGGCCTCGCTAAGTTGCTGAGGCTGACTTTGAACTTGTAATCCTCTTGCCTCAGCCTCCTGAGTTGGTGGTATTATGGGCATGGGCAACTACTCCCAGCAGTACAGATTTTTTCTGTATCAACTAACATACAACAATGAACAAGTTTTTATATTGTACTATAAATTTGACTTACGAGATTGTACATAATAGTTTTATTATGACTAATGTTATATATATTTTTAATTGTTTTCTAATTTTGTAGTTGTAGATGAACACAATACCTTTATTTATTTATATGTGGTGCTGAGACTCAAACCCAGTGCCTCACGCATGCTAGGCAAGCGCTCTGCTACTGAACCACCACCCCAGCCCTAATGTTATATATTTTACTGTTTTTATTAATATATATTTACAATGTCTCATATGTTTCAATATTTTGTTACACTGATTTTCTGGCTTTAAGTTTTAAAAATAGCTTTACTATTTTAATGGTCATAATAGTAAGATATTGAAAATTTTTAGAAAATAAAAAAGGGAAAAAATTAATGATCACATTTGTGATTCCACTACTGAGAAATAACCAAATGAACAACATTCTTATTTTATAATACATCTATGTGCTATAGTTTGGATCAGAAGTGTCCCCAAAAGCCCATGTATTAAAGGCTTGGTTGCCAGACTGTGGGCCTGTTCAGAGGTGGTTTTCCTTTAGGAAGTGAGACCTGGTAGAGGTAAGTTAGCTCATTGGGAGGAGTGCCTTTGAAGGTGCTCCTGGGACTCTGGCCCCTTCCTCCTCTCTCTTTTGGCTTACTGACTACCAGGAGGTAAACAACCCTCCTTCACTATGTACTCCTATCACAGTGTCCTTTGCTGCCACTGGCCAAAAGCAACAGGGCCAAAGACTGTGGACTAAAACCATGAGCCAAAATAAACTTTTCTTTTTGATTTTCTCAGGTAGTTTTTTGTAATGTTGAAAAGCTAATATGTATGTATTTTAAAATAAAACTAATATTTTATCTACTATTTTATAGATTCTCTTTTTAAATGTATCTATTACCCATTTTTCTATGTGCACAAATATGGACATAAGGGTTTTTTTGTTTGTTTGTTTTTTAGTTTTTTGGGTTTTTGGGGTTTTTTGTACTGGGAATTAAACTCAGGTGCTTTACCACTGAGCAACTTCCAGAGCCCATTTTATTTTATTTTATTTATTTTGAGACAAGGTTTCACTAAGTTTTGAAGCTGTCCTTAAACTTGCCATCATTTTGCCTTAGTCTTCCAAGTTGCTGGAATTACTAGTGTGCATCACTCTGCCTGGCGGGAATAAGTTTTTTTTTTTTTTAAATATTTATTTATTTTTTAGTTGTAGGTGGACAGAATATCTTTATTTTATTTTTATGTGGTGCTGAGGATCGAACCCAGTGCCTCACGCATGCTAGGCGAGCATGCTACCACTGTGCCATAACCCCAGCCCCTTTTTTTATTTAAAAAAAAATTTTTTAGTTGTAGATGGACGCAATATCTTTATTTTATTTATTTATTTTTATGTGGTGCTGAGGATCGAACCTGGTGACTCACGCATGCGAGGCAAGCGCTCTACCACTGAGCCACAGCCCCAGCCCCGGGAATAAGTATTTTTTAATAGCTTTATCATATTATGTGGAATTTCAGAAGTTATGTATTTTGGAAATATATATTGTTTTTAACTTTTCCTTGCAAATAATACTATGTTTAACTTCCTTATATAGCTCTTTGCATTTATCTAATTATTTTCTTATGACAAAGACCTAGAATTGGAAATACTAAGTTGAAAGTGTTTGCTTATTTTTAATGGTTTTTGATATGTAATCAAATTATCTACTAGAAGGAATATACCAAAATATATTCTTTTTTAATTTATTTTTTAGTTGTAGATGGACACAATACCTTTGTTTTATTCATTTATTTTTATGTGGTGCTGAGTATCGAACCCAGTGCCTTACATGTGCTAGGCAGGCACTCTACCACTGAGCTACAAGCGCAGCCCCCCAATATATATTCTTGCTAGTAATCTGTAAGAGTGATCATTTCCTCCGCTACTACCAACAGAAGAGTATTAGTAATCTTTTGTCAATTTTATGTTGAAATCACAGTACAATGAAGTTGAAATCTTTTGACCACTTATATTTCTTCCTTTTCTGAATTGCCTGTTTATACACATAGCCCATGTTATTATTTAGATACTTATTTTTCGTACATATTTTAAGAGCTTTTAGTTAATTAGGGCCACTAATCTCTTTTCTTCATAACTGTTCTAAATTTCTCTGTCATTAATGTTCTAAAATTCTTCCATTGATTTGGCTCTAATTTTGTCATACAGATGTTCAACACTTTCATGTAGTCATATCTACAAAGAATTTTTACCTAATTTTAAGCTCCTGGCTAGCTAGACTAGGTAGAAGTCTGTTTACAGATTCATATAAATACCTCAAATTTGTTAACCAAGCTGATTACAAAATGTTCAACCATGGAAATTTTCCAGGCATCTAGGCAACCCAATTGATTCCCTTTCTTAATTTAACCAGAGAGTGGTCTATGTTGCAAAACCCTAATGTGGATATGACATTTTAAAATCTAAAGTTTGATTGTACAAACTGCATTACATAAACAAAACTGTTTATCCAAGCTAGGTTTCATCTGATGATTGGCTTTCTTTAGTGGTCTTAGCAATTATAAATTTTTCTAACCTTCCATTTACAAGTGTGGACTGGTCATTTCCTGTTTAGTTTATAGTATAGTTGATAGTCCTTTTGGTTGCCAGCCTTGAAAGAAGATAGACTCACCTTCTTTACATGTTGAAAAGGCCATTTACTGTCTTTTCCAACATTACTTGCAACTAGAGTATGGACATGTAACCTAGACCAGGCTAAACAGACATACCATTCCCTAGTCTGAATTTTGTATGGAGAGCAAGGAAACAAATACTAGCAAGAATCTTTTATGGCAGGCAGCAACAAACAGGGCAGCACTGGCAGCAGTACCAAGGATAATATTGTTTGGGCTTGGTGGCAGAGAGGACTTCACTAGACCAGTTGCTGATGTCATTTTGACTGAGATTCTAAAGATAGCTTTAAAACCTGGTCCTCAAAACCTGGCGAATCTGTGATTTCTCAGTGTCCTTCTAATAAATTTGTTTTCTGCTTGTACTGCCAGAGTGTTTTCTGTTGCATGCACTTAAGAACCTCAACAATAGGATCTGGATTAAATAATACGCCATTCCTCTACCAAACTGGAAGTGTGCACACAGTACCCGCAACTACACATGTACTTGGCCTGGTTCTGGATTTGGTACACATTTTAGTACTCACATTACTCTGCTTTTTCAAAAGTTTATTAACATTTACTCTTTCAACTGAAATTTAGAATCATTTTGTGAAGTTCCTAAAAGAAACCCCTTTATGATTTTGGTTAGAATAAGACTAAATTTACAGATTAATTTGAAGGGAATAACTATTAATGTCTTCTATGCAATAAAATGGTGTGATTTGTATATCTCTTAGGTTCCATCAAAGAAGCAGAACTACTTTGCATGGTAAAGAATAGAGTTTATTACAAGGGTTAAACTTTGTGGAATTGTGGGAGCTGGCAGAGCATTCTATATAAGCTGTTGTCTCTGAGTCTCTGATTAAGCTTGAAATTGCTACAGATAGCTCAGACTGGCAGGAATGCTGAATGTGAATGAGGACAAAATGCAGCCTGCATCAGCCTCTCACCAACTCCAGTTTTAATGCTGTGGGGGACCTGCAGGAAAGGCTGGAGATATGCAGGCCCAAATTTTGGATATGCTAAAAAAGAAGATCTAATGGGAGCTGACGGAACTGCAGGTCCGGCTGCTTCCCAGGCCAGTAAGGAGAGCTCAGATCAGTAACAAGATGTTCATGGTCCACAGTGTGCCCTGCACCAACCTTCAGACTGAAATATATGACTGCTCCTTCCAGATATCATGCACAATGTCTCCTGTGGCCATCACTACCCAGAACTATACACGGAAGGGAAATAGAAGTCCAATTCATCTAAATTGACATAATACAAAGCCACCAGAACTCTAGTCAATTGATTTTTATATTTATTTGTGAATTTGTTTTTGTTGGGGTTTGGGACACGGACTGGGAAATGTCACTGTGGGGTATGACCTTCCTCCACCAGGAATGCTCATTCTAATCATCCTGTCATGGTATTTGGAACTTTTGTCTTTGTCTTGGCACTGCTCTTGCCACCAGCAGCTTCTTCAGACACACTGCTGACTCAATCCTCCTGGGAAAAGAATTTTTGCCTTTTCTTGGAGATGCTTCTGCTGCCTGCCTCTTTTGGATCATTAGCTGTTTCCTCTTTGGATGAAGATTTCTTCCTTTTGGGAAGACTTGTACTACCAGCTGCCTCTGCAAGAAAATTGCTATTTTTCATTCTTTAGTAAAGCTGGATAGTTTTCTTCATATACATTTCCTTATTTAGTTTATTTAGTTTAGTTTATTACTTGGTGTTTGGAGTTGTTTCTATTGTAAATGTTCATATTCCTATTTTTTCTTACGGTTATTTCTGACCTATTAAAAATTTATTTTAGTATTTATCTTGAATTTTCCACATTTTTCAACTTACATTCCAATAGTTTTCAATTGGTCCTCCTGGATGGGCAGTCATTTCACCTGCATACTAATGCAATTATCTTTTTTTCTGGTAATATAATGTTTTCTTTCTTTTCTCCTTCCCTCCTTCCCCCTCCATTGCCTTGATTAAAATTGTCAGAACAATGTTATAATAGCTATGTTATTTTTCATTTTTAAGATAATATTTCTAGTTTTTCATTATTTTGGTTTCTAAACCAAGTGGTCTTAACATTTTTGGTTAGCCAATAGTTCTCAATGTTTAGCAAACATAGGAATTACCTAGAATACATACTTGCTTAAAATGCACATTCCCAGGAATGGATGTTACATTTTACTCAATGACTTTCAAGTAACTATATTTCATACACAATACCTGGTACATTACAGGTACAGTATATAATTTTTATTGGTTGATTTAGCACCTACTATGAGCTGAGGACATAGAGGGAAACAAAGTAGACAAAGTTCTTATTCTCTTTTCTTTCCTGAAATGATTTTATAGCATAAACACTTGAAAGATAGACAGGTCTTTTGAGTCCAGAGGTATTACTTGCACACTGTTTATGCTTAGATTTTTTGAGCTAATTAGACTACTGCATTTTTCTTTCTCTCTCTCTCTCTCTCTTTTTGTTTTTTTGTTTTGCACTGAGGATTGAACCCAGGGACGCTTAATCACTGAACTAAGCTAAAACTCAGCTCTTTTTATTTTTTATATTGAGACAGGGTCTCACTAAGTTGCTGAGGCTGACTTTGAACTTGGGATCCTCCTGCCTTAGCCTACTGGGCCTTTGAGATTATAGGTGTGCACCACCATGCCCTGCAGCTGTACCTTCTTTTGTCTGCTTGATTTAATGTATATATTTTCCTGCTCTATTGGCAGGTAAACATCCTCTTACCTTGTATATAACTTATGTAATTATATAATGTTACTGTGATATGATTTTTTTATCCTTTTCAGTCCTACTTAATCATTTTTGCCTTGAATTATGTTTGATATTAATATTAACACTGTTGCTTTATTTTGTCTTTTCTAGACCTTTTTTTCTCATTTCTATATTTTACATATTATTACCATATTTCATTTGATGTTTTCTTTTATTAACGGTAACACTGTTTCCTTTTGTTCCAGTCTAATGTTTGTCTCTTTATAGAGAAATTTAACACATTCACATTTATTGAAGTACTTATAGTTGATATCTTTGGTTCCTATTATTTGGGGAATAGATGGTAGAGGAGTAAGGTTTTCTTTTTCTTTTTTTTTTTTTCTTTTCAATTTGTATCGATCAAGTTTTCTTTATTCCTCCCCCATAGAGATTTAGAATATCTATTCTTCAACCTCACCATCCCCTAAAATTATACACAGGTGTTATAAATTCTAAGGTAAAACTCTTAAAATTCATGATTGTCCTAAAAATGACAATCCAACAGTCATGATCCTTTTCTCTCAAAACTCTATAAATGTTACTCTAGTACCCTGGCACTTAGGGCTGATAATGATTACATTCTGTTTCTTTTGCAGGTAACGTTTTTGTTTTGACGTAGAAACTCTGAAGGTTTTCTCTTTTTCTTTCATTATCCAAATCTTGTCTTTTTTTCTCCTTACGACTTGGAAAAATTCTTTGAAACTGTTCTTATTAACTGATTCTGTAGGTTTTTTTTTTTCTTCGAAACATTCGTTCTACTACTCATTGCTTCTATTGACTTTTTAGTTGGGCAATCAGGGTTTTCATTTTCATAAATTCTTATTTCCAGATTGTTCCTTTGTCATGAAAGCTTCTTGTTTTTATTATCAACATATTTTCATAACTCTTGTACATTTTTTTGGAGTATAACTGACATGTAATCAACTCTATATATTTAAAATATACAATTTGAAACATTTTGACATATGCATTAAACTATGAGTCTCAAAACAATCACCATAATCAAGATGAGTATACAAATCTCTCCCAAGTTTCCTTTTGCTTCTTTTTAATCCTTGCTTTTAATGTCCCCTGGCAACAACTAACCTGCATTTGTCACTATGAACCAGCATACACTTTTTAGAATTTCTAGAATTTTATATAAATGGAATCATACCATGTACTCTTTTAAAAACATTTCTAAATAAAAATTTCAAACATACAGAAAAGTAGAGAACAGTATAATGTCACTACACTATGTCCATCTCTATATTTAACAATTATAATATTTGTTTCACTTTTTAAGATTTTATTAGTAGACTTTATACACCTAAATAAAAGAGTTGTTTTTTTTTTTTAACCTTTGTTTATTTATTTTATGTGGTGCTGAGGATCAAACCCAGTGCCTCACATGTGCAAGGCAAGCGCTGTACCACTGAGCCACAATCCCAGCCCAATAGCAGTTTTTGATTTACAGAAAAATTAAGTCGACATTGCAGAAGGTTTGAGTGTGCTCCCTTTTCTACTACATACATTTCTCCCTGTTATTAATGTTTGTATTAGTATGGTACATTTGTTATAACTAAAGAACCAATATTGGTACATTATTACTAAAGTTCATAGTTTACTATTGAGTCATTCACTTGTTGATGAACATTTGGGTTGTTTCTAGTTTGTAATTAATGCAGATAAAATTGCTATGAACAGGGGCTGGGGTTGTGGCTCAGTGGTAGAGCGCTTGCCTCGCATGCGTGAGGCACTGGATTCGATCCTCAGCACCACATAAAAATAAATAAAGATATTGTGTCCATCTACAACTAAAAAATAATATAAAAAAATTGCTATGAACATACATTTATAAGTCTTATTTCCCTTGAGAGAATGCCTAGATGTGGAGTGACTGGGTCATGTGGTAGGAATATGTTTCACTTTTTGAGAGTTTGAAAAATTTTTCAAAGTGATGGTACCATTTTTATTCCTACTATCAGTGTATGAGAGTTCTGGGTGTTCTACATCGTTGCCAACACTTGGGATTCTATGTCTTTATTTTAGCCATCCTAATAAGAGTGTTTGGTATCACATTGTGGTTCAAATTTGCGTTGCTTAGTAATTAATTATGTTGAGCACATTTTTTGTTAGTTGGCTATTTGTATCATCTTTGGTGAAGTACCTTTTCAAATCTTTTGCCTACTTTTTATATTGGCTTGTTTGTTTTTCAATTATTGTGTTTTAAGGATTCTTACATTCTAGAAACAAGCCTTTTCTCAGACGTGAACTTTGCAAATATTTTTCCCAGTCTGTGCCTTATTTTTTTATACCTTATTATTGTCTCAAAAAGAAGCTCCTCTTAATTTTTTTTTTTTTTTTTTTTTTTAAATATTTTTTAGTTGTAGATGGACACAATGTCTTTATTTTATTGCTTTGTATGTGGTGCTGAGGATCGAACCCAGGGCCTCACGCATGCAAGGCAAGCGCTCTACCGCTGAGCTACAATCCCAGCCCCGCTCCTCTTAATTTTTGATGAGGTTGAGTTTAATCAATATTTTTTTTAGTTGTAGGTGGGCAGAATATCTTCATTTTATTTTTATGTGGTACTGAGGATCGAACCCAGTGCCTCACACGTGCTAGGTGAGCACGCTACCACTGCGCCATAACCTCAGCCCTAATCAATATTTTTAATGGATTGTTGTATTAAGAACTCTTTGTAGAACCCAAGGACTTGAAAATATTCTCCTGTTTTCTTCTAGAAATTTTATAGTTTTAAGTTTTACATTTAGATCTGTGGTTTGTTTTGAGTTGATTTTTGTATGTGGAGTAAGGTGTGGACTGAGGTTGTTTTCTACATATAAATATGCAGTCATTGTAACACCATTTGTGGAAAAGAATATTCTCTATTGACTTGTCTTTGCATCTTTGTCAAAAACTAATCAGCCGGGCTAGGATTGTGGCTCAGTGGTAGAGCGCTTGCCTCACATGTGTGAGGCACTGGGTTCGATCCTCAGCACCACATATAAATAAATGAATAAATAAAGGTCCATCAACAACTAAAAAATAAAAAATAATCAGCCATATATGTGTGGGTCCTTTCTTATTCCACAATTTATTATGTTTACCGATTCACTCATCTGTTTTTACATCAATACCACACTAGCTTGATTACAATAACTTTATAATAAGACAAAATCTAATCATCTGAGTCTTCCAACTTAATTCCTCTTCTAGGATAGTAAGTTGTTTTCCTCTCCTTGGTCCTTTAAGTTTCTACATAAATATTAGAATCTTTGCAATGAGCTATGTACAGTTTTTATTGCAGAATGGACATTTTATCATTCTCAGTAAACCATTTATTCTTTAGTCTTGTCATTAAAACAGTATTTTAAATCATCCAATATCATACAGTATTGATAATTTTAACAGGACAAATGACTACAATAATCAGTTCCAGCACAAAATTATGCTTACTTTTTTATATCAGCTAGGGTTTCTTGGTTAAAGGCAACAGAAGTGAAATTGAGACTTACCAGGAAAATTCTAGGGTAGCTCTTAGATTAAAGAGAGGCCAAGCACAGTGATTCATACCTGTAATCCCAGCTACTCAGAGGCTAAGGCAGGAAGATCACAAATTAGAGACCAGTCTGGACAACTTGGTGAGACCTTGTCTCAAAAAATAAAAAGGGCTCAAAGGCAGAATGTCCCTGGATTCAATCCCAAGTGCCTCTAAATAATAATAATAATAGCAATAACAACAACAACAACAATAATAATAATAGAATGGTAAACTGCAAGAACTAGGGAAGTTCTAAGAGCCTGCAGTTGGACCTAAGGACTTGATGTTCTCATACTTTGCTTAGCTTTTTGTCTTTGTGTTCCTTTGGGATTTTACTTTCCTAGGCTGTTTCATGTACTGGAGTCTGTGTCCTCCAAGAAGAGGAATTTTCCCCACCAGCTTTACTTAGGAAAATTCTGAAAATAGAATCTGATGGGCCCAGCTTGGGTGACTCTCATCTTCACATTGTCACTGTTTCAAAGCAGACACTGTGTATAATGATACATAGTTTTCCCAAAAGGGACTTTGTTGTCAAAAGAAGTATGGGAGCTGGGCATGGTGGCACACGCCTATAATCCCAGCACTATTGGGAGGCTGAGACAGGAGAATCGCAAGTTCAAAGCCAGCCTCAGCAAGGGCGAGGTTCTAAGCAACTCAGTGAGACCTTGTCTCTAAATAAAACACAAAATAGGGCTGGGGATGTGCCCCTGGGTTCAATCCTCAGTACCAGAAAAAAAAAAAAAAAAAAAAAAAAAAAAGTAGTAGTATGGGAAGTAGTTATTAGGTACACAGACACAGTGGATGTCCACTACACTACCATGTCATGCATTCTAGGAGACACAAATATTTGATGACTCCAAGGTAATAGATTACAGTTGGTGGGCTTTCTGAAATTTTCCTTGCTATATACTATCATTTAAACTGTTGTTCCTGGAAAGCTAATCTATTATCCTTAGACCACATGACATATTGTATATAACATGTAAAAAATGCTAGTTTTTACAACTTGGTTTTTATATTTTTGAAATTATTGCTGATATTTTGTTTAAATATTATATGACAGTCTTTAGTCTTCATTAATATTTTTCTCTGCTTTTTATTTTAGGGTACTAGAAATGAAAACAAGAATATACTGTTTGTTCCTGATGGATTTTAGTATATAGTGACATATTGTTTATGATGGCATCCGAGACTGAGGAGACTCATGCTTTACTACAGTCTTGTAGCACTGAGTCTCTTATTTCTAGCCTTGGTCTGGGGATATTTTGCTTAGTAGCTGACAAACTTCTTCAGTTTTCAATAATCCAGCAAAATGACTGGCTTCGCGCCCTCTCAGATAATGCAGTACATTGTGTGATTGGCATGTGGTCATGGGCAACAGTGGTTGGAATCAAGAAGAAGACTGACTTTGGAGAAATCATTTTAGCTGGATTTTTAGCCTCTGTTATTGATGTGGACCACTTTCTTCTAGCTAGATCTCTGTCTTTAAAGGTAAGAAGCATGCATGTTTAAATATTTTGGTCTTTTTCTTTCATTTTTTTCATACTTTACAGGTTTCATCACAGCATGAAAGCTAGAGAACTTATTTTAAAAGGTCTAGAGCTAGAGTCTTATTTTATAATAAGAAAGCCCATTCGTTCAGCTTTTTTGAGCACTTAGTACTTTTCCTAAAGGTGCACACAGGCATGTTGATAATCAAATTATTTGCCACTACAAAGGGCTATGGATGCACATAAAGTAAAGACCCTCTGTGCCTCAGAAGTCCGGTGCTAGCTTACAAGGGATGTGAGAGCAAACAGATTTAAAATAACAGGAATCATTTTCAGTTCTTTTTGCATCAGTGTTCTTTTTTCAGGACTACACTTAAAATTTTCCCCTTATTATTCATGTTTTAAAGTTAGTATGCAGCTCCTAAGTATGCCGAAAGTTGAATAGTTTATGATGGTTCTCAGTCCTGGAGAATGATTTGAATGGATTCATTCTTCTAGTCTCTTTTGGGGCCAAAGAAATGTATGTCAATGGACTGTCTAGAATACAGTCGCTAGTGGAGAATAATATTCTCTAATAATGTCTAGTGTAGATAATATTATCTAAATGTCAGATTTGCCTATCCTTTGTATGATTATGACTTGTAAACATTTCAGGAAACAAATATAGAATCATAGAACAAGGACTTTGCTTCAGAAGCCACTGACCTAAAATAGTACCTGGGTCACCTAGTAGAGATTGAGTAAATATTTGTGAAATGAATGAGAAAGTATTACTTCTTCCTATTATGTATCAAATACCAGCTATTTCTCAGAAGTTGTCTAACTTACTTAGAAACTTAGTAAAGAAGCCAGTAATTATCAGTTAAAAATAAAATTTAACTTTTTTTTTTTTGCTTTAAGTGGAGACAGCATAACATTTTTGCTTAAAATTGGAATCAGAGGACTTGAGTTTGAATCCTGGTTATGTGAAGTTAGCAGAGCACTTTTGTTCTTTAAGTTTTCATTCTTTAATCTATAAAATGTGGATTATACTATTATTTACCTCATGGGGTTATTGTGAGGGATAAATGAGCATGTTGAATGTCATGGCCTGGTAAACAGCCAACAATAACTGTTAGCAGAGATAGAGATAAGCTATGAAGCATTATGGAAAATGTAATTCATAAGCTCATTCTTTTGGAACTTACCCTGTTGTAACTTTGAAAAACATTTAGGTTGAATAAATATATTTTTAAAATTCATTTAGAAATACTGGTGTTAAGAATTCATGAAGCCGGGCGCAGTGGCGCAAGCCTGTAATCCCAGCACTTAGGGAGGCCGAGACAGGAGAATCGCGAGTTCAGCCAGCCTCAGCAATGGCGAGGTGCTAAGCAACTCAGTGAGACCCTGTCTCTACATAAAACACAAAATAGGGCTGGGGATGTGGCTCAGTGGTCGAGTGCCCCTGTGTTCAATCTCCAGTACCAAAAAAAAAAAAAAAGAATTTATGAGCTATAGAGTCAGACCCAGTACCAAATCCCAGCTTTGCTATTAACTGTGCAACGTGGAGGAAGTTACTTGCCTCTCCAAATCTCCGTATCCTCTAAAATACCACCTACCTCATAGGGTGGTTATGAGGATTAAATGGGATAATGCACAAAATGTATAGCATATTATTACCTTTGTCCTTATTTTTGAATGAAGTATTATAATTTTTTTCACATTCACTGTCAGGTGACACATGATTATCAGTAATAAATATCGAAACTGAATAAGTATTCATGACAGTGATCTATTTTTGCTTCTATGATTCTATGATAAGGCCATTTTCTTTTTATATTCATGAGAAATCTACACTGACATTTCAGAAATCAGACAAGCAACAAGAATATGTTGAGGATTTTTAAATCATCTTTTTCTATTTATAAATAAAAGTGTGAAGAATCAGTACCCCTCAGCACAGATCCAGAGCATAATTGAATCATCTCAGTATCAGGTTATTGCTTTCTTAAGTGATTACTGTAAGTTGCTTGACGCCACCCTGCCACTGAAAACCTTGTGCTTCCTCTTAAAAGCCTTATCAGTCTTTTTAGTCAATGCCATGATTAATCTTTTACTAACAAAGATTACAAACTTAGCTTTTCTTAATTATAGTGCATGAAAGTGCTCTGTGGTGAGGGAATGAATTAATTTATATATAGAAGTTCTATTAAACCCATCAGAAACTGAGTTGTTAATTTGAACTTTATTCAGAATTTAGGCACTGATAATGATCATGTGTGTTTTTCTGTACAGTATACTTGATTTTCACATCAGAAAGATTACAGCTTATCTACCTGAAACAATCCTACTACCGTATCTACCTGAAACAATCCTACTACCATAAAATCTAGCGTTTTCCTATGTATATTGCTTTTAATGAAAGTTCTAGAACATTGTTCAAATTTAGTTAGCTGATTATCTATATAGAAGTCTTTCTGTCTGGTCCTCAAAACATAAAAGAAAAGATATAACTCTAACAGTACACACACACATGTTGTTGACTGTTGTGCTATTTGTAATTGTGAAGTACTAGAAATGATGATATAACTTCGACAAGATCTTTACTATTTTATTACTTATACTTATTTTGGTTTACATTTTTCAAAATCTCTTTAGCTAGGAATATAATTCATCTACTTTCTTATGTTACTTTTACTGCTAGGTGCTTAAGGTTATAAAGTTCCTTCTAATTGTACTTTAAATGTATTCCATGGTTTCTAATTTGAAGTTTTTTGTAATTAATTTTGAGAAACCCTGTAATTGTTTGTATTCTTCTTTTTCCAAAAAAGTGTACAGCCTTTTCTCTTATGTAATTATTTAATCATTTGTGTATTTCTTTTTGAAATTTATTTTCTTTGTATTCATTAATATATGATTGGTTTCTTCAAATGTCATGAACACTTGAGGAAAAATGTGTATTTCTCTGTTTTCAGGGTATAAAGTTCTGTAAGTTTTATTGACTATATGGCTTGTATCTTCCCTATCTTTCCTATTTTCTCTTGATCTCTCCTGGACAGCACTATATATAAGTGTCCTTATTTGTTAGTGTGTTTCTGTGTCTCCTTATGTCTTTATCAAAATTGTTGCTGTATTATTTAGTACATAGATATTCATTAGTTATATTTTCATAGTGAAATGTAGATTTTAGTGGCTTTTTAAAAAAATATTATTTTAGTTGTAGATGGACACAATACCTTAATTTGATTTATTTTTATGTGGTGCTGAGGATCGAACCCAGTGCTTCACACATGCTAGGCATGGGCATGCGCTCTACCACCGAGCTACAACTCCAGCCCTTTAGTGACTTTTTAAATCATTTTAAATGCTTTTCACTCAAATTATGATTATCTGGTATAAGTATCACCACCCCTATTTATTATTTCCATTTGTCTGCTTTGCCCTTTCCCCTTTATTTTTGGCTTTTCTAAATTTTATTTTTGATTTTTTCCCTTAATCTACAGCATATCATTGGATTTGGTTTTGCCAAATTGAAGGTCTTTTTCATTCAATGAGTGAGATAAACCTGTTCATATTTATGAACATAATTTATAGGTTTAGTCTAAAATTGGCCATTATTTTGTTTGACTATATGCATTGTATTTACTCTATTCCTATCTCTAAGATGTACTTTCTTTGTCATTTTTAAAAATTTTTTTTTTTAGTTATAGATGGACACAATACCTTTATTTCATTTATTTATTTTTATGTGGTGTTGAGGATCGAACCCAGTGCTTCACAGGTGTGAGGCGAGTGCTCTACCGCTGAGCCACCACTTCAGCCCCTCTTTGTCATTTTATTTTTAAAATTTCTTTTGTTCTTTAGGAAGGCTTATATTTTGATTCGAGTATTATTTTTGTACATATTTTAATACTTACAGCCTTCCACTTTCTTAATTACCTTTTACTGTCTTGTTTGTTAATTGTTAATATCTTTTAACTGTCAACTATCAGCTAAACAACAATCATAGAGCTCACTTTACTTTTCTCTTTCCCCCTTCTTCTCCTCCTACTTTTTTGGTTGCTTTATTTCTTCTTTCTAACAATGAACAATATTTATGTATTATTTTTACACTCTTATCCTCACCTTTTAGTCTTTTATTTACACTTAAATATATTAAATGTTCATCATCAGTCAGTTTGCTCAGGTTTTCTTAGTCATTTCTTATTTGGGTGAAGCTCATCCTCTTATAGATGCCTTAGAAATGTAAAATTTTTTGTGACCTCTTCTTTGTTTAAAACAATTACTAATAGAAGAATACTACATATTAAAATCATTACTAATGTTATAATTATCATAGCCCTGTTGAAAGGCAGCTTGGTTAAATATAAAATCCTTGGCTCATATTTTCTTTCCCTGAGGATTTTGAAAGTACTGTTCCTCTGTTAACTTACTTTGTTTTTGCTGTCATTGTTAAGTCCAATGCCAGTTTAATAACTCTTATTTTTCTATGTTATTTAGTCATTTGCTTAGAGGCCTTAAAATTTTTTCCTTTATGTTAATATTTTTACCAAATTGTCTTGAAGTTTGAGTATAGCATTAAATATTATTTTTTTAAATTTTTTTTAGATGTTGATGGACCTTTATTTTATTCATTTATATGTGGTGCTGAGAATCAAACCTAGTGCCTCACACATGGTAGGCAAGTGCTCTACCACTGAGCCACAACCCCAGCCCCAAATATTATTTTAATTTTGTTCTTTTGTTTTTCTTCTTAGAGATTCCAGTTATATTTTGCTGTTTCTTTTTTTTTTTTAACTTTCATTTCAATAATTTCCTTCCCAATTCTTTCTACTTTTTCCCCATGTCATTTTCATCCTTTTGGTTAGTGCCCTACATTTTTTTAGTGTGTTTTATTAAACTTCCATTTGACATTATATTATAGCCATTTATTAATTTGTTTTGTTTGTTTGTTTTTATTTTTGTGATGCTGGGATTGAACCCAGGGCCTTGCGCATGTGAGTCAAGCACTGTACCAACTGAGCTATATCCCCAGGCCCTATTAATTGTTTTTTTTTTTTTTCTGTACTGAGTTTAATCAACTATTTTTTTCTATCTTTTTTTTTTTTAAATTTTTTTGTAGATGGACACAATGCCTTTATTTTATTGCTCTGTATGTGGTACTGAGGATCGAACCCAGGGCCTCACGCATGCGAGGCAAGCGCTCTACCGCTGAGCCACAATCCCAGCCCTTTTTTCTATCTTTTTTAAACCTATTTTTCTTTCATCTTTTAATTTCTGGTTCAAGATGCTTTTTTCATATTATCCTACAGTTTTCTGAGGATATTTAATTTAGTTTGGAGTATGGGGATATAGTCTTCTTGTGCTTTGTGTAGTTGTTTTTGTTGTTGTTTTGTGTTCCTGTGTTTTAGGAATGGGTTCAAGAACTTCAGTGTTTTTATTTTGTTTTCTGTTTTCCCCCTATACCAGCTTTTTATAGGTTTGGGCTGTGTCATGACTTCATTTTAGGATATTCCTTGAATCCTTTGTTGTAAAATATTTTGGTTAAGGCAGTGTCAGAGAAAAGGACTGGTGAGCTAAATGTATTGTGGATATATAACTTCCCTAATGTGATGGGAAGACTGTGTTTCCTCTGAGTTTGTTTTTGTGATTTTTTTTTTTTTTTAAGAAGGAACCAGTTTTTTTCCTTTCACTCCTTTATCCCTTCACCACTATTTTAGTCAGCTATTTCACTGCTGTGGCTAAAAGGACCCAACCAGAACAACTGTAGAGGAGGAAAAGTTTATTTGAAAAGTTTATTTGAGGGCTCACAGTTTCAGAGGTCTCAATCCATAGACAGCAGGCTCCATTCTTCAAGGTAAGGCAGGACATCATGGTGGAAGAGTGTAGCAGAGGGAAGCAGCTCACATAGTGATCAGAGAGCAGAAAGAGAGACTCCACTCTTCAGATACAAAATATATACCCCGTAGCCACACCCCCAATGTGCCACTCCCTCCAGCCATACCCTACCTGCTTCCAGTTACCATTCAGTTAATCCCCTTAGGGGTTAATTCACTGGGTAGGTTAAGACTATGACCTAATCATTTCTCCTCCAAACCTTCTTGCATTGTCTCACACATGAGCTTTTTGGGGACACCTCACATCCAAACCATAACAGCCACCCAGTTTCCAAAGATCATCCCTTCTCTTTTTTTTTTTACCCTCTTCTCCAGAGTCCATGCTTTTCAAAGTCTTGAATCAGGTATACTGGTAAGTCCTTTCCCTGTAGTTACTGCTCTGATTTACCAGGCCCCTTTTTAGTATTTTCACTCTTAGATTGAATTTCTTTTTCTGGTGGTGCTTTTGTGTCAGTCTTAGGTTGCCTTTCTCTCAACACAGTTTTTCCTGGTTGTGGTGGGGGTGAGAGGGCTTGAGAGACCATTGATTTGGTGTTTATTTTAATACTTACAGATATCTTGGACTTGGAGCATTCTCTAACTTCCAGCTATGCTGAGAGTTTGGGGCTTTGTATAGTTTTCCTTGTCCTTCTTGTTCTGTAGTTTTTTGGAGGATGTGTGGGGGGATTTAGACTTAAACGATTAGTCTGCTATCCTCAATTTTCTTTTTGATAGGAAACATCTAACTGCAAATCATCCTTTAAAGTGGACAGGAACAAAATCATACAGATCATTCAGGAATTAAGCCTGAAATTTTCATTTGTTCAAATATTGATTATATTTTTTGCAATGATTTTAAAAATTTATTGCAGTTTAACTCCACTTTAGAATACTTGTTTAAAATATGATCTTTCTAAATCTATTTCTAAAATATGATCTTTCTAAATCTATTTCTAAATCTATTTCTAAATCTGGTAAATAAATTTTGAAGGTATTCATGGCTAATACAAAATGATTATAATGAAAACATTCTCCTTTTTTACTTTCATTACTTAAGGAATATTTTACTTGGTTGTGAGATTTTGTTGTTGTTGCTCTTAAGGTCCCAGGCAAATTGTTAAAACTCCAAACTATAGAATATAGGGGCTACGGAAAGAGGATAGTTAATGGGTACAGGGGTGTGTTTGCATAGGAGGAATAAACTTGTAATGTTCTACAGCACAGTAGGGTAACTGTGGTTGACAACAATTAAATTTATATTACCAGATAGCTAACAGAAAGGATTTTGAATGTTCCCAGCACAAAGAAATGACAAATGTTTAAGGTGATGGCTATGCCATTTACCCTGATCTGATCATCACATATCACATGCATGTATTGAAATGTCACACTACACCCTATTAGTATGTACAATTATTGTGTGTCAATCAAAAAACAAATTTAAAAAAATCAGAACTACACAAACCATATATTTAGGATATAAACTATGTTCATATTGTAGCTTTTCTAAGCAAATAATAGAAAACTTAAAAAAATTAATCACTGTCCTGAGACCTTGATTTCATTTTTAATGCAAAGGATACCCTTGCTCATGCTTTTATCTTCTTTGCTTTATATAAATGTGGCATATGTATTCTGAGATGGCATATTTTGTATTTTCTTTGCATATGTTAAGATTCAGAAGCAGCTACAAAGTGTTGTTTTGCCAAGAAGGAAATGATACTTCCTGCTTCCCTCACAGGCAGCTTTGAGTCTTCCACGAAGACCTTTCCTTCACTGCTCTACTGTGATACCCATTGTGGTTCTGACCCTGAAGTTTACTATGCACCTTTTCAAGCTCAAAGATTCCTGGTGTTTTCTTCCCTGGATGTTATTCATATCCTGGACCTCGCACCATATTCGAGATGGAATTCGTCACGGCCTGTGGATGTGCCCGTTTGGAAAAACTTCTCCTTTGCCATTTTGGCTTTATGTGATAACCACATCATCTTTACCTCATCTCTGTTCAATTGCTATGTATTTAACAGGGACTAGACAAGTTATTTCTTCAAAACATGGGATTTCTTATTGATGTCTGATGTAACTATATGGCTCACAGAGAAGCAAATGATTCAGATGATGATGATGAAGGGTAGGCAACATTAAAGTGAAATTTTAAAAACACAGATACTTATATTGTTTAATTTTTATAATTTTTGAATACATCTTGCTCAGAAAGCATCTATAATTTTTTTAAAAATTACATTTGGTATAGTTAGGTATGGTGGCGCACACCTATAATCCCAGCAATTTAAAAGCTAAGGCAGGAGGATCACAATTTCTGCAATTTGGCAAGACCCTTTCTCAAAAAATAAAAGGGTTGAAGTGTAGTACAATCCCCAATACCATCAAAAAATTATATTTGAGCTGGGCGCGGTGGCTCATGCTTGTAATCCTAGCACTTTGGGAGGCTGAGACAGGAGAATCGCGAGTTCAAAGCCAGCCTCAGCAATGGCGAGGCGCTAAGCAACTCAGTGAGACCCTGTCTCTAAACAAAACACAAAATAGGGCTGGGGATGTGGCTCAGTGGTCAAGTACCCCTGAGTTCAATCCCTGGTACCAAAAAAAATAAAAAATAAAAATAAAATAAAATTGTATTTGTTCTGCATCTCTCATACATGTCACTCTAATGCAATATTAGACTTTCACTTATGGCATGATATGTTTTTGTTGCTGCTTGTGTTTCTGTGGCTTTCTTAGTAGTTTTGTTAGATTAACATCCAGTTAGTTCTCTGGGATTATACCTGTAAGTTAAGTCTATTTCCTGATGAAAAGCTCAAATTTTAGGATGACAGATTTATGGAAAGTTAACAATATTTTTGGATCCACTTTTTCTTGAGATATTGAAACAACGAAGTGGCTAAAATAAATGAGATTATGAATAAAGATGTATAGTGAGGGCTAACATGTATTTGTTTCACATGTCAATTTTGACTGAAACTTAACTTTCAAAGTACTTTATGAGTTATGATTGCTGGCAAAATCTGATTCAGAGCCATTATAAGACATCATAACATTCACAAAAGACAGTGCCTCACATTAGACATAGGTTATGATTTCAGAAATCAACTTAAGAAATAATTATAACATGTTAAACTATAGTTAAATTTACTGAATTAGTGTTTTTTAGTATCTTCACTCAAGAGTCTCATGTCAGTGTCTTAACTATTTTGAAAAACATAACCAAATTTAACAAAATGTTTGTTAACAAATAGCATTAACAAAATATTGGCACATATCATTTCAAAAGTAAACTCCAGATTGTGCAATTAAAATAGTTTTGGTTGCTATCACTTTATCTACACACTGTTCTAAAATATTGTACTAATTAAGTCATTTTTAAAAATCTGCCTGATACCTAGAGATAAAACTTTTTTTCAAAATAAAATAGCTTTAGGAAATTTGCTATTTCCTTTGTTCATTTAGATTGATCTTCTATTAAAATTTTTAGTGTGTATCACAGAAGGAAAATTTAGTTGCTATAGACTTTTTATATTTGCACAATTTAATGTTACTTTGATATTAAAGTCAGTACCCTAAAAGAAACCTGCTTTTATTCGTGACCTATGTGCCATCTGCTGTCTTCAGATTTTCTTACATATTTGTGATTTATCATGCTAGTGATTGAGTGCCTTTTTCTCCAGGAAAGCAATGCCTTATCCAAAGCAGAGTTTGAGTTAAAGAGAATTCTCTAAATTGTTAGAGAGGTTCAAGATCCTCAGAGAAGTAACCAATTTTCTTTAAATTTGTTGCAATCTGTTATGTTTTAGAGTCTATTAGATCTTATAATCTATTATTTATTATCTTTCAAGAGATTATGTACATTTTTTGGTATAGTAATGTACATTATATAATGGGGATAAATTTGATTAGAGATTTTTAAAAAGCATCTGATTTAACAAATTCATGGAAATAAAGTCTATATCTAACTTTTTCTGTTACAAACTTTTTCTACTTTTTTTCTCCATAGTAAAAAAAAATATTAAAATAGAGGGCCTTATTTAAGAATGTCATGTTGGCATTTGGGGGATTGTCCAACTTTTCTTGATTAGAATGGGAATTCACTTTAATCATGACTCTTCGCTTAAACAGTAACTGCAAACTTCACATGAGGGTCTATATCAGTTCTTACCTCTGCTGTCAGAAACATTTCTCTTCCTTTAAATGGTCCCCAAAAGCTATGATTGGAACCTCTAGGAAACCAACAACCATCTCCACATTTCACCACTTTGCTCTTGCTCCTAGTGAAAGAATTTGTGTCAATGCAACATCACATCTAAGAGGTGGATTGTGTTTTGTTTGCCTGTGTATTTTCTCTACACATCCTTTGTTCATTTACTGTCCTCTCTCTCAGCTGTTTGACTAATCTGATTTCCCAGTCTGCTATTTTCTTGAGCTATGTTATTCCTTCTGGCTTGGAGAAAACTGCTTCCACTGAACATTTTCTGCTCATCCCCAAGTGTTGCCAATTGGTAACAGGTTAGAGTCCTCACAGACGGCCTGGGGAAGGAGCTCTGACCAAAAAGATAACTAAGGTGAACCTTAGAAAAGAGAGAGCAGACAGGACAAGCCACAGACACAGTATATACAACTCTAAAGGTTTATATTTTAAACTTATCCTAAAGCCCAAGGTATTTTCAATCAGGCCTATGGGCATATGCGGGAGAGCACACTTTTTAGACTGGGAATTTCCGTTGTTGGACTTTGAGTTTCCCAGAGCTACTGAAGGATGATTGAGGTCATTCAGTCCTGTATTCTGCCTTCAAATTGGACAAGCCCAGTGATTAGAAAACCTACTTTTAACAACTTTCAAGAGAATTTCTAATACTTTTGCTTTTTATACCCCGTTGCAAAGAAAATAGCACAATTTTTTTTCCTTTCACATTATCAGTGTGCATAAAGTCAACATATACAAAGTCCAGTTTATGATATAATAGATGTAAGGCTCACAGGCACCTTGCGCAATACTTTGGCAACCAGGAAAACATTAGGATGACAGAATAAGGTGATGCCCAAACTTCTGAGTATGAAATTCTCTAAATGCTTTTAGATACAATTGCTATATTTTAAGTACTATAGACTGTTAAGCATAAATAATGATGGATATTATGCTATGTATTAAATTCTCCTTTAAAGACAAACTATTTTATATGATTGCACCAGTTAAGTAGTAAAGTGCAAATATAATGAGTCTAAATGTCTAGAAAATTAGACATTAGAAATCAGCAAAGTCTTTTGCTTTGTGGAGGGGAGAAGCAACTCTCACTACTGGATGGGTGGTTCAGGTGCCATGCTGAGGAGTTCAGCTTCAGTAAGCAAACACTGTTGAGAACTCTTCTGGTTTTTTTTTTTTTTCCTGCTATGTTCAGCTGAATTTCACTAGAAATGTACAGAACTGAAAGCAGGTGTGTTTATGCATCATTAGGCAGGCAATGTCCAATGCTTTGTATATTTTCTACACTCTTCTAGATGTTATTACCCATAACAAAGAACAAAGAATTAATGGGATCTTTATCAACGGTGCCAGTGCATCCAGCCAAATAATGTATCATGTTATTTGATCCCTGTTGTACTGACTGCAAAATATAATATATATACAGCCAGTCAGTAATAGCATATGTAACAAATGTGCAGAGAGATTTCCATTTGTTTTCCTGTGGTCCTCCTCTGGGCCCAAATCATAATCTTAATAATGAGAAAATATTTAACTGTTATTGATTCTACAGCTAGAACCCTTAAGGAATTTATTAATTACTAATTTCCTCTATGTAAGGAAATTTTGTCTCTTTCATGTGTTGAAAAACATACTGAATTTAATTCTAATGCAATCTGCACTGTGAGAGGTTGATTTTGATGCAGTTTTGTAATGAACTTATAGATATTTTGGGAGTGGATTACTTTTAACTCCTCATTTACACCAAGAAATGTTTATTTATGATTATTGCAAATGATTACAAGTATTGTAATGATTATAAGTTTTCAAAATAATCTATTTAAATTGGAAATCTCAAGACATTAAATCTAACTAAAATGCAAAATAAAACAATGAGGTTTGCTTGTTTATCCTCTGCTTGGCAAATTTTAAACAGTTTATAATACTTAGTGTTAGCATGGGGTATCAGGAAATGGACATTGTTGGTAGAAAAATAAATTCACACTTTATTGCCAGAGATAATTTGATAGTATATTTTAAAAGTACAAACTATTTTACCCAGAAATTCCAATTTTAAGAATTTATTTCTCCCAGCACTCAGGGAGGCTTAGACGGGAGAATCATGAGTTCAAAGCCAGCCTCAGCAATGGCGAGGCGCTAAGCAACTCAGTGAGACCCTGTCTCTACATAAAACACAGAATAGGGCTGGGGGTGTGGCTCAGTGGTCGAGTGCCCCTGAGTTCAATCTCCAGTACTAAATAAAAATTTAAAAAAAAGAATTTATTTCAAGAAATTAAACAGTTATATACACAAAGGAAAGGGATTTCTGTTGGTTACTTGAGATGGCAAAAATAAGCTAGATGCTGTGATCCTCACCAGTAACCTCAGCTGCTTGGGAGGCTGAGGCAGGAGGATCACAAGTTCAAAGCCAGCCTGGATTTATTGAGATCCTGTCTGAAAATAAAACAAAAAGGGTTGGGATAGTAGAGCACTTGCCTAGCATGTGTGAAGCTTTGGATTCAGTCCCCAGTACTGAAAAAAGAAAAGAAAAAGATGGCAAAAACAAAACTGAAAACCACCTAATAGTCTTTGGAGGATCAGTAACCTAAATTATTATACAGAAAATGGAGTACAAACATCTAGTATTAAATAGATGAGGTATATCCATGTGAAAATATGTCTATATGAATATTTTTTAAAAACGAGTGATAAAACAGTATGATTCCAGTTTTGTAAAATAGGCATATATATGTAGATATGAGTAGAAAACAATTTTGAACTGGGAATGTGGTTCAGTGGTAGAGTGCTTGCCTAGCATGCATAAGGCCCTGGGTTCAATTCCCAGCACCATAATAATAATAATAATAATAATAATAATAATAATAATAATTGAAACATTGGCTACCAAGCAGTTGAAAGTGATCATCTCTGGAGTCAAGGGTCATGAAGAATTTCTGCTTTTACTCTATATGTATATATTGTGTCTTTTTTTTTTTTTTTTTGGTACCAGGGATTAACTCAGGGGCACTTGACCACTGAGCCACATCCCCAGCCCTATTTTGTGTTTTATGTAGAGACAGGGTCTCACTGAGTTGCTTAGCGCCTCGCCAATGCTGAGGCTGGCTTTGAACTGGTGATTGTCCTGTCTCAGCTTCCTGAAGTGCTGGGATGACAAGCGTGAGCCACCGCACCTGGCTGTGTCATGTTTTAAATAAGCATGTATGCTTTTATATCAAAGCATTTTCTGTCATAAATGAAATTCTTTGGCTATGGGGCAGGCTTGGCCTGACATCAGCAACAGACTCCCTGCCCCTCAGACTCTGGTGCTGGTTGTCCTGGTGGGGCAGGGAGCTGCCAATAAGCTACTCTGATCCCACATGGATTCAGCACCTTAATTGGGCCCTTTATTGTTTATCATTCCATCCGATTCTAGCAATATATCAAGGTCCAGATCCAAACCAGGAGGTTCACAGCAATTGTATTGATCTGAGAAACTATGGTAATCAATTTCCAGAATTAATTTACACTTTGCATAAATTTAAGGCACTGGGCCTGGGGTTACAGCTCAGTGGTAGAGGGCTTGCCTCGCACGTGTGAAGCACTGGGTTCGATCCTCAGCACCACATAGAATAAATAAATAAAGGTATTGTGTTCATCTACAACTAAAATAAAAATATTCAAAAAAAATTCAAGACATTGCCATCTGCATCCCCTTGGCATTCCTTTACTCCTCAGGAATAATGATATTAGTGAAAAGTCTTATGAAGCATTTTACCCTTTGACTGGAGTTGCAAGGAGTTATTTGATTTACATACCCAGCAGCACCAGCTAATGTTGTTGCTGCAAGATCTGGGCATCCCGATCCCATCAACCCCCTAATTGCCTGAACAGGAGAATGTGAGTAGAGCCCTATCACATAATGTGATCCTCCTCAAAGAAATGCACCTATCTGCAGTCATACACCCTAACTCATTAAGTATTCATTTGACTTAATTTGAGCACCACCCAATTTACCAGATCAGTGATATTGATACCATGCACGTAAAGTAGAAGGCAGAGAGAAAGTTATCTCTATTATCTGATGATAAATGAAGTTTAGAATGGAGGGTAGTGGTTACATAATAGAGTTTGCACATGTAACATAGCTTAATGTCAGTGATGAAAGAATTCATGAGATAATATAAAGGTTCATTATATGTGCAGAGGCCCTGTTTGTCTTGGAGAGCTATGTGTAAATACTGCTGTTCCCTCCTCCTGGTCTTCCACAGCTGATTGCCAGTATCTCTAACAATTGTCTCTCAGTGTTGGGCCAGGAAGCAGAGACTCTGATTGGCACAGGCTGCTCTTGTGCAATCCAGTCTCCACAAAAGTGGCTAGGACCCCAGGCCTTTGCCGTTCCTAGGCTGTTAACACTGTACACCCTCTGCGAAACAGTAGGAAAAATCTATTGACTTTGTGTATGTATCCTTGATAATCTCCTCATCTCAAGGTTCTTAATCACTTCTGCAAAGCTTCATTTGCTAGGCCAGTGACACATTCACAGATTCCAGGGATTGGGAGGTAGGGATCTTTGGAAGCAGATTGACAGCAGCATTTCAGGTCCTCATACTCTGACAGAACCTTGCCTCTCTCCATCCAGAGGTGATGTCTGTTTCTCCTCCCTTTCAACTTGGCCAGCGCTTTGATGGTAGCTTTGTGAGATCCTAAGCAGATGATCCACTGAGTCATACCTGGCTCCTGACCCATGGAAACTGTAATATGGTAAACGGGTATTATTTAAGTTACTAAATTTGTGCTAATTTGTTATGCAGCAATGAATTGCTAATACAGTTGATAAAAATTCAAGTCATAAAAATGTTTATGCTGTGAAAAGATATTTCTACCATGCCAGATCATCACCTTCCTCAAAACAACCAATAATAAGAACTTGCACTAATTAGAACAAATAAGAAAAGAAAAAAAGAACTTTTGCTTCATCATTTCAGAGATCAAATATGCCATGAAAAGCATTTATATCCATCTGCTTGCTGTATGTATATATTTCACATGTAAATATACACATACACAGGCAATAGATTTTTTCCCACTGTTTCACAACTTGTTCTTTTCACTTAAAGACCAGTGATCTTTCCATAGGTTATGTTTTTATTGTTGCATTGTAGTTCATTGTGGGAATGTAACATAGTTTATTTCCCTAGTTCTGTATGCAATTGTTTTTAATATTTTCTGTTTAATGCTATGATATTCTTATATCTTTGCATACATGTATCTGCATCTGTAGTATAAGTTTCAGCAGTGAAACTCTTAAGTCAAAGTATATCTTTATTTTAAATGGATAGATATTGCCAAATTAACCTCCAAAGAATTTGCATCAATTTATACTCCTGCTAACCATATGTGGGTAAAATACATGTATACACCATGTATTATGAAATGCTTTGATCTTTGCCACTTGAGTGGGTGAAAAAAAATTATCTTACTTGTTTTTATTTGTGCTTATGTTATTTTTAATAACGTACATTTAAAAATGTTCATAAGTGTTTATTATTTCTATGAACTACCATCCATAGCCTATTTTACTATTGAGTCATTGGCATCTTTCCTATTGACATATAAGATATTCTTTTTTTTTTTTTTTTTTGGCACTGAGGATTGAACTCAGGAGTACTTGACCACTGAGCCACATCCCCAGCTCTATTTTGTGTTTTATGTAGAGACAGAGTCTCACAGAGTTGCTTAGCGCCTCGCCAATGCTGAGGCTGGTTTTGAACTCGTGATTCTCCTGTATCAGCCTCCCTAAGTGCTGGGATTACAGGCATGAGCCACCACACCCGGCTAAGATATTCTTACATAATAGTCTTTTGTCTGTTGTCTTCCAAAAGCCGACCCTTTCACACCTTTTGCCCTTTGTCTTTTATTGAGTTTTATTTTTTCCATGATGACATAGGGGCAAAAAAGGGGTGATTCCCTCCTGCCCATTGTGGTCCACACCTCTATATCAAATGACAGATTAACAAGAGAAAAAGCATAGCAAACTATTTGATCATAGTTTTTCATGACACAAGAGACTTTATATTGAAGACCTCAGAGACCTGGTGCGAACTATTCACTTTTATGCTTAGGTTCAATAAATCATGGACAGCCATGTGAAAATATCACTGGACAGAGAGCAGGGGTTGTGGCTCAGTGGTAGAGTGCTTGCCTAGCATATGTGAGGCACTAGGTTCAATTCTCAACACCGCATATAAATAAATGAATAAAATAAAGATCCATTAACAACCAAAAGTATATGTAAAAATAATTTTAAAAAATATGATTGGACAGAAAAGTTCTGATCATGTTAATAGACTGAGTGGAGACATACAGCCAGGCTTCTCTGTTCAGATTCTTCTTGGCTTGTCTGCGCAGCATTCCTTCCTCTCTGGTGTGGGGCAGGACCCTTTCTGAAACGGGGTCTTAGGATCTACTAGCAGACAAAGTAGGTTAGAATTTCTTCAATGGCCACCTTCAAGACAGAGGGCAGAGGAAGATTATAGTATTTGTAGGTTATGGCTGTCTGGGGAGAAGGGTTGTTTCCATGACTTACCTCAGGGAGGAGGCTTCTAGATCCATGCCTTGCCTTAGGGGAGATGGCAGGGCAAGAGACAAGGGGTCAGGAAAAGGTCTGGAACTTAGCTTCTGGGGTACTCCTTAGCCCTTCTCTTTTGGGGTATCATTTTTCTGAATTTGAACAATGGAATTCTACTTTTTCATGTGGTCAAATATTTTATTCTTTCCTTTATGGCTTCCGAGTCTTATTTTATGCTAGAAAGTCCTTCCTACTATAAAACTTTTCCACATTTCCTTTGAGTAGTTAATTCTTTAAATATTTCCATCAGAATTTAAGGCTTTAAGCATATATTTTTCCATATAGGTACCCCGTTGTTTCAAAATCGTTCACTGAATAATCCACAGTTTTTCCTGACATGAAATGCTAACTTAACCATATATATTTACATAAACATTATATCTTCTGGATTTATGCATCAGTGACACTCAATAGTAGTTACAGCAGATTTGGAATGGATTTTAGCATTCAGGAAAACTAATTGCTCCTCATTGTTCTCCTTTGTCAGATTTTCCTAGGGATGTTCTTTTTATTCTATGAGCTAGAAGGACCATTCTGCTCTGATTCCCATTACTGGCTGACCTTATGCAATCACCTAACTTCTGTGGCTCAGCATCCTAAAAAAATGAATTGTAGTGATATCAGAGTAAATTTGGGTTCTTCATGTATCTGAATCCTTAAAAAAAAAAAGTTACAGTGTAAGCTGGAAAGGAAACTATATTGTTAACAAGGAATAAGAAATTCTGTGCTAGGGAAATTCCCTGCCTTGGCTCCAGGTTCAAACTTCATTCCTACTGATTAGTCCTACATTCTTTCCTCTCTGTTTACTTTGGCACTTCTGATGCCCAACCCCAACGCACATTTTATTACAGAATGTAAACCTGTTGCATCCAACCCGCACCTCTCCCCAAGAATTGCAGCCCAGACAACTCTGCAGAAGCAGCAAAGTTTATTGAGGAAATAGGCACACAGGCCAATCGATTGGGGTCAGCTCTCCTTTCCTTCAGAGAGTGACCCCGAAGTGAGAGTTTCAGAGGTTATTATAGGGTGGGCTAGCTACATGACTCAGTACAACAGGGTTTGGCAGATATTCAATCTATAGTTATTTACAGTTCAACTGTGACAGCACCTCCTGATGTCCCCTTTCAGTTCCTGGAACTTTAGGTAACTGGCCAGGGGGTCTGGCAGCCTGTGGTTTTGCACCCCCATCCGTGAGAAGCAAGCATAGCGAAGCACTAATCACAAAAGCATAAAGAGCAGGTTAGCAGATACATGCAGGCCTGAACCAGAGTGACTCCATTTTGAATTTGGATTTTTACATTCCCCCTTTTCTTTTTTTTTTTTTTTAATATTTTTTTAGTTGTTGATGGACACAATGTCTTTATTTTATTGCTTTGTATGTGGTGCTGAGGATCGAACCCAGGGCCTCACGCATGCGAGGCAAGTGCTCTACCGCTGAGCTACAATCCCAGCCCACATTCCCCCCTTTTCTAGTGAATAGAGTCAAACCTTTGACTTGTCATCATCTATCAGGAGGGTTTATAGTGGGACCCAAGTACCATGAGTTTAACAGTACTAATTTTTTGTCTTATATAGTTAACTAGACAGTTAATAATGCAGGGGTCTATTAGAAATCCCAAAAGCAAAAGTGTGAGGGGGCTTGAAATAGCAGATATCCTGCTAATCCTAGTCCCATTAACAACAGTCTTCTCCATACTAATATATTTGTGGCAAAATGTGTACTAGATCACAAAGTTTTTTTGACACATTATTTTAAAAATACCAGGCATTGATGCAGAGAGTTAGTTATTCCTGATAAACAGGCAAACCAAATGTCCTCTGGAGCCACATAGAAATTAACCAATAGTCCTGAGTAACATTAGGTTTGTCTGATTAGAGGTGGGAGTTGGACTGACAGAATACGTTGTTTTAGCAGCTCATATCTTACAACATTTTTTTTGGACCCAAACCAGCTTCCATTTTGTGAATTGACCCGATTACACATTTACATTGATTGTACTTTCCCTCTAATTTTAGGGAACTCCTACTGCTGTAAGGAAAAGGGTGATGACCACTCTTGCTGCTTCGAGCTGAAAGGGGGCGATATGCAGTGGGGCAAGCAGTTTGGAGTCCCTTTTTATAAATTGGGCCAAGGGGTCCATGATGAAAGTCTGATTCAGGAAGTACAGGTTATAAATTCATCTGGGGGTGGTTCTTCTATGACAGAAACAAAAGACATGAGCACTGAAATGAGATCAATACATAATAAATGTTGTAGCATCTGGAACATGTCAATGAATATCATGAAGATAATAGAAATTAATAATCCCTCAGGTGCAATAATCCAGCAGGTGCAAGAACTAAGACGTTATCCCATAACAAGGCCTAACAAAGTCTAATAAGGCATTTATTTGGGAATGTAAATCTTTTATATTGTCAGAGTTATCAGGAATGTATACACAACACTTAGTTAAGTTGCTTAGGGCTAGAGAATCATACTAGTAAACGTACATTAGTAAACATTGACTAAGCCTACCTATGTTGGAGGTTAGGAAGATCTGTAGGCCTTGAATTGACTAATAACTTTTGATTCTGACAGGTTTTTTTGATAATTATCAGGCACTCTTGTTTACAAATCTCTCTTTTGTTGTCTTCAGTCTTACTTATTCTTGGGGGGCTAACCCAAGTGTACATCTTAAGTTACAAATAATTATTATTATTTTTTAAGTGCCCAGGAATGGTTGTGTTGTGGTTTTAACTATTTTTGCTAGGTGTTCAAGATCAAGATAGTCAAATGGACCTTGTTTTTATCTATTGTTAAGAGTCAGCTGAGTGTTGTTGTGGGACACTCTTGGGGAACTTGTGAGCAGCCTCTTAGCACTGCTAGTGTCATCTGTGCTAGGATGGGTCAAGGTCAGTGACCCTCCTCTTTTGCAGCATGCACACTGATTGGCTATCTGTTCTCTAGTGGTCTCATTAATCTCCCTGATCGGGAGGTTATGTGGCCCAGACTTGTAAAGCTCTTCCCCTTTTCCCAGGGTTCAGGCTGACTCAGAGGCAAAAGCCAAATATTGGCTTTTTTAGGCCCCTTATTTTAACCTTAATATTTAAGCCTTGTTCTTAAACCTCCCGCAAGCCAGTCTTGCCAGTCTTAAAGAGTACTGGGCTTTAACTTAATGTTTATAACTTTATGGTTATTTTTACCTTTTTATTTACTATCTGTCTATAGATGGCTTAATCTGGGTTACATATCCATATCCCCTGTTTGAGATGTACAGCTTTAAATGAACTGAAGTTTGGCCTACTTTGGAGTTATTTTGACAAACAGTTTCTGAGTCTTTAGGAATGTCAGTTACAATGTTAACCTTTAAACAGATCAGGCTCTTACTATCTTTTAAAAATACCTTTACATTTTTATATTTCAGTGTAAAAGGTAACATAAGGTTTAGATTTGGTTACAAAACATCAAATGACATAAATAAATCTCCAATAAAATTTGTCATTTCTATAAGTCTATCATTACAGACAACTTTACTTTGTAGAACACCAGCTTGATAAAATATTCCTTTAAATCTTTTACTTTAAAGACTTGTATACCTGAAAGATATTTAATATGTAAAGAAGAGTAATAGCACTATAATTACATTGATATTTTTATATTAATCAAGTTTAGTACTTAAAGAAAATCTAGATTCTGTAATGTAGTACAACTGTAAAATACCAGTTGCTATTTAACCAGAGTGGTACAAACCTTAATTTCTCCAAGACTAGTTGTTCTGAGAATAAAATTTAACAAACACAATGTTAGGAGTGAATTAATGTTTTAAGAAATTTTTGTCATTTTAACCAATTAAACTTTGCTTTATACCAGTACATTAATATTTGACCTTAGGGAAAACCTTGAATAGTTTTAACTATTTGTGTTACATATATTATAACCAACTTAGTTACATACAAACTTGTCCTTTACTTACGTAGACCTTTTTTATCATTTAGATCCTCTTATTGTTTACTTAGATGTATTATAACTTTACTACATGAAGACTTTTTTTACCCAGAATTTTTTTTTACTAAATATATCTTATTCTATTTTAATAAGATGAAATAGTTGCAACATTTATACCCTTTATATAACCTTGTTTTTAGTTAAGACACAAAGTAATTTTAAATTTTTTTTAATGTTACCAGTTTATGAAAACACCAATAATGTGTTTAAGCATATTACCTTAAGGAATTTAAGGAGTTAAGAGTACTTGATGTTATATTTAATAGTTAGCATTTTAACTTTATAAACCATTTAGATGTCTTTAACAAACACATCCATGATCAATCTTAAACGTGTCAGATCTAATTTACTTACTTATTAAAAAAACAAAATATTAGATAAGTGCATTTAATAGCATCATTTCTTTTCCTGTTGAAGAAAAATCCTAGAAACAATGGATATTAAACATTTTGTAGACATCAACATTTTATTAACAATTGACCACCTAGAGAAGCTTATAAGTTAGTAACTTTTAAAGACATTTTTATTTGTTTACCCAATTTAAATTGAACCTTTTGAATGACTAGAACCAAAGGTATTTGGATCCATTATATTTTTTAAATTTTAATTTATGAGCTCATATGTCAATTTTGGTACCAAACATATGTAGATATGGCAATACATGTAGACTGACAATACACCGGTGTACCTACACAAAACAAAGGCCTTGTAGCTTATTTGTTTTAAAACATATTAGATTGAGAGCTAACACTTGTAAAATAGGTCTAATCAGAAAAATATAT
>CM053405.1:31454257-31487698 GCA_028644305.1 Xerus rutilus | reverse complement strand
ATCTCAGCCAGAAAAGTTTCCATCCTATTTCTGAAGAATACAGATTTCTGAGATATACACATGCATACTTACTGCCCTGTTTCAAACCTATAAATTCTCTGATGATATATATATTTTTATAAATAATCCTCTTCCAATGTATAATTTCTTAAAAAAATTTCAGTATGCTATAGAGAACAGACCCTTATGAGACATGAAAATTGAAAGTATCATTAGCATTAAACTATAGATATTCAGAAGAGGGCAATAGTACTAGTTGTAGCACTTTATGATCACACCTGCAAGCTTTTACTCATGTAATGGAGGACTACTTATTTGAGATATTTTATTTATTATTCATTTATCACACACTAACCATATACTGTTTGCTGAGCACTGAGGTAAGTACTGGGTATAATGATGAATATGGGATATAGATGTTGCCTTCACTGAGTGCAGTCAATTGGAAGAGACAGGCATGCCCAGAGATATTTGTAGTATTAGAGATAAGTTGGCAATATATATTAAAAAGTGATTTTCAACAAATAAAAAACATTTAAAAACTCAGCAGACTGCTTGCACAGAACAGGTAATCAATAAATATATATTTAATGAATAAACCCATTTTTCTTGAAAAAAACTGATTTACATGGACATATCTTTTGAGGATTTACATTTCTAAGAATATTTTTGAGGAGAATATTGAGATGAGGGGACAAAGTATAGGAATTATTATCATAGCATTTTAATAATAATAATAATAAACACCAGTATAGCTAGAGGTGTAGTTCAATGAGAGAACACTTATTTAGGATGCATGAGGTCCGGGGTCAGATCTGCCACCCTGCAATGAATGAATGAATGAATAAAATAATAGTAATAAGCACCAGAAATGGAATAAAATAAGCTACCCAAATATTTAATGATTGGGAGAATCAAGAAAATAAACAATGACAAAACCATGTGATTGAATACTATAAAACCATTGAAAAAGAAAAAATATACAGGTATGGCTATGGAGAATTAGTCCTGATCTACTAATTGATAAAAAGTCACAAAACAAGAAGTGTTATATGACTGTTTTTCTAAAGATAAAATAAACTTACAAACAAATTAAAAACTCCAAAATGGTTTATATCCAAATGTAAGGAGTTGACGTTTGATTGCATTTGGGGTTTAAATGATTACAATGATGTTATATAAATAATTATTTAATGATTTACCATGTAAAATGGGTATCTGGTTATAAATGATTTTTTAAATTTTCATATATCTTGCTAAAACATAATTATATATTAATGTAAGTAAATACTTTTTTTCTTTTTTGTACCACGGATTGAACACAGGGCGCTTAACCACTGAGGCACATCCCCAGCCCTTTTTATATTTTATTTTGAGACTGAGTCTTGCTATGTTGCTTAAGGCCTCACTAAATGGCTGAGGCTAGCTTTGAACTTGCAATCTTCCTGCCTCAGCCTCCTGAGCCACTGGGATTACAGGCTTGCACCACCGCAGTGGGGGCAGGGCTTTTTTCCCCTATTTTTTAAAGTAAGAACAAAAGTTTCCAAAAACCTACAATGTTGCTGTTACAGTAAAAATGATTCAATAGACATTTATTTTGCAAACAGAAAAACAGCACCTTCTGTGCGTAGGGCCTGAGCTGCCCCATATAACACTGATAAGAGGGGTCTTCTGCTCCCGGGGTCCAGCCAGAAGGCTTTGAAAGCAGGGTTAGGTAGCAGAGGACGAGAAGCAGGGAGACATTGAGGAACAGCTCCCATGTCGGGTAGCAGAGGCTGAGAAGATTATCTAGCAAGCACAAGATCAGAGTCATGAGAAGAACAGCAAGATCAGGGCTGCTGTGGATAGCCGCACACCTGGTGCACTGCACTAAAGTTCCTGCCTAGGAAAGAGTCAAAGCAGAAATGCAGGCTGGCCTTTACCAGTCAAGTTATACACCTCAGCTACATCTGCCCAAAGGAAGGAATAAGCCCTCTCCACTCTCCTGCTTTTCTTTATTATTATAGGAAAGGGATCTTTTGTTTCTTTAAGTACTTTTTGCTTGTTAAGCTGTGGGTCCTGAGGCTGTGTCCACCCAGAAAGGGACACCTTTTCCTATTTATAGAAGGTGCCTTGAGGGCTGTGAAGGTGCTGCCCAGCAAAGTCCTTCAAGCCTGATTTGAGTGAGACCAGCTCCAACATTATCTATCTGAGGATGGAAGAGCCCTGGCCTGTCCTGTTCAGAGCCATTTCAAAGCATCAGATATGCTTTGCATAATAAGGGCTATCACTGCAGGACACATTAAACATGCTGGAGGAAAAAATTAGGAATTTTTTCAGCTTAACAGCCTGAGTATGTGTCAAAAGCCCTTCATTTTACCATTTCCTTTTGCTTTACCATACTGCTTTTCAAAAATGACCCTAAAGAATAAGCATAGAAGTTTGAATTATATATGTCTTTCATGGCAGAAGTTATTTATAAAAGTGAAAAAAAATCCACAATCTTAATGTTTGGTGTTAAGAACAATTGGTTCAATAAGGCACAGGACCTCCATATTTGGTATTATGAAACATTGAAGCCAGACCAAGAATTAAATGTTGTATTTCAGAGCTGGTTCATTTCCGACTAGGTGAAATGCCCAACACACTGGGCTCCCTTAGGCTGACAACATCTAGATGTGACGCTTTGGTCTGCTGAAGTGTCTGTCCTCCCTGTAGACAGGGTCCATGTCCCCTATGCTCAACCTTTGTCTCTAGTGTCTAGCATAGTGTTTTGCATATAGTAAATCTTTATCAATGTTTATTCAAAGAATGAATGACTAGATGTGCACAGAAAGAAGGTTGGAGAATATGTGCCCACCAATTGAGAACACTTATTTTTCACATTTAAAAATTTTTACTTCAGCCAGGCGCGGTGGCGCAAGCCTGTAATCCCAGCACTTAGGGAGGCTGAAACAGGAGAATCACGAGTTCAAAACCAGCCTCAGCAACGGCAAGGTGCTAAGCAACTCCATGAGACCCTGTCTCTGCATAAAACACAAAATAGGGCTGGGAATGTGGCTCAGTGGTCGAATACCCCTGAGTTCAATCTCCAGTACCAGAAAAAAAAAATTTTTTTTACTTCTTTACCCTTTTTTGCATATTCCAAATTTTCTACGATGGAATATAATTTTTCATTCAGAAGAGAACATACTTTTTTCTTAAATTGTAATTCAGCAGCTTGCCATAAAGCATTGTTATGGTTTGGACATGAGGTGTCCCCCAAAATCTCACATGTGAGACATTGCAAAAAAGTTTGGAGGAGAAATGATTGGGTTGTGAGTCTTAACTCAGTGAATTAATCCCCCTGATAGGGATTAACTGAGTGGTAACTGGAGTGGTAGGGTGTGGCTGGAGGAGGTAGGAATTGGGAGTGTGGCTTTGGTGTATATATTTGTATCTGGCAAGTGAAGATCTCTCTCTCTGCTTTCTGATCACCATGTGAGCTGCTTCCCACTGCCACACTCTTCTGCCATGTGGTTCCTGCCTCACCTTGAGCCCCAAGGAATGGACCTGGCTGTATATGGATTGAGACCTCTGAAACCATGAGCCCCCAAATAAACCTTTCTTCCTTTACAATTGTGCTGGTTGGTTCCTTTAGTCACAGCAGTAAAATAGCTGACTAAAACTAGCATTTATAATCTAGTTTTTAATATGATACACTTGTTTGGCTCTGTCCTTCTTTAACGAATCTATTGCCTATAAACTAGAACTCAAATATCACAAATGTTAAAAGTTCTTTATTCTCAGTACCAAAGGATTTATGGAAGAGGCTTATTAAATTGACAGTTATCCTAGGACATTTAAATGGTATGAGCTTGTGAACAGTCCATACATATATGAGTTTTCTTTTCTCTTTTTTAAATGTAAATAACCACAAAAAATTATTCAGAAAGGTTACAAATAAAAAAGATGATCAAGTAAGCAACTATAAACAAAAATAATCATAAAAGAAAAGGTAGAAATTAATTTTAAAAACATTAGAGACAAATATTTAAAGCTAAAATTCATGATAAAATAACATGGGTACCTATGAAACAGCATAATGGCAACATTCATAAAGTAGAGAACAAAGGCATATAATAGTTTTCAAGACAGTCAAGGAAGTTTAACTGTCTTACTTTTATTTTGTGAAAGCTACTCTTTAGATATCTTCATCCACCTAATTCAAACAGATTATTTAACCCAGAACATGAATGGCAGCAAATATTTTTATGAAAGGCTAAAGTTTACATTTTACTTCTCTCTATACATACATATGTATAGGTATACACATATAGATACATATATATGTATAGATATATATTCATCCATACATATACATATATATTAAATTGACATAAAAATGTACATATTTGTGGAGCACAACATGGTCTTTCAATACTTGTCTACACTGTTCAAATCAAAATAATTGTCATATCCATTACCTCAAACATTTATCATTTCTTTGTGTTGGGAATGTTCAAAACCATTAGCTATTTTGAGACATAGAATTAACTGTCATCAATCATAGTAACTCTTCTGTGCTTTAGGACATCCTACCCAACTGCACCCCTGTACTGTTAACCATCTTCTCTCCAGCCCCCCTTTCCCCCAACCCTTCCCAGGCTCTGGTAACCACTATTCTACTCTCTACTTCTATGAGATCAACATTTTCACTTCCACACATGAGAACTTGTGGTATTTGTCTATGTCTAACTTATTTTATGAAACATAATGTCCTCCAGGCTCATCCATGTCATTTTACTTCTCTTTAAACTATTTGGTTTTCCTTGGTAAAGAAAAAAATATTTCCAAAAGGTTGTTACATCCAGATGTTCTTAGCCAGGGACATTTCATAATTTAAACATGAAGCCATATGTAGTTTTACATTGTCCTCAAAGTATTTCTTTCTATGTCTCTGCTCTAGGCTCTAATGTCACATATTTCCCAGTCTTCTTCTCATTTGGTTTTATAGAAGCCTTTCAGTTAAAGATATTTAAATAATCCCAGCAACCCAGGAGTCTGAGGCCAGAGTATCCCAAGTTCATGGCCAGCCTCAGCAACTTAGTGAGGCCCTAAGCAACTTAGTGAGATGAGACCCTGTCTCAAAATAAAAAATAAAATGGGTTTGGGATGTGACTCAGTGGTAAAGCACCTCTGGGTTCAATCACCAGTACCAATAATAATAATGATGATGATGATGATGATAACAATAATAAATTCAAATAATGGGAGTTTAGAATCAAACTGCTACAATTTGGGTGTAGTCTGAGTGTCCTCTGAGGATCCACTGTTATTACAATCTTGGTCTCTGCGGTGGTGCTGGTTGGAAAGTGGTGGAATTTGGGAGATGGGTCCTAGATGTGGGTACCTAGGTTATTGGAAGTCTGCCCTCAGCAGGGGCTGTGGGGTGCCAGTCTTTCTCTCTGTTTTCCTGTATGGTGATATAAGCTTCTTCCACTCACACAAACATCTCCATCATAATGTTGCACAGATGAGACCTGAAATGCCAATGCCAGGCCCTTGAACATCCAAAACTATGAGCTAAATAACTTTTTTTTCTTTATAAGTTAACTGTATTAGTTATTTTGTTGTACCAGCACAAAGCTGCCTAATATATGCCACCCCTTTGGGGCTTTTTCCTACTTAATGCTGGTTCATCCCTGCCTAGTGAGCACCCTTCTCACACTGACATGTGTAGCCCATAATCATAGCTTGGACCATGTTCTCTCCGGATAAAAATCCCACGACTCAATTTTCCCCTCACCTTGATTAAAACTCATCTGCTCAGTATTCCTCTCATTCATGTCTTGGTTCATAGGGTTATTTCATGGCTTAACAGTTTCTGCTTGTGGGTGTCGTGTTGTCTTTTTAATGGGAGGGTGACAGTATCTGCCCCAAGGTTGTGATTCCAGTTATGGTAATCTCCTGAACCTACATGCTATGCTAACTGTCCTCCAGTAGCCCCTAGCCTATTCACTATCTCACTCCAGGGCTCTGAGGAAGGAGTGTGAAGGAGAGAGAGAGAGAATGCTGATAACTCAAGAGCAGCCCCTGTTCTACTCACATCCTTCGATCCTGTCCCCTATGCCTTCTTCCCAGCAGGGCCACAGTGGCATTTCCATAGCAGAAGAAACACACAGCAATGAAAGAGAAGTCATCTTATCAAATAAAGAAGCAAATGAGAGGTATACCCTTGAGTGCAGAGGGTCTGTCCTATCCTAGGCTCATGAGGGTTCCTTGTAAGTCCTTGTAAGTCCCCTGTGAAATCTGTGTAAATTTTATCCTGTTTGATTAATAATGACTCCTATTACCCAATAACCACCTTTCATTTCATTCTAAAGCAGCAGTGCCCAATGCAGACATGTGATCTATACGTTCAATTTAAAATATTCTGGGTTTAGATTGCATTTTGTGCTGCTGTGGCAGAACACCTAAGACTGGGTAATTTAATGAACAGAAATTTCTTCTGTAACATTATAGAGGCTGGGTAGTGCCAGATCAAGATGTTAGCAGGTTTGGCTCTCTTTCCAAGATGGTACCTTATTGCTTCACCCTTTGGAGAGGAGCAATGCTGTGTCCTCGCATGGCAGAGGAGCAGAAGAGACCCAACTCACCCTCATTGTTGGGATATTTTTCCATTTAGGAAGCCTCCACCCTCATGACCTAAATACCTCCCAACATCTCAACACTGTTGCAATGAGGATTAAGTTTCCACATGAGTTTCAGAAGGAACAAAAATATTAGAACCATTGCAGTAATTTAAAAATGTAAAAAAGAAACAGGTGAGTTGATTTGAATAATATATTTTATTAAACTCAATATGTCCAAAATATTACAGGTAGTCAATATAAAAATTATTAATGAGATAATTTATATTATTTTTACATACTCAGTCTTTGAAATCTGGTGTTTACTTTACACTTATGATACATCTGAATTTGTGCTAGCCACATTTCAGGTGCTCAAGAGCTATATGTGGACTAGTGGAAAAGCACAGTTCTAGAGGAAGTGTGGTATATCTTCCAAGGTTGTCCGGACCCACTAGCTACTAATAGAAAAGTAAAGTACATGTCCTGGGATTATACAACCAAGTAGTAGATGAGGCAGTGTTAGTGAGACCCTGTCTCAAAATAAAAAATAAAATGGGCGTGGGATGTGACTCTGGGTTCAATGGACACATTGGACACATGGCTTCACAAAGCTGATTCTCAGGAAAGCTGGCCTAGAACCCTGATCCTATGCTGCCCTGGGGCTCTTCTCTACAAGTGCTGTTCTCTACCTGCTTCAGCCTCCTCAGAAATAAGCTACAAGCTTCACTGGAAACCATCTAGCTATGAACCAAGACGAGGGAGGCAGAATTTTTCCATATCTTTCCACAGAGATAATTATTTTTATGACTTGTTACCCTTGTCCCCAGAAACTCATGGTCTCAAGCCACTAAAAACCAATTCCTTGTAGGCAAGTTGTTCTCAACAGAAATGTCCATCAGAATCATCTATGGATTTTTTATAAAATCCAAATGGCTGCTACCCTACCTCAGAATTTATAGGATTTATAGGTGTGTGCATGAGAGGGGCACTCACATAGATTGCTATTTTTTTTAATGGTTCCCAAATAATTTTGATGCTATCCACAATTTACAGGGACCTTGCCAGATGCCAGATGGCTACTGATGGCCTCTGACTCCCAGGTGTTGTGAATTTACATCAGTTCGAGAGCTTGACAATTCAGGCAGGCACCTGGTTGGAAGAAAAGAAACAGGGCAACAGATGCCTTGAGCACCTCCCAGGGCGGGGCTACCTGGCTTGCTTCTCCCTGTGCTCTTTCTGTGCACCTGAGGACACTTTTAGCTTTATTTCCTGATCTCACAGCCTCTCCTGCGGTGCTGTCCCAGCCAGTGGATCAGGCAGGAATGCAGCAGACAGGACTCACTCTCATGGCCTTGGCTGTCTGTGTGGCTCTTAGAACCTCTGAAGGTGAGTGGGGACCCCCAGCCACTTGGACCTCTAGTGGGTAGAGGTAGATGCCTCCTGAAATGGTGGTGGAAGGAGTGAGGTGGGGCAGCTGTCTGTCTCTTCAGAATTTTTCAATGATTTCTGATCATCTATGAGAGAATGGCATAGGTTTAAATTCTAGATCTCTAAGAAATTTCAGGAAGAAACCTCATTCTAACAGGAATATAAGGAATTTGCCACCTGGAGGATGATTCCTTCCCAGTGGGTACAGCTTAGAGCTGTGTTTTGCTTTCAGACAACAGTGCCTTAGAATATTTCCAGCTGGAAGCTGGAGTGAAGAGCTATTGTTCATCTGTCTCCCTCCTTGCCACAACCCACCAAACTGTCTGAACACAAGTGTGCACGTTCCTAGAGGAAAAACAGATTGGACTGACGCAGGCAGGGTTAGATAAGCTGCTGATTTCCTAAGCCAAGATAGCCCTGTGGATACTAAAAACTGAAACTTCAGTATGACCTTTAAAAAGGGAAGAAGGAAGAAGGAGATTGAACCATGCAAATTATAGCAGAGGATTTAACTTGTGAGTTGCTAGCATATATATATATGGCAATTGTAATTGCATTTGGACTAGGGTAGCATTCACTACATTATATAGGAAACCATAAGTATATTGGAACTTAATACTTGGCTGATGTCTCTTTTCCAATTGTCTTTTCTTAAATTTTATCCTAAACAGATTCTCTGAATCTATAGCAGAGGTGGAATATAAATTGTGTTTAGTCTGCTTTTTATAAAGCTGATCCAACATTTTAAAACAGATTTCACATGCATGTACTAGTTTATACATACATACAAATTAGATTTAGAGCTTCTCTTTAAAAATCAGATGAGGGCTATAGTCCAGTGGCAGGGCATTTGCCTAGCATGTGTAGGGCTCTGGGTTCCAACTCCAGTACAGAAAAAAAGAAAGGAAGGAAGGAAGGAAGGAAGGGAGGAAGGGAGGGAAGAAAATTAAAGAGAGAGAAAAAGATCAGATCTGGGAATAATAGTTCCACATATCCTGGCAAGAACAGTAAGAAGTTCTGTCCTTTGTCCCTTTGTATACGTCTGTCCCTCTCCTTTATATCACATTGACTGCCTGGTCCCTGTGGGCCCTTGTTTAGGGTCCTCAATATAATTCATCAACATGCCAGGCAGAGGAAGTAACCTGGATGCTCTCTTAATTTCTATCAGTATATTTTATCAAAATGAAGCAAAAGTTTGTCATTTTGTTTCTATAACATTTTTTCAGAGAAATTGTCCATTGAAATATTAGCTCTTTCACTGTTTCTCAAAGGTCTACCCGATCAGGTTTTACTCCTAGTTTTAGCAACTCCACTAAGTTCTTTTTTTTTTTTTTTTTTTTTTTTCACTGAGGCTGTGGAATGTAGATGTGCCCAGTTCTAGCTTCCTGATGTATTTCCTGCTGTCCCCACAGTGGCCCTCCAACAGAAAAGGGAGACAGGCAAAGGCAGGCAGAGGGGGCAGAGAAGAATGAAGGAGGCTCTGAGTTACCCAGAACCAAGTCTCACAAGGGACTGAGTCCTGATGGGGGTTGTGGGAGAGCAGGGAGTGGACATCAAGATGCAGAGGTGTTTTAAAGGTACAATAAGTATTGACAGTAAGTTTTGGTCTTCGGGCATTACCCAAGGCAGTTTGGAACACAGGAAAGTAACATTGTCTGAGAAGCGTCAACCTTCTGCTTTTGAAATATAAGTAATGTCAGGTTAAAATACAGGTAGGTCTGAGAACAGCTGCAGAACTGAGAAAGACAGCACCACTGCCCTCCTTAGCAAACTTCCATTCAAGTGTGTGTGTGCGTGCGTGCGCACAAGCATGCCAGGTGCCCTGTGGGCGGCACTAAGTGATTCAGGTTCCAGAGAGGGGGTGGAAGACCAGGTAAAGAAGGGTGGTGGGACATGGTGGCACTCAGCAGCCCAGGGAAGGAGATTGGTGGCTGTGATAGTTGTTGCCAGTTGGAGGTCACGATAAGGAAATAACCTGTGTCAGTGTGGGACTTTGGAGAATATATTTGGTTCTTTCAGGCAGAAAGTGGTTCCATTATCTTAATGATGTCTTAAAAGGCTATCTTGTGATGGTTCAATAGTTGGCATTCCCAAAGTGTTCTGCACCAATCAATCAGAAGGCAGTTAACTTTATTCATAATTAAAAGTCTTGTATTCTAGCCAAAGGGAGGGCACACTCCACATCTGCTGATGTGGTTGTTGGCCCTGAGAACTCAATGCTGACTCCATTAACATGTTTATCATCCAATTTCAGTGGCCCTGAGCCAGATCATTTAAATTCACAATCTAGGGCTTTAAGGGACTGCCTATTTTTATTGTACATGAAGACGAAGGCTCCAATTGTGTCCAGCAGATGCAAGTTGGGCACTTTTGCTTCATTCAATCCCAAACTGTCTTTTTACTGACAAGCTACTTTCTCAAAGCCATTGGGATTATCTCCTGAATCACACAGATACTTGCTTGAGACTTGCTGCTTGCATCCTAAAAGAAAACAGGAATTTTCATTGTCACAGAAATTCATTAGGGAGGATTACCATGAATATACATTTGTGCTTGAAAGTTGTTTTGCATCCCTTCCCCAGCATCGCTTCCTCAGAGATCTGACAGCATCAGCCCAATAATCTGCCTTCCTTCAGTTTCTCTTTTGCCATGCCCTAGCATTAAAACACCACATCCTGCATTCTCTGAATCCTATGTCATTGCTAGGTTAAGTGTCTAGATTTTTGCTCCAGAAGCCAGTTGTATCTGTAATATAGCTATGGGTTTTTTTTTTAATGTCCTTTTGTATGTCTAGAAAAGCAGTGTGATACAATAGAAATCTTCTCAAATATGAGTATGTATGGGCGCCTTTTAAGAGAAACCCCCTCTTCACTCTCAATGCTGACTTTTGGATTATTTTTCTTGATGTATGAGCATAAAACTAGGTCCCTTGTGCAATTATAAATCTCTTCTTTAGCTATAAAAGCAAAACTTACAATTTAAATAAGAGCACAACTAAAAGGTGAAATTTCAGCATAATGATATTAGCTTGACTCAATGGTTAAGGTATGGCTGAAATTAAAATCACTATTCCAAATGTGATTGTGGCCCAATGCTTGAGAGGCAGATTTTGAGTTTGAGTATAATGTATACCCCACCAGGTACAGTACCAGAAGTGTTTGCTCCCACTTTTCTCTGTTTGAACCATGATGATATAATTTGGCTATCCCTTAGCATGAATGCATTGAAGTTCATTGTTGTTTTTGGAGTGGGACAGTTTAGGTAGTACGGCACTTGTAACTACACCATCGTGAACATAAAGCAATCTTCCAATGTCCTCAAAGTGCACTTTTGAGTCAATCCCCCAGGAGATCCAGAACATGTCTGTTTAAAGATTATCATTGAAATTACATATTGAAAATTTGAAATTGCGAGAAGAGGTCATGGACACTGAGAACATGTCTTTAGGGTCCCTCCCAGAGGTCTATGACACCTCATTTGAGAAGTGCTGAGGTATGGGGAAATTGTGGGCTTTGGATTCCAAAAGACTAAGTTAGAATTCTACCTACCTAGATTGGAGAAAGAACGTAATCTCTCTGAGCCCTAGTTTCCTTATCTGTAAAACAGGAAGAAAAATGCCTTTCTTAACTAGTTAGTCTCATGATAAAGTGAGATAATGTGTACAAGTGTCTAAATATAATAAGTACTCAATAAATGTTAGTTCCCTTCCTTACCCTCCCACAGGATTCTGTTTCTTGCTAGTTTTAAAAATTAAAATAACCAGAAAAGTACAGTTGGGGTGCATCTTGGTGGTAGAGTATATTCTTAGCATGATCCAGGGCCTGGGTTCAATTCCCAGCACTAAAAGTAAATAAATTCTTCCATTTCTTGTTTACTATTTGCCCACTGTTCTTAGCACTTGAATATATAAACTCATACAGTCTTTACAACAGCCCAGTGATGTAGGTGCTACTACCATCTCCATATTACAGATGAAAGAACTGAAACACAGAATTAAATATGTAAGTAACTCACCCGAGATCAGCTGAAAAGTGACAGAGCCAGGATTTAAACCTGGTTGGTTGCCTCTGCATGCTTAAGTAGTATGCTGTAAAGCCTCCCAGGATATCTCTGGCATAAAATTGATACCGCCAGTTACCGGTGACGAGTTCTGCTCCTTAACATGTTGAAGTTTGAACATTAGAGAAGCACACCAAGGCAAGCATTTAAGCAGGATTTATTTTAAAAAGGGGTAACATAGACTTCTCCCGGGAGGAAGAAGGGGCCATAGCTGGTATCCTGGTATCCCAAGAAGTACACGTGTTTTGCCTTTTTATATGTCCTAGGCTTCCTTTGTTCTCCTGCTCTCTTCCCCTTATCTCTCCTTCCTGTGTAGTGACTAGGCCCAGGATGTTTAGTGGATGGCCAAAAAGCACACAGATAGAGGAAAGGGCCCAGGTATAATTTACAATTCCTTGGGACAGGTTGGAGCAGGGGCGATAAGGGTGGAGGGAGGGCTCTAGAGGCATTAGCATTTCAATACTTCTCCAAATTGGCCTCCCAGATCCGACCTGACTCAATTTACCTATCTACACTGCCTGCCAGTCTAATTCTGGCTTCAAAATTATCCAAACCCTTTAAATCCTTGACCACTCTAGTGTCAATGTTGTAACCAGATATCTTCATCTTAAGTTAAAAGAAACTCTCCACCCTCTCTCTCCATTCCCCAAACATTATTCTGGAGTTCCAAAAAGTATCTTGGAGGACTCCATTTGGGCATAGCCATTTCATACGTCATGGATTGGTGAGGCCTACTGCTCATTCAGTGAGCACCTCTGGGCATGCACAGTGTGATGTGGCTACACTAAGGTATGAGGTCCACCAGAATGGCCAGATGTGTCTCTAACCAACTATATTCTGAACATTATGTGTATTTATTGTCCTTTTAAAACTGTACCCATAACCTTGAGACACTGCCTGCAGCTAAGTAAATCCTTTCTCCAACAATGGCGTGCTTATTTCTTCACTGTGTTTCTGTTTTGCTGTGTTTTATGTGATGGTGCTTTTCCTCCCCTGGTTAGGCTCCCAGGTGCTGCCACTGCTGCCACACTTTGAGTAACAAGATACTGTACAATACATCCAAATAAGAAAGGAAGCTGTGTCACCTGTCCACTATAGCAGAATCCAACTTTTGTATCACAAATGTAGTGCATGGTGCTTCAGTGTTGGTCTTAACAGGTCCAGAGCACTAGGACATCTTTGGAGCCCTCTAGTGACCAAAATTGTATCGCAGAACTAGGACCAAAATTTCTGGTAAAGCACTCATCCACTTAATACTGGAATTTTACACTGGAAACAATAATGACAATAACCCAAACCAACAGAATCAATATAAATAAAACCATAATCAGTAAGACAAACAATAATGCTTTTAATCAGATATGAGCAGTATTATCTTAAAAATATTAAATCAACAAATGATCTATCATGTTGAGATGACTCCTAATTGCTTGAATGTGGAAGGACGGTGTTACCTGAAAAACACTCTATAATTTTAGAAAATTACATAAAACCTTGACCAAAAACTGAGAATTTTTTTAAAAAATAAAATGTTTTAATGATATTAAAAACCTTTAAAAAAGATAAAATGAAACATTAATGTAAAACTATATCAGAGCTTAGCTTGATTCAAGAAACACTTCTTTAGTGCTTATGCCAAGCACTGTGCTATGTGGTGGGGTCCAAAGATATCCTGTGGAGTAGTCAAAGCAGTTGTATGTAGTCAAGGCTTAACTGTATGGGAAAGCAGAGTGCTGTGGGATCACAGACTCAAATGGGAAAAGGAAAGATTGGAAGGAGACAAATGTAGGCTCAGTAGTTCAGAAGCCAGCTGACATGCCCCTGAATGAGGAGTGGGAACAGGGATGGAGAGAAGACAGATCTGAGATATGTTAAGGAAATATAATTTACAAGAGTTTGCAGCTGGCTACAGAGAGTGCAGGAAGAAGATGGAATGATCCTTGGGTTTCTGACTTGGGTAACAGTACAGGGTGGTTATACCAGATGAGAAAAGGAAAAGGGAAATAGATTAAAAGTGACAGGAGATGATGTCTTCAGTAGGGATGACTGTGGGATATCCAAGTGCATTTTCTTTCTTTCATATATATATATATACACATATATATGCACATATATATGTATATATATATTCTAGTTGTAGATGGACACAATATCTTTATTTATTTATTTTTATGTGGTGCTGAGGATCAAACCCAGTGACTCACACATGCGAGGCAAGCGCTCTACCGCTGAGCTACAATCCCAGCCCTCCAAGTGCATTTTCAATGGCAGTTGGATATATGGCAGAATATTTGAGTAGAGACTGGTAGATGTTTTAAAGGTACTGACTAGTAGTGATTTAAAGCAAGAGAAGATGTGGAAAGAAAAGAGCAGTATGTTAGGGATGGAATTTTGAGAATGCTAATATTTGGGACAGAGCAAAGAGAAGGTACTCAAGAAGCAGAGAAAATAATTTCTCAGTATTGGGAGAATTAGGAGAGACTAATAAACAAGGGATAGGGAAATGTTCAGTGAAGAAATGGGTATCTATCAAATGCAGTAGGAAGGTCCAGTAAGATAAGGTTAGAAGGTTGTCTGCTCATTGTAAGCACACTGGGGACAAGTACTATGAGAGCAGACAATAAATACTTCTGGAAGTTTACTGATGTGACAACCACTTCTTTTTCTGCAGTACTGGGGATTAAACCCCAGGAACTCTCAACCACTGAGCTACATCTCCAGCTTTTCTTATTTCATTTTGAGACAGGGTCTCACTGAACTTGCAATCCTCCTGCCTCAGACTCCTGAGTTGCTGGGATCATAGGCGAATGCCACCATGCTCAGTTCATTTAGTCTATAGTGTTGTTCAAGTTGGCTATTTCCTTATTGACTTTCTGCCTACATGTTCTATCCATTTTGAAAGGAGAGTAATAAAGTCTCCTCATACTATTGCATTGCTATATCTCCCTTCAGATCTGTCAGTATTTAACTTAGATATTTAGATACTCTGATGTTGAATATATATATGTTTATAATTGTTATATATTCCTGTTAATATGAGCCTTTTATCAGTATGCAATGAACTTCTTCGTCTGTCGGAACAGTTTTTCACTTATTTTGGTAGATATTTAGACATTCTCTGATATTTTTCTATAGTAAATAGCTGTGCACCTGTCCTTACAACTTGTGTAAATCTGTTTAAAGGACAGAATTCCAGAAGTATAATTACATGAGCCAATGGGGTTGCATCCTAAGCATTTAGTTACAAATCTGTCTCCTCTACTACAGCCTCTTGAGAATAGGAATATATTATATTATTTATTTTTGTATCATTCCAGTGACTAATTTTGGCCTAAAACATTTTAACTGCTCAATAAACATTTGTTGAACAACTGAATAAGTAAGTGATTTGATGAGTGGTAACCAAAAGTTTTGATACCTAGAAAGTGACATAGATATTTTACATTTCATAGCTCCTTTTCTTCTCTAAAACTACAAGTAGGCCAGATGTTTACATGTGGATAAGACATGGATACAGAGAACCCCCCCTCCAAAGGACTTCTATTACTTAGAGCTAACACTGAGAGGTTGTTGGGTGGAGGTTCAGACCCTGGGAAATATATTCAATATTCTGGCAGGTGGAAGAAGATGCAAGATGCAGTTGGGATATTAGACGTTCTTTATTCAGAGGCAGCAGCAGCCCCCAGACTCCAGCTTCAGCCTCATTTTTGCCCCAGTTTCATTTAGCCCCCTGAGCCATTTCCATAGGCTCTTTTTTCTTTTTTTTTAATATGCAGGCCAGACAAAGAAGGCACATTGCAACTGGTTACCTAAGTGGGTGTGTGCTCACAAGCAAATGTTTATGACCTTGAGTATATATGATGAATCAGAGTGTTCATGACTTTTACTACACACTGAAAACATAGCCTGCTGAAATCCTTGACAAGGGAGCATAAATATAGTCCTCTAGGGCCTGTCCAACAGAAATGTTTCTTTTAATTCCCAATTCAGGAGCTTACTTTTGTCCTCTATGAGGTACCACCTGCAGTCACTGTTGACTGTAATTTATAATTTATTTTATTCACTATCTACTTGGTGGAATGGGATGCATAGGTAATACTGTCACGTGGCATATAGGAATTTGAAAATACATATTTTAGTTTGGGAATCATATTTTTTTTCATATTTGTGCTATGAATGCCTTACATCTAGATGACAAAATCTCCTTCTAGCCTCACCTTCTGCTCCGCTCACTATCCACTTTCATCCGTTTTGCTTATAGCTGCGAGATAAATTTTCCTAAACACTCTCCCTTTCTCAAACTTTGAGTCCCCTTTTCATAAAAGCCAAGCCTCTTTATGCTGACATTTGTGGCCTCAGTGTCTTTCGAACCTTATCTCTCATCACTCACTTGTCTCAATACTCAATTGAGAAACGTGGTCTATTTTACTCCATACCCCAAATGTGCCTTGGGCTTTTCCACCTCAGAACCCTTAACCACACATTTCCCTTAGTCTACACAAGTCTCCATTTTTATCCACCTATTCAAATCTTTTAACATTCAGCCACATCTTTCATCTTTCCCTGTTGGGAAACTCAAAACGTTCCTGGGGCCCATGTGTTCTCTCTCTTCTAAACTGCATGGCGTGGGATACCATTAACCTCACTTTTCATCTCTGATCAAGTCAGTCTCCAGCCCCGTTAGCTACAGCTTTTTTCATCTTCTTCACTCGACTTCTCCCTTTGCCTAAATTTATTTTTTATCTCCCACAAAAACAGTTTGAGTTCCAGAAGTTAGAGGGGTGTCCTGCCCCCGTTTGAGTTCACGAAGCCCTGTTTGCCCTTGCTTGAGAGGATGAATTAACTTGCTTGAGAGAACTAAAGATTGTATGAAATCTTTAAGACGAGAACCGTGTCAGGGTTCTGTGAACCGTAAAATGTGACATTTCCCTTCTTTTCTTCTTTTAGCCATACTTCCCACTGCTTCCAGCTGTTGCACAGAGGTTTCACATCACATTTCCAGAAGACTTCTGGAAAGGGTGAATTTATGTCGCATCCAAAGAGCTGATGGGGACTGTGACTTGGCAGCTGTCATGTGAGTGAAACCTTCAGCAGGGTAATCTGCACGCTGATTATTTCCCTGACCAACTAACAATACATTGAAAGGCTTTGCCTGATACACTGCACAGAAATATCCATCCAAACAAAGGAAGAGTAAATATTCCGTCCTTTGAGCTCCAGGCTCCCTGGAGTAAATGCACAATCTCTCTGTACAGGGACGTCCCCAGCCTTACACTGGACCTCCAGCTCCCCCTGCTTCAGTGCTGGGCTAGGGCTCAATGCCCTCCGTCACCAGAAAGCATTCACAACTTTCCTAAGCAAAGCAAGAAATTCTGAATGATAAAACAAAACAGCAAACAAAAGGCGACTCTGTTATGTATCATGGCTTTAACTGTAACGTTTTCTGGAAGCATCTGGGTTGCTGTCATTTTCACTCTCCAAATAACGAGTGTACTATAAAGTTCAGAAAGCAATGTGGCAAAGTCTGTACCTGTCGCAAGTGCTGCATGTGCTCTGATTACAAATGTCCTTCTCTGTTTTTGTTTATCTTTTCTTTAATGGTCCTGTGAACCCAGGGCCTTGGGCATGCTAGACAGGCACTCACAACTGAACTACACCCCCCCTCCCCCGCCCCTGCTCTGGTTTTTATTCTGGGATGTTGACTCATGTGAACCCTCCTATTGCTCTTACACTTCCCATCCTACCCTGCTCAGTTATTTAAAACTTTAGATTTATATGTACTTAACATCTCTGCAGAGGCCTTGAAACCTGAATTACATTTAGCAAATTGAAATTCTGACAAGAATGCCTGGAGGAAGGCATACGTTATCTCCCCGTCACATTCAGGAGAAAGCTTTGACTGGAAGGACACAGTTCACTGACGCTTTACAGCTAGAGAATGGCAGAAATGAGAAGTGCACCTAGATCTCTTGGTTCAGACACTACATATCTCCAAAGTCATTCAAAAAGAATGGTGGGGCTAGCCATAAATGATTCTCCCGAAACTCCATTGCATTCAGGTGTGAGGCATCTCCCTGGCACTCTGGATTTCACATTTGTGGCTTTAGGTAATACTAGTGAACCACGTGGTACCCCTTTCTTTGTACTTTAAATATCCACATTACTTATGCCTAAGCTTCTGAATCATTCAGGAACCTCCTTATTTCATCAATATGTCCAATAAATATTTACTGATCAGCAATTATGTAGTATCACTCAATGTGCTGGGGATCCAGCAGTGACTCTGTGGGCTCTGCCCTCCTGAAGTCTCTAGGAGACAAAGTATCCAGCTGAGTTCTGCAGACCATCTCCAGCGATTTGAATAATCTCTGCATTGCAGATATATTTTCCCCCTTTTAGAGGAATCTATTCATTACTCAACTTTAAGAGACACGGCTCTAAGACAAAAGTTCTTAAAAGTTCAGATGAAAGTTTGTAAAATGTGTATTAATCAACTTTCTTCAGGTCATGGGGCTGTGATCTCTTGGGAATTGTGTATAAACCTCTGAACATGCTTCTGGGGAGAAAGTCCATAGGTTTCATAAGATTGTCAAAAGGATCTGAGATCTAATAAAGTTAAAACCTATACTTGGGATCCGATTTTGGGGAGGAGACAATTATTGGTCCAAACTTTTAATAAGCATGGGTGTCTTTGTGGGAGAAGGGAGAGGACTGAGACCTCTTTAGCATTTCCTCAGTTCCACCACTACATTGGATTGTTTCGTCACTGTGAGCCAACATAACCTGGGGCAATCCTGGAAATAACGCATAGTAATGAGGTGTATTCTGAGAAGTGCTCTAAGTTCCCAATTTATCTGAAAAATCTCTTTTGTATTACTTGGCCAAGATTCTACCAGTCTTTAATCTTAATAAATACTGCTGGTAATAGTTGGAGAGTGAAAAATTCGTAGATAATTCACAGTCCATGCTCTAGTTAATTGAAATCATCTGGATGTTTTTGTAGGGACTAAATCTGCCTGAGGTGCTGCTCTGGCTGCCCTCAGAAACACTGTTTTCAACTGCTCTCAATTTCTTCCTCCTCTCTGGCATTCAGCACCTTGTACTAAAGGAGCTGTTAGAACTTTTACAAGGGACTTCAGGAAGGCTTAGAGAATCCAGAGGCAGTAGCTGTGGTTTTAAGACTAAAAGACTCTGGGAACTGCCAGAGCGTACCATTGGTTACAGAATTTTCAGAGATGTTTCTTTGGGAAAAGTAGGTATCAGATAGAGATCTGAAAGGCATAAGAGCAAAAATAATGTCAATCCTCATTTTGATAAGGAAAAGTAGATTAAGAAAGATGAGTCTACATTATAAAAAGGACTATATTTTAATTCAACAGACACTATAAAGCCAATAACTGGATCTAAAAATATTTCTTTTATTCAAGCAGAAATTTGTAAATTGACTTCTTCGTGCTGATGAGAAAGCTGAAAAATACAGAGCAGTTGGGACCTGGTCTCAAGTGAAATGAAATTTTGACTCAAATATTTTTTAGTCATAAATTACAGAGCCTCCCTGTTGTATTTTCTGTTATTCAACATAAGGATATTCTTGTTTTTCAAATTCTCTTACTATAGAACATGTCATTACTTATTTAAAATATAGCCCCTTAATCTTGACTGTGTTCAAAGATTTCAGGGTTAGAGGCAAATATTTAAGATACAGAAAAGATTGCTTATGGCTGGGCTCTATGGTGCACATCTGTAATCCCAGCAGCTGGGGAGGCTGAGACAGGAGGACTGTGAGTTCAAAACCAGCCTCAACAACTGCGAGACACTAAGCAGTGAGATCCTGTCTCTAAAAAAATAAAAATAGGGCTGGAGATATGGCTCAGTGGACAAGTGCCCCTCAGTTCAATCCCCGGTATCAAAAAAAAGAAGATTGCTTATACTAGAAATATAAATCACAATTAATTAATACTAATTAATTTACAGTGAACTCACTAGGTTTCTTTTCCTTTTCTGCCTGGGAATAGTTCATTTGTTTCTGAGTCTATAAATGATCATTGTAACTTTTGATGCCTAAGACAGCAGTTTGATTGTTTTAAACCCCTCTACAGTGACTTCATTAAAGAGCTTCAGGCTGTTTCTGCACATAAAGACAGTGGGAGAAGGCTGAGGTTTCTTGAATCCTACAGAGGTTATCAGTAGGAAAATTTTTTGGATTATTAAATAAAGTTATCTAGGAGATGAATAGTTTTTCAGAAGTGGTTGTGAAGGGCTGTTGCATTTAGAGGAAGAAATAAAGTTTAGGGAACAATCCTAGGTATACTCTCCATGGCAGGACCACCACTGGTCCATTGGACTGTTTCTAGCTACCCTTTGGTGGAGAAAAGAATCAGTGGATCAAGCTATGGTTTCTTAGAGTCAAAACTCTTCCCCTGGAAATTCACAATGGGGACTTGAGGTTGTGGCTCAGTGGTAGAGCTCTTGCCTCGCATGCATGAGGCACTGGGTTCCATCCTCAACACCACATAAAAATAAATAAAATAAAGATATTAAAAAGAATTTTAAAAAAGAAAGAAAGAAATTCACAATGGGATGGGATTGGCGCCTATCAGGAAATGATGGAGTTCGGGGTAGGGAAAGGAGTGTGCAATAGGCTGCCTCCTTTCCCAATATTACCCCATTTGTTTTTGTCCTGATAGAATACACATGGGAATACAAATTGAGATTCATGCAGTTGTTACACTTCAGGCTTCTAAGCATCACAGCATCTCAGATTTGGGAGCTGTGTTCTGGTAGCTGATTTCTCCCCTTGAATCACATTGAGCGGTTGAGGCCTTACCAGGCGGGCCTTGACAAGGATCCCACATGGGAGCCATTGCTTGTCTTCCTTCCACCTGTCTGCATGCCTCCTGCCTACCTCTGCTCCCACTGGGGTTTCTCCTTCCACCCCAGTGCCAAGCCCCCTCCCTGAAGCTCAGCATTGTCTTACTTTAATCACAGAACTGAATCCTGATTCTGTCATGTGTAACCAGAGAAGTCAGTGAGCCAGGCGCGGTGGCTCAAGCCTGTAATCCCAGCACTTAGGGAGGCTGAGACAGGAGAATTGAGAGTTCAAAGCCAGCCTCAGCAATGGCGAGGCGCTAAGCAACTCAGTGAGACCCTGTCTCTACATAAAACACAAAATAGGGCTGGGGATGTGGCTCAGTGGTTGAGTGCCCCTGAGTTCAATCCCCAGTACCACAAAAAAAAAAAAAAAAAAAGGAGTCAGTGAAGTCTTTACTCTGGTTCTTACTGACACCACAGGGAGAGGAGTTTCAGTCTTTGAAAAGGGTAGAAGCTTCAACTAGTTTTCTTTTTTTTTCCTCCACAGCAATGCTACAGCATATTTTCTCCTATAATAGCAAACCAATTGACCATAGTGAGAATCAGCTTTTCTTTGAAACCCTCTCTAATATACTTAGGGAATATATTGTCCTCTTAAGACGCCTCCACAAGCTGGCTTTATCATGCTAACGCTTATCACACCTTTCCCCACTCTCTGTACCTGGTCTGAGAGTGCCATTGGGGCATCTGGAGAAACAGCAGCCTACTCTCTAACTCCCACATTCCCCCCTGAATAACAGGGCCAAAGGGCACAATTTATCAAGACACAGAAATATATATATATATATATATATATATATATATATATGTAGAGCCAGTAGGATTTGTAACATTTCATCAGAGCTGGCTGGCACTTGATGGAGAGTTAAAGCTTGCACCAGAATTTCTAGTTACCAAAAGTTACAGTCGCTGCCTGAGATTCTCCCACCCCCAATCTCAAAATTTCATGTAGAAAAACGAAAATGAACACAAATTCTGAGCTGTGTTGTAGACCCACATTACAGTGAAATTTAACAAAGGCCTAAACTATTTTAGTTGATTGTTTTGTTAAAAACAAACCAGATTGTCCTTATTTTGAACAATTTTAACTTCATACCTAAAGTGACAGAGTTCCTACTGTGAATAAGGTCTTCCCAATCATACATCTGGGGTAATGGGGTAGGGTTGTAGCTCAGCGGTAGAGCATTTGCCGAGCATGTGTGAGGCACTGGGTTTGATTCTCAGCACTGCATATAAATAAATAAATAAATAAATATCCATTGAATGAGCAAACACTTCTTCCTAAATAAGATAATTTCATTAATTTTTAAAAAATACATCTGGACTGTTCCTCCTGCAAGGAGCAAAACTTCAATAGGAGACATAAGACCAGAACTCAAATCAAAGACAGTGCAATAAGTGCCATCAGAGAGGTAACTCTCATCATGAAGACTCACAGGGAGGAAATCAGGCCATTTAGATGAGAGGACCCAGAAAACCCTGACAGAGAAGAATGTGTTTGAGATGGATGCTGAGAATGAGTTGGTTTTGTTAGGCAAAGCTTGGGCAGGGAAGAAAATTATCTTCCCTTGGTTTTTGTTATTCTTTTTTCTCCTTTCCCTGGCTCCTGCTCTCCCTCTTCTTCCTTCTCTTTTATTTTTTTTCTCTTTCTCCTCCTCCTCTTCCTCCTTATCCTCACCCAACTCGTTCTCCTCTTTTTTCTAAGGCTCCCTGCAGCTGTCTGAAACCACAGACAGCAGTGTGCATACAGTCAGGATGCAAACTTGTCCTTGGATTCAGGATTCAGTCCCTGAGATTACAATACCCCAAAGTGGGGGCTGCTCAGGAGTCACTAACTTTTTGTACATTTGTACTATCAGTGATGAATTTTCTTCCCTTCTTGGCAGCCTTCACGTGAAACGCAAGAGAATCTGTGTCAGCCCACACAATCATACCATTAAGCAGTGGATGAGAGCACAAGCAGCCAAGAAAAATGGCAAAGGCAAAGTTTGCCAGAAGAAACACCATGGCCAGAGGAACAGCACAGCAGCACATGGGGGTAAACAGGAAGCACGTGCCCACTGAACTCCTCATCAGAGCATTTGCAGGTGTATCCACATAGGTGATTCCTCAAGTGCACTTGGCTGTGGTTGGTTTATAAATTTGTCATCTGAAGTTTTGTAATGGGAAGCATACAGTGACAAAACAAAATGTTGTTCTTTCTTTTAAATGAACCACTGCACAGTATGCAAAGGTATCCAATAATACACTTAACCTAAAATAATGAAATGAAAATTTAATACTCATCTTCATGTGACATGCTAAGAGGGGAATATAGATAAAATTTCTACAACTTTTTTATTATGAGATTTTCTCAACCTACAAAGTAGTTGAAAGAATGTACAAGGAACACCTGTATACCCTTTGCCTAGATTAATTGTTAATATTTTGCCACACTTGGGTTCTCTCTGCTCTTTCTTTGTATATGTATATATAAAATATTATATATAATATATGTAACTTTTTCCTAAATCATTTAAAAAGAAGTTGCAAAGATTGTGACACTTTTCTTAGTCCATGTTCCTGTTACTATAATAAAATACTTGAGAACAGGTAATGTCTAAAAAATTTTTTAAAGTTTATTTGTCTTAGGATTCTGGAGACTAGAAATTCTGACCTCTTAGCATCTGGCAAAGACTTTTTTTGCTGCATTATAACTCTAATTACTTCCCAAAGACCTCACCTTCAAATATCAGCACATAAATTTGAGCATCAAATTTCCAACACATGAACTTTTGTTGGACATTTAAATCATAGCAACCCTCCACTTGTAGTTTCTTTTTCATGTTATAACTTGGTCTCCATAAGAATAAAGATATATTTTATTTTCTTACATAATCACAGTATTAGTTTTATACCAAAAATTTAACAATTTCATCATATATATGAGGATGTATATGAATATATATGTATTCCATATTCAAATTTACCCAACTTTTTCCTGATCATTTAATATAATTTTTTTAAATCTAGGAATTAATCAAGCTTCAAAAGGTTCACATATTGCAATTTATTATTATTATTATTATTATTATTACTTTTAGTGTCTTTCAATTTAAGGAAACCCCTCTTTTTGGTCCCCCTTTCTTTCTTCTATGGCATGGATTTTTTTTTTTTTTTTGTATTGAGTATTGAACCCAGGGGTGCTCTACCTTTTAGCTACATCCCCAGCCCTTTTTATTTTATTTTACAAGGTCTCACTAAATTGCTGTGGCTGACCTCAAACTTGTGATCCTTTTGCCTCAGCCTCTACTGGGATTATAAGCGTCTGCCACCACACCTGGCTGGTAGGATTCTGGAGACTAGAAATTCTGACCTCTCTTTAAAAAGAGTCTAGGCTAGGGGCTGGGATTGTAGCTCAGCGGTAGAACGCTTGCCTTGCATGCGTGAGGCCCTGGGTTCGATCCTCAGCACCACGTACAAAGCAATAAAATAAAGACATTGTGTCCATCTACAACTAAAAAAAAAAAAAAATTAAAAAAAAAAAAAGAGTCTAGGCTAGCCTCTATTTCACATTCTGGGTTTATCTGATTGCTTCCTTAAGATCAGGTTTGGCTTTATCATTTTTGGTACAAGTTTCCTATGTGAATTTGTATGCTTCTTATGTCATTTAGACTTTATAAACGTTGGAGTTTGTTTTCTAAATAGAAAAGTATATGCTGAAAAGCACTTTATTTTTACTTTTTATGTGTGTGTGTGTGTGTGAGAGAGAGAGAGAGAGAGAGAGAGAGAGAGAATGAGATATTTTGGAGATCAAACCCAGGCATACTACACAAATGCTCTACAACTGAGTTACACACCAGGCCTGAAGAGTACTTTAATATGCCAGTTTGAATAGCTATTCTCATTTGGATTGATAAATTCTGATGCTGGGGAAAAACAAAAAAGTCTGCTTGTCTCCCCAGAACTCCTAACAGTAGTTAGGAGTTCAGAGTTCACTCCTGTGTGGTGATTCTTACACTCTCCCTGAATAAAAGGTCTACTTTTTTCACCCCTTCTAACTCACTTCTCCATCATCTTGTGAGTTGATTCCCATGTGCCACTCCTTTTTTTTTTGTCAGGGAATATACTTATAGCCTAGTTGTCACAAACAGCTATTCAAGAGCTGGAGCTGCTGTATCAGTTGTTAGGTGTCCTGGACCTCCCTTCTGACTGGCCCTGGGCAGTGGTGTTACAGCATCCTTCCTCTCAACCCCATCACACTTTGACATGCTAACATGATAACATAGATGATCCTGAGGAGAACAGTGCTAGATGTTCCTTTTTGCTCTTGTATTACTATCATTCAATGTCATTATTTCAGGTTCTAAAAGCTGAGGAAAGCATTATTAAATTTTTAAAATTTAATAAATAAAATGTAATAATATAAGAGTAACTTATTAAAATAAGTCATGAGTTTTAAATTAATCACAATAACCAACATTAATGAAAATTTAAAGGAAAAAAATTGGTCTCTAATCTTTTTGCCCAACAATTTAAATTATTTTCATTTGGTCTTGCTTTCTAGTCCAGATCCATAACTCGACACAATTTGGGGGTATCTATAAATGACAGTAGTTTATATGAGTAGATAGGTAGGTAGTTAGGTAGGTAAGTAGATACATTTTTTTCAGTACTAGAGATTGAACCTAGAACCTAATGCATGGTAGACAACTGCACTACTATTCAGCTATATCCCCAACCCTTTTGTTTTTTTAAATTGTATTTCGAGACAGGGTCTTGCCAAGTTGCCCACGCTAGACTTAAACTTGGGACCCACCTTTCTCAGCCTCCCGAGTATCTGGAACCATAGGTGCACCCACCATACTTGGTGATTGCATGTATTTTTAAAACTGATTGCTATGGTTTGGGTAAATGTCCTGAAAAGGTGCATGTATTGAGGGATTTGTCTCCAACCTATGGAACTATTGGCAGTGATGAAACCTTCAGTGGGTGGGACCTAGTGGAAGGATATTAGGTCACTGGGGGTGTTACCTTGAAGGAAATATTGGAACTCCTGTCTCTTTCTCTTTCTCTTTGCCTCCATGCCACCATGAGGTAAAACAGCCTCCTTTACCATGCATGGTGACGTGCTACCTCATCACAGGCACAAAGCAGTGGACCAACTGAGCATGGACTGAAAACTCCAAACCTGGGCCAGCATAAACCTTTTCGCCTTTTAAGTTGATTTATCTCCAATATTTGTTAGAGCAACACAAAGCATGCTATTTTATATTGCAAATAATTAAACACTTGTCTGAGGACTACGTGCACAAAAGACTAGATTCTTAAAGAAATTCCAACTTACAGGTTATCATATATGCTTACTAAAACATTATTGCATCACTGTTACTGTGTTGTGTACTATTATTGTGCTGAGTAAATACTGTTACTATACTGAATTACTTTATTATGATTAAATGACCCAGGTTAACACCCTAAGTTTTCTTTTTAAAAATTGCATTCTTGGGGCTGGGGCTGGGGCTCAGTGGTAGAGCACTTGCCTAGCATGCATGGGGCACTGGGTTCGATCCTCAGCACCACATATAAATAATAAATGAATAAAATAAAGATCCATCAACAACTAAAAAATTAAAAAATTGCATTCTTATTACACTGTATTAAAAATTACATTTTATTATTACATTTTTATTAGGTGTGTCATAAAAAATCGAAGGGATAGCAGAATTTGTAACAAAAAATAACATTCTTCCACTCTATTCTTTCTATTCCTAGACTTGATTTTTTGAAGCAACTTGTTTTAATCCTTTTAAATGTTTTAGTTCGTTTGGTGATTACCTCCATCATTTCAAATGAAATGCTTAGAGTATCATTTATTTATCAATGTTGAGCAATATTTATTGCCTACTTATTACTCTCTGCTTCCCTTCCCCTCTTCTTCCTCATCCTAGTGCTTGATAGTTTAATGACTATTGTTTGCAACTCTGAATATTGTACCTTCCTTCCATTCATTAGTGCACTGCATCTTTGTGTAAGGTGTAGCTAATATCCTTTCCTCCTTTCCTTTTCCTGCTATCCTCCCACATTCCACCTTGTGCTGCATCAGCTATACTTGTACCTCCACATGGCTGAGGTTAGTAACTTCTACTACAATAATAATGGTCTTCCTCTTTGTTGAAGGCAGTGTTTCCCAACCCTGGAACTACTGATATTTTTGGCTGGATATTTATTGTGGGAGCTCTCTTACATACTGTAGATAGATTAGCAGTACATCTCCCTCTACCCACTAGATGGCATCTGAAAATGTCTCCAGATATTACCAAATATTCCCTGGGTAAAGGGATCAAAATCACTCCTCCTCCTGGCAAAAGCTACTGGCCTAGAAACTAAGGTAGATTCTAAAATTGAAAGCCAATGATGTTGGAAAAATTCTAAGATAATTCCCCCCCCACACCCAATTGCTTGCCCTGGTATACAAATACCTTACACACACTAATTTAAGTGCTGCAGTAAAGGTATTTTGCAGATGTAATTAAAGTCACAAATCAGTTGCCTTTATAGGGAGATTATCTGGGCAGGAGAGATTTAATTACAGGAACTTTATATCTGGGTATTAAGGTTGGAGACAGATTTGAAGAACAAGAGGGATCCAACATGCCATTGATAGCTTTAAAGAACCATGTTGCAAAGAATGCAGGAGACCTCTAGTTGCTAAAGGAAGCTGACAGATAACAAGTAAACAGGAACCCCAGTCCTACAACCCACAAGGGATTGAATCAGCTGGCAGTAAGAATGAACTTGGAAAAGATTCTTCCACAAAACTTCCAGAAGGGATGCAGCACAGTAAACATAGATTTCAGTCTTATAAGATGCTAACAAGAAAAATTAATCACACGGTGCCCGGACTCTGATGTACAGACTCTGAACTCAGGTGGGCATTGTTTTAAGCCACTAAGATTGAGGCAATTTGTTATGCAGCAACAGAAAATAAACGCAACCACTAAATAACACTCATACCACCCTGACTATGTAAGGATTATTCTCTGAAGGTCCAAGGGGTGTGTTGAATTTAGCATCTCTTCCTAATGAACCCTGTATGTAATTCACTGTTCAGGGAACACAAGCCTGGAAGAAACAACTATTTCCTATACTCTTTGTGTAGTTTAGCTAAATTTTCTTTCTTTCCCAGACATGGCCAGTTATCCAAGTTCTTTACATCTCTTACTATTCTTGTCTTTGTCAGCCACACACTTGAAGTCTTAGAAATTCCTCCTGAAAATTGTAGAGAAGTCTACATCTGTGCATTGGAAGCTGTCCATAGTTCTAAAATTTTTAGGTAACAGAATTCTATCTAAGCAGTGTGGAAGGCTGTGCCCTTCAATTTGGCAGTAGCCTTACTATCAATGTAGCCTCAGAGCTTTCTCTTTCTGGTGGCTTCCTCTATGTTATGGCCACCATAACATATGGAGAATTCTATATCCACTCCCTTTGGGAAGACTACTGCAACTTTCAATTGATTCTAAGTTGGAAGGATCTTCCATTCTGTAAAAATATGGATTCTCTGTAGTGCTCTTAAATATCCACTAATTATTCTAGTCCAAATCGGGTCACCTAAGAGACAACCCAATCCAAAAATGCTTCCACTTAATTAGAAAATGTAAGAAGGGGGGAAAAGATCACATAAAGTGATATTAGTACCCCTCCCTGTAAGAGCACAGAACAAATAGAATTATATTTACAATTAGCATACATTTACAATTTATATAGCCAATTTGATGCTGTTTCAGCAAGTCTAGCACTTTTTGGTAATTATAAAATCATTATTTATTCTAGTATATTTGGGAAAACTCCAAGCTCATTCTATACTATAATACTGTAAATATGCTCTTCCTCATAATTCACCGACAGATTATTTGATTGGCTGGCATATTGTACCCTTATGTGTTATCATTCTACCTGTATATGAACTACCAAAACACCACTGCAACTCCTTCTTTCATCCAGAAGGAGATGCAGTGGTGCTTTGCACATAGCAAGCACTCAATAGTTATGAAATGCATATGTGTAGGTGGTGACCTCTCATTTGTCAAATTACAATGTAAACAAGACAGCCCAGAGTAGTCATGCACTCTTATGATGACCAGCGTCTACTCAGGAATGAGAAGGCTACAGAGGGTTAAATCCTGCCAGGACCTGGTCTGGAAGAGCATGTTAGATAAGCCCAGTGATGTGGGTTCCAGGGTTGTCGACTGTTTCTTAATCTCAGAATTTTGTGCCCTTTTACCTCTTCCTTCCAGTTCTGACAACTTGTTTTGAAACTGAACTTTATCTCCATTTCTGTTCATCTTTCTCCCAGGACATAATGATCTGTATCACTGAGTTAAAGAACTTTGTTGCAGAAGAGGTTGAGCAGAAGAAATGACTTCTGGCAGACTGACTGCTAAACCTGAACTATAGTGGAGGCAAATGGTACAATCTGCAAGAAAACTAAGGAGAAAGTGGGGTCATTGCAATCTTAGGAATTATGAAAGATGAGGGAAAGAGGTGACTCCCTGTTTGATTCTCTTCTTTCAAAGTTGGCCTGCCAGAACGGTTAAAATTAAGGAGATGACCACAGAAAGTGTTAGTGAGGATGTGGAGCAATTGGAACAACTATGTATGCTGGAGGAGATGTAAATTAATAAAATCACTTTGGAAAATTCCCTAGCAGTATCTACTCAAGTCATGTACCTACCTGTGACCCAGAAATTCCACAGTAATATCCAGTTAAGTGAACACTTTCACTGAAATACATGTATAGGAATATCCATAGCAGCCCACAAACTAGAAACAACCTATGGCATCCATCAGAGTAGACTAAATAAATTTAAAATGTGATATTGATATAATAAAACACCACTCATCAAGGAGAAAGTATAGTCCACAACTCTTGTGACAGTATGGATATGTCCCATAAGTATAAGGATGACAGAACAAGATCAGAAACAAAGAAATCAGTATTAGTGATCTATTGATACATAACAAACTACTCCCAAACGTAGTGACTAGACATTCATGGTTTCTGTGGGTGAGGAATTTGTGAGTGACTTAGTTGGATAGTTCTTGCCTTAATTTTGTCATGAGTTTGTGGTCAGAATGTTAGTGGGTGCTGCAGGATTCTGAAGGCTTGATTGGGACCAGAAGATCCCTATCTAAGAGGCTCATACCCATGACTATTGGCAGGAGGCCATTCCTTGCCATGGGGTTCTATCCATGAGCTGCCTGTGTCCTCATAACATGGTATCTTGCTTCCCCCAGAAAAAGTGATCAAGAGAGAACAAGGGGGAAGACTCAGTGCTTTTATGACCTAGGCTTGGAATGATTACCACCCATAGGTTCTGTTCTGTAGATCAAACAGACCAACGCTGATACAGTGTGGAAGGAGACTAGAAAGTGGCATGAATAACAGAAGTCAAAGATCACTGTTGTTTTGGTGGCTAGAACTGTTCATGGATCAGTCCATAAATATAAAGTACAAAAGAAGCAAAACTAAACTATGTTGTTATAAGTTAGGGCAATGGTTACCCTGGAGAGAGGACAGCATCTGGAAGGAGAGAAGAGAGAGACTTTCGGGCTGCTGAAAACAGTCCATTTCTTGATATACGCTTGGTATTGTGTTTACCTTATAAAAATTCATGGATCTATAACTTATAATATGTTCCTCCTCTCTCTATATGTATATTTTTTGTTGTTGTTTTGGTACTAGGGATTGAACCCAGGGGCATTGAGTCATATTCCCATCCCTTTTTATTTTTTATTTTGAGACAGGGTCTTACTAAGTTGCTTAGGGCCTTGCTAAGTTGCCAAGGCTGGCCTCAAACTTGGGATCCTCCTGACTTAGCCTCCAGAGCTGCTAGGATTACAGGGATGAGCCACCATGCCCAGCTTAACATATTAAGTTTTGACAAGTTAAACTGGCCCAGTGTCCCTGTGGTCCAGGCAAAATAATTGAGAAAAAGAAGAGAGCCTCTGATTCACTCATCCATCACATGATATCCCAGTAGCAATTTTCTTATTATAAACCCCGGTGTCATACTTTCTTGAATATATAGACAGCTTAACATACTCAGAAGAAGCAAGAATAATAGAATTTACATGTCTATGATATTGTTCCACTCCCTTGGTATATTATGCTAAACTCCAAGACATAATATGGATATGTGACATCACATCTTGGCCTCTTTGGCTTCTCTGTTTGTTCCTGAGTATGGACAACAATAACCAATGGATGGGTATACATTCGTAAAGTCTGTATTCTCCGTTAAATTACTGATTATCTGCCATTCATAACTCTCGCAGCTTTTGTCTCTTTAACTGGAGTACGTGCCTTATTGCTGGGCAAACACATATCCATCTCGTTTGTTTCTTGGCTCATCATTCTTTCATTCTTTCACCATTTGACAAGTATTTACAGAGCATGGATCAGTCCATAAATATAAAGTATGCCCAATCATTGTAACCATCACTGAGAATAGAGATTGATGACAGGATTCCTGACCTCCATAAGTTCAGGGGCTATTTAGGGGACTAGGGAGAGGAATAGGGCAAACAGATCCTTTCAACACACTGTGAGGAGAGCTATGGTGGTGGGGTGTCCTAGAATAACAGGAGCATAGAAGGAAGTGTGGTCAGACAGAGAAGAGATGGTGCCTGAACCACATCTGGAAGAGGTGGGTTTGGTTAGCAGTTCAGTTGGGAGTTGCATGGGGGCGGGGAGAGGGTCTATTCCACAGCCCTTTGACTATGCTCAATCACTACCTAATGAACATTCACATTTGGGTGCTGGTCTAGGGGAGGACAGGATGTTAAAGCCAGATGGTGTCATGTCCTACTGTGCCTGCCAAATCCTTGCTATTACTCAAAGGAGACAGCCCTCAGGCTCCAGTGAGTCATGCTTCATAGAACTATCTTCCGTTAAAATTCAAAGTGCTTTGGGTGCTCTACATATGATAAATGCCTAATTAGTGTGCTTTGAACAACAGAATCTCATTGTTGCAATTTTAGAACAAGTTCTGAGGCTGCCTGTTGCTGATACAATATCCATTTTCGAGTTATCTCCTGGCCTATTCTTGATTCTGTCCAGAGTGGCTATGGGTCTGCTTAAACCTCCATGTCCCATACAGGGGTGGTCATATGATGAGGACGTATGTAGAATTTATTAAGTTATCCTTCCAGGAAAGAAAAGATTTTAAAAGGAGACTGATTCAACTGCTCTTTGCCCTTTGCCTGATGATGAGCATTACAGATGAAGCTAGAGCAACTCTGTCACCCAGATAAATCTAAGAGAAACCGAAAGACCTCTACTTGGGTATTTGTGAGTTGCTCAATAAGCAGTTGTCTTCACACTTCTTTTTTTTTTTCATATTTAATTTATTTATTTGTTCTATTTAGGCTTACATGATAACAGAGTGCAATTTGATTCATTGTACATAGATAGAGGATAACATCAATTCTCTAGTTGTAAGTTGTATACAATCACAACATATCTGCAGTCATACATGAAGTTAGGGCTATGATGACCATCACATTCCACCACCTTTACTATCCCCATGCCCCCTCCCCCCTTATACCCCTGTGAACAGAGTTCCACCATTGTTCCCATGACCTTCCCCACATTATGGATCAGCATCCACTTATCAACGAGTACATTCAGCATTTGGTTTTCTGAGATTGGCTTACTTCCCTTAGCATGATATTCTTCAACTCCATCCATTTATCTGCAAATGCCATAATTTTATTCTCTTTTATTGCTGAGTAATATTCCATTGTGTATATATACCACAGTTTCTTTATCCAGTTATCTATGGAAGGGCATCTATTGTGAATTGAGCTGCCATAAACATTGAAGTGGCTGCAGCACTGTAGTTTGCTGTTTTTAAGTCTTCTGGGTATAGACCGAGGAGTGGGATAGCAGGCTCAAATGGTGGTTCCATTCCAAGTTTTCTAAGGAATCTCCATACTGCTTTCCAGATTGGTTGTACCAATTTGCAGTTCCACCAGCAATGTATGAGCATGCCTTTTTCCCCACAACCTCGCCAACACTTATTGTTTGTATTCTTGATTATTGCCATTCTTACTGGCATGAGATAAAGTCTTAGGGTAGTTTTGATTTGCATTTCTCTGATTGCTAAAGATGTTGAACATTTTTTCATATGTCTGTTGATGGATTGTATATCTTCTTCTGTGAAGTTTGTGTTCAGTTCTTTGGCCCATTTATTGATTGGGTTGTTAGTTTTTTTGGTGTTAAGCTTTTTGAGTTCTTTATATATCCTAGAGATGAGTGCTCTATCGGATGTGTGTGTGGCAAAGATTTGTTCCCAGAATGTCGGCTCTCTGTTCACTTCATTGATTATTTCTTTTGCTGAGAAGAAGCTTTTTAGTTTGAATCCATCCCATTTGTTGATTCTTGATTTTACTTCTTGTGCTATAGGAGTCTTGTTAAGGAAGTATGGTCCTAATCCGACATGATGCA
>CM053405.1:31275878-31453757 GCA_028644305.1 Xerus rutilus | reverse complement strand
TCGGATGTGTGTGTGGCAAAGATTTGTTCCCAGAATGTCGGCTCTCTGTTCACTTCATTGATTATTTCTTTTGCTGAGAAGAAGCTTTTTAGTTTGAATCCATCCCATTTGTTGATTCTTGATTTTACTTCTTGTGCTATAGGAGTCTTGTTAAGGAAGTATGGTCCTAATCCGACATGATGCAGATTTGGGCCTATTTCTTCTTCTTATGTGGGGAAGAAAAAAAATCCCTATTATTTTAGCCACTATTATTAGGGTTTCTGTTCCATCCAACTGAACTCAATCTCAAATTGATATTGTCAGACACAAATTATTCCAATTTTATAGGAGAGAAAACTGGGCAGAGTATGGCTTCCTCAAACCTATCAACTGCGTAGTGACCAGACCAGTCCTAGAAACTGCTTTTAATATCCACACTTTTCTACTTCCATACAATTTTTTTTTAATTTAAAGAGGGCAAAAATCCTTTCAATTAGGAACCCACTAAAAACCTTTCATCCTTTGATCTCTTTATCCAAAACATCTGTCTCCCACCCCATGCTGGCCCCTGACCTGTTCTATTCTAGCCTCACATTATTAGCAAACTTGCAAGATTTTTGTGTTCACCTTATGTAACTCAAAATGAAAATTAAATTGATAAAAACAAGCATCAGTAAGTGTATTGTAACTCTTCTTTTGGTACTTTTTAGAAAATAAATTATTTTAAAAAGATTTTCTTGTGTGGCCGTGTTTGCTGATGCCATAAGGACATGCTTATGTTGGGAGGTAGGGTAGGGTTGGGGAAGAGAATGTTTATTTTTGTGGTTTGGGTTTTCTGTTTTTCAGATTGTCTTAGCTCTAACTTCCCAACCTGCCATGAACAACTTTGAAGAACACATTCCACCCAGCATAAGGCAGATGATTTCACATGCTAGAGCTTCTCTGCTGTTTTATCTTCTGAAGTCTCTTAGGAAATGCTGTCCTCTAACCATCCAAGCAGCGCTGTCAGGGGATTTATTTGTTTGTTTGTTTGTTTGTTTGTTTATATTTCTTTCTTTCTTTGGCCCTAGGGATTGAACCCAAGGGTGCTTAACTATGAGCCACATCCACAGCCCTTTTTATTTTTCATTTTGAGATAGGGTCTGTAAGTTACTTAGGGCCTTGCTAAATTGCTGAGAATGGCCTCAAACTTGGAATCCTCCTGCCTCAGCCTCCCAAGCTGCTGGGATTACAGGTGTGCCACCATGCCCAGTCTGTCATGGGTTTCAGATCAAGCAATTTACGTTAGAACAGAATTCTTAACCTGGGTTGCATGGGATTGCTAAAGGCTGCAGGGAGACCCATGAGAACTTGAGGTTAAAGGCAAAATTTTCCAATGTATGTAAATTTTATTTTTAATGGGTTCTTAGTAGTCATTGAAATAAAACATGTCCATTGTAGGGGAATGGCCCTGCCATGGCATCTCAGTGACTTTTGTGGCTCTGCATGGGCCATATAGACAAAGACTTGAATAATAGCTTATCCAAGTATTGGTAGCATGCTTTGTGCCCTACCCCCCTTTTCCATTGTTGTCCCTTTTGCTGTGTAGGACTGGGTCATGTGAGCAGATATCTTTGGCTCTTCTTTCTTTTTCTTTTTCTCTCTATTTATGCAACAAATAGAATCTAAAAGTGACTCATAGTATCTTTACTAGACAAATCAGTTAGGACTTGGCCTGGCATTTCCTTGTCTTGTGTGTGCTTGACATCCATGATCTCCAAAACAGTTGGATATCGCTAATGTTGATGATGAAAATGTCTTAGGAGTCAGCTCTGTGCCAATGCATGGCACATTGGATTTGAAGTCAGACACAACTGAAAGAAAATTCTGGATATGCCACTCTTAACTCTTGTGTATCACAGCACACATAGGAAATGATATGATTTGTGCCTCACATTGGAAGAACAAAGGAGCTAATTGCTTATAAGCCTTAGGCCTCATTTGACTTTCCCAAGGGGTGAATGGGTGAATGTCTGGACACATATATCACTCTGATTTATGAGCTCTGATTTAAACTGCCTGACCTGTACAACTGGAATGATCATTATGACCTCACAATGTTGGTAAGAGAATTAAGTGATACTTGTCTGAGAAAGAAGTAGGAGCCCAGCATGTACTAGGCACCAGACACCGGCTTTAGATTCATTAACTGGTGTTTCAGCTATCTACTGATGTCTGATATACCACTCCCAAATTCAGTAGTTTAAAACAGAAATAATTTATTATTTCTCAAAATTTTGGGGCTTCTCTGGAAGCTTGGCTGGACACTTCTTATATTGATCAGACTTGAGGGTCTCTAATGTAGTGGCAGTCAGATGGCAGCTAGGGCTGAAAAATCCCCAAAGGTGTCATTCCCAGGTTTGGCATGTTGGTGGGGATAACAGGAAACCTGAGCTCATCACATGGCAAGGATGGCGGGGATGACTGGGCTCTTTCTCTTTCTCTGTAGTCTCAGGATTTCTCCCTCTCCATGCTTTTACGTGGTGACTCAGGATTCCCGAAAACACCAGTGTGGAAGCTGCCAGGTCTTGTGACATGTTCAATTGATTAAAGCAAGTCACCAGATTTAATATGGGAGAGGTACATGAGACAGTGAATATCATGAGGTAAGATTTATTGGAGATCATTTTCAGAGACTGGCTACCACATACATACATATTTGTTTCATGTATTAGGAGACTTTAAAATATGTATCAGGAGACATCAATTTTCTTTTTTCCCTTTTGTGTACTAGAGATTGAACTCAGGGGTGCTTTACCACTGAGATGGATCCCCAGCCATTTTTATTTTTTATTTTGAAACAATAAAAAATTGTTTCAAAATAAATTGGTAAATTGTTGAGGCTGGTCTTCAACTTGCCATCCTCCTGACACAGCCTCCCTCAGCCTCCAACTAGGATTACAGGCACATATCATTCTTTTTTTTTTAAGAGCCAGGTTCTCACTATGTTGCTTAGGCTGACCTTGAATTCTTGGTTTCAAGTGATCCTTCTGCCTCAACCTTCTGAATTACCTGGACTATAGGCACACACCACTATGCCCAGCTCTATTTTTCTTTGTTTTAAGAACATACATTCTCAATTTTTTTCTACTCTTTGTCTCAAAAAAATAAAAATAAAAATAAAATTTTTTAAAGATCAGCTTTAAGTATACTGGAAATTAATGAAACAATAGGAACCTGGTAGACATCTAGAGTCATCTAAAATGGCTTCCAATAATCTCTGCCTCTTGCACTCATGCCTTTATGTAATTCCCTTCCCTTGAGTGTAGGCTGAACCTAGTGAATAGATCCTAACAAAGAAAATACAGCAAAATTGAGGGCATGCCAGTTCCAAGATCAGTTATAAAAGACTATGGGTCTTACTGGCACTTTTTCTCAATGGCACTCTCTCTTGTCTTCTTGGCCTACTTGCTGTTTGTATTTTCTGGGGTTGCCATAATAAAGTACCATAAACTGGGTGGCTTAACCAACAGGAATTTATTATCTCACAGTTTTGGAGTCTAAAAATCTTAAATCGTGGTCTCAGTGGGCTTGGTTCCTTGTGAAGGCCATGAGGAAGAATCTGTTTTGTGCTTCTCTAGCTTATAATGGTTTTCTAATAATCATTGCCATTAGAAACATCAGCATGATCTCTGCTTTCATCTCCACTTAACAGTCTCTCTATGTGCATGTCTGTGTTCAAATTTTCCCTTCTTATAAAAAAGATAACACTCATATTGGATTAGGGCCATCCTAAAAACCTTATCTTAATGACCTTATTTCAAAATAAGGCCAACTTCTGATACAATGTGGGCTAGGACTACAACATATAAACTGGGGCAAGGGAGGGCTATGATTACAGCCATAACATTTCAGGGAGAGGCCCATGTGGCAAGGAGCTGAGATTGGCCTTTGACCAATAACCACTGAGGAATTAGAGTCTTAAATTCAATAGATCATAAAGAACTGAATCTAGCCAACAACCATATGAGTGAGCTTGGAGTGGGTCTTTCCCCCTTTCAGTTTTCCCCTTTTCAGCTACAGTTGACTGTAGCTCCAGCTAACACTGTAATGGTCGCTGTGGAGAGCCCCTGGGCTGACATCTTGATTGAGTCCAGTGAGAGACCCTAAAGCAGAAGACTTGGCTAAACCACACATGGATCACGCAGAAATTGCAAGATAAGAAAGGTGTGTGCTGTTTCAAGCCATTACAAGATAATTTACTATCCAACAATAGAAAATACAAAGAGAGAGTGTATTCAAGTATTCTGTCTTCTGGAAAGCAAAAAGTAGCAACAAATTCTGTAATTAGAGGACGCACACACTGAAAATTGGAGTCAGATGAGGAATCTTCTTTTAAACATATTAATAGAAAACATTGCCAGTAGAGAGAAACCTATAGATGTAAAGGACAAAGAGAAACTGAAGGTAAAAAAGGAGTTTAATTTCAAACACAGATATTCAAAGACTGGAAGAATCCTGAGTGACAGGAATTACTCTGAAACCAAGTGAAATAGGGATGAGAGTAGAACTCAGGTTTAAAAGACTGACATTGAGCTAGGGGTATAACTTAATGGTAGAGTGCTTGTTCAGCATGCAAAAGTTTGATCCCCAGTACTGCTGAATAAATAAATGATATTATCTGGAGATACCAGTAAAGACAGAAATAAAAATAATTGCTGCTTCTTATTTAACAATTTTTTAGAAGATCCCATTTCTGGTTATGTTTATAAAAATGAAAAATTTGAATGTAGTATCTTTTATTTGTCATTGATACATTGCCATATGTCTAATATAAAATCTAGATAATTACCTCCTTTTTTTCAGTCTTATAAACTCAGTCTAAATGCTATCAAAAGTACCTCTTTCGTTACATTCAAGACAAAGTCCAAATGAGAGAGCAAAATGTTAAAAATGCCTGAAAGTAAACTTTGAAATGGGGAGGAGGAACATAATTGGTAGGTATAATAATAATAATTACTACAGCAACAAATTTGACTAATGTGAGAACCAGTTATTAGAATACTTCCAGATAGGGTTATTTTATTAAACCATGTAGCACCCTGAGAATGGTTCAACATTTCAACATTGAGCCTTTGAGTGGCTGCATATAATTCACAGGAATGAGTGTGCCCACAAAAAATGTGTCCACTTTCTTCCTACCCCAACCCCAAATTGTAAATATTTTCCATCTAAACTAGAACATTCTGCTTAGCCAAGAGTTACACTGAATGCTGCTTTCACATCCTCCCCTAATAAACAGGGCTGCTTACTAATCAGCCTTTCAGTTAGAATATTGGTCCCGATTCTGAAACAAAAAATAGTTCAAGCCAGACAGAAGTTATTTCTCTCCCACATAGAACTCCATGTATAAGTAGCCCAGGGACAAATTAGTGGCACCATGGTGCTGTCTACTGCTTCTCTGCCATTACCTTGTCTACATGGTCAAATGTGGCTCACCACCATGTGCACTGGGACTGGGACTGTATCCCAGTCTGAGGATGAAAAAGAGATGAGGGTATATTAGTTTCCTAGGCTTGTCATAACAAAATACCACAAACTTGGTGACTTAAGCAACAGAAATTTATTGTCTCTTTATCTGAAATCACAGTATTGGCAGGTTGGGTAACTTCTGGGGACACAAGGAAAGATCTGTTCTTGGCCTCTCGACTTATAGATGACAGACAGCTGTCTTCTCCCAATGTGTCTTTAAATCATGTGTCTGTTTCTGTCTCCCCCTTTTATAGGGATACCAGTCATTCTGTATTAGGGCCCACTCTAATGACCTTGTTTTAGTCAGCTTTTATTTCCCCCCTGTGACCAAAACACCTGAAAAGAACAACTTAGAAAAGAAAACTTTATTTTGGCTCACAGTATCAAAGATCTCAGTCTATGGTTGGCTGACTCCATTGCTCTGGGTCCAAGTGAGGCAGAATATCATGGTGGAAGGGTACGGTAGAGGGAAGCTGCTCCCCTTATGGCAGCAAGGAAGTGAAGAGAGGAAGTGGGGAAAGGCTGAAGGGAAGAACAGTCTTCTAGGGCACATCCCCAGTGACCCACCTCCTCCAGCCATACCTGGCCTGCCCACAGTTACCAACCAGTCAGTCCATTCAAACTATGCTAGGCTGATCAGGTTATAGCTCTTACAATCCACTTTCACTGCAAACATTCCTACATTAGCACAGGAGCTCATGGAGGATACCTCATATCCAAACCACAACACACCTCATCTTGGTCGATTACATCTGCAATGACCCTAATTCCAAATAAGGTCACAGCCTAAGGTACAAGGGATTAGGACTTCAATAAAAGAATTTGGTGGAGGGAGGGACACAAATCAACCCCATAACAGGAAGGGTGAGTGGGATGAGAATGGGGAAGGAAATGCTCATTTAAGTGCATAATGCAAAGGATGTCCAACACCACTCCTCACATGTCACCGACGGGTAATTAGCCACATGGCCACCCAACTTCAAGAGAAAAAGTAAGTATATGTCTTAGCTCAGAGTCATGCAGCCAGTTAAAACTACTGATGTTTTGTTAACATTAGAAGAATGAGAGAATAGATATTGGGAACAACGAGCAGCTTCAGATACATTACAGTTTGAAAGGGTTTATGAAGCAGAGAACTGACTTCCCCCTCCTAATTGCAATAAGAACTGCTGTTGCTTGGAACACCGATGATACCATAAAGGCTAAGAAATGTTATATTTAGCCCTCATAATAACCCAGAAAAATCATTTTCCCTCCAGATATTACAAAAGGGAAAACCAAGACTTTGGGATTAAGCAATTTGTCCAGAGTCAAACTTATTAAGTGGTGGAATCTGGAAACCAGCTGAGAATTTTGTCAGGCTGACGCCCGGCTCATTTCTCCCCACCACATCATGCACACACACTAGTGAGCAGCTCTCCAGCACATCTGCCTGATCTGTGCTGCTTAACTTTGTCATTGGTTCTGGTTAGTGACTTGAAGATTGGTGTGTGAAACATCAGAGGTGTTCATTTCTAGATTTTATGGGCTAAGAAAGTGAAAATTAAATGTCCTGCCTAAAACATACAGTAAGATCTCTGACTAAAGTATATAGTAGCACAAGTATATAAAATATTTTATATTTATGTTTAACAACATACGATTTGAGTGTGCCCTTCAAAACTCACATTGAAACCTAATGGCCATTGTAACAGTATTAAGATGTGGACCTCGAAGAGGGAACTAGGTCATGGTGGCACTGCTCTCATGAATAAGTCAAGGCTATTATGTCTTTTTTTTTGCTGTTGTTTCTTTTTTCTTTGTTTGGTACTGGGGGTTGAACATAGAGGTACCACTGAGCAACATCCCTGATCCTTTTTTAAAAAAATATTTTATTTAGCTATAGATGAACACAATACCTTTATTTATTTATTTATTCATATTTTTGTGGTGCTGAGGGTCAAACACAATGCCTCGCATGTGCTAGGCAAGCGCTCTACCACTGAGCTACAGCCCCAACTCCCTGGTTCTTTTTTTCTTTATTTTGAGACAGAATCTCAATATATGGCTGAGGCTGGCCTTGAGCTTATAATCCTCTTGCTTCCGCCTCCTGAATTGCTGGGATGACAGGCATCCACTGCACCCAGTTCAGGACTGTTATGGAGGGAGGGAGTTGGCTGTTTCAGGAGTAGGCTCCTACTGAAAGGATAAGTTCAACCCCATTATTATCTGTCTCATGTGTATGCTTCCTTGCCATGTGATACACTGCCGTGCTACAACTGAGCAAGAAGGCATTGGCCAGATGCTGGTACCATGCTCTTGGACTTCCCAGCCTCTAGAACTGTAAGAAATAAATTTCTGTTCTTTATAAATTACCCAGCATCAGGTATCCTGTTTATAGCAAAAGAAAACAGACTAAAATAATACCCTACACTATAAACATATACATATACACAAGCATATATGTGCATAATCACACATATTTTTCTTTTTGTGGAAAATTAATGTTTTTTCTCCCTCACTCCCATCTCCCAAGAGCATCACTTTGTTCTCTGTTGCTAAAAACACACACACACACACACACACACACACACACACACACATGCACAATCATATTTATTAGAAAATTAGGTCTATAGATAAGATTTCCTGGTGTTGATCTGAGAGTGTTATCTCTGCCCTTCTCCCCAAAGATGATGGCAAATTGTTGTTTCAGTATATCAGCCTCTCTAGGTAGAGTCACATGGGGATGGTGATTCATTAGTCTCAACTGTTCCATGAAGGCTTTCTGGAGTGGTTTCCATTTCTTGCATAAATGTAAGGTCACAAAGGTCACAATAAGATGTCCCTCTCCCCCTTTATGGATTAACAGCAGTTTCTTTCACGGGTGTACAGAAATTCTGGAAAGAAGTATATGAGTTGCCCAAGGATGCCAGAGCTTTCTGGCAAAGTGAGACCAACATACTAACCTGAGCTGCTGGACTTGGAGTGAGAGAACCTTTCCGGAGGCAAGGCACCAATTGCCACAAAGAGAAACTCACCCGAAAGACTGGAGTACTCTCAGTTGAGGCTTGGCCTCCAGGACTCAGTGTTTGGGTATGGAAGTAGATTTTTTTTTTCTACCAGAAGGTGCAGTTGAGGACCAAAACTCTAAAATCCCTGCCAATTAGGATACATTGTCTGAGCCTATATGTGACCCAGGAGAGTTTTAACTGCAGAACACAACCATGGGACATCTCCATAAACTGGTCTATCTAGTGCAGTAAAGACATCATCTTCTTGACTATGGCACTGAGAAAACCTCACAAGCAGAGAGCCATATTCCGTGTTCTTCATTATATGCCTGATGCCTAGCCTAGCGTCCGGCATGTCAAAGGTGCTCAGTGAATATTTTAATATAAAATGTGTTAAATGGAGGACTCAGGTTCTGGAATTTAGTAACAAAACATTATGGTAGCAACCACAGCAATTGCACTCATAGACTCCAATCTTTCTCTTTCTACGTGGTGCTTGGAAAACAGAACCCTGCCTTAGACTATTCAGGTGGAAGACACAGAGAGGTCTTGAAAGAAAATACTCTAGTTCTTGTGAATAAAGGTAAATTAATTTTCAAGGTATTTACTGGACAAATTCAAGAAATGTGATTATATTTACATAACAGGTAGGTAGAGCAAGTCTTACCACTTGCATAAGATGGTCTTAAGATAAAATGGTTGCATAAGATATTATTTTAGGTATCTGAATCATGTAGATCACAGGTGACAATTACAAAGTGCTGATTCCCTGGGAGAACATGCATAAACAAGTCTTATTTTAATTGTGTGAACTACTTGATAAATATCCATCAATCTTTTACGTTAGAAATGGGTTCTCACTCCAAAATGTTCTCAAGTTGCTTTTCAGGTGTAAGAGGAAACTCAACATTTTCCAAAATCAAACGTCAATATCAGGCCAATTTCTCCTGATTTTTATTTTTTATTTTTTATTTCTGAGCTGAGAAATCAGATGTGGTAAAGACACAAAAGACAGTATGTATTACCTGGAGCTAATATACTTACCATGACTTTTACATAAATAATTTTATTTGAATAAAATATTAATTTAATAGTGCTGCATGAGTTTTTGTGGAGTTAGCGATTACCATTTAACACATGCAAAACTTAGAAACTATATATGAATCTAGTTTTTTAATAAATTAAAAATATTTGAAAACTATGGAATAAATAATATTTTTCCAAGTTGCATTAAATTATAAATGAGGAGAGTGTTTTATTTAATCAAGTTTCTCAGAAACAATATATGATGAAATATATTATGTTTTAAAGCTAATGTTAACGTTTGATTTTTCATTCGTGCAGCCCTCATTCCACAGTAGAAAAAATACTGGATTGTTTTGGTCAAACAGTCCTTGACTGTAATCCTTCTATTGACATTGGTTTGTGTATCTGCAAATAGAGACGAAAACTACCTGGCCTAAAGGGATGTTGTGATGATTTTTAAAAAGCACAGTGTTTGTAGAATGAAACTAGATTTCTATATCTCATCCTGCACAAAAGTCAACTCAAAATGAGTCAAAGACCTAGGAATTAGATCAGAACTTTGCAACTGCTAGAAGAAAATGTAGGGCCAACACTCCAACATATAGTCACAGGCAAAGACTTCCTCAATGGGACTCCTAAAGCTCAGAAAATAATACTAAGAATTAATAAATAGGATGGTATCAAATTAAAAAGCTGCACAGCAAAGGAAGCAAGAGCATGAAGAGAGAACCTATAAAATGGAAGAAAATTTTTGTCAGCTACTTTTCCAACAGAGAATTAATACCCAGAATATATAAAGAACTCGAAATATAACACTCCCAAAATAAATAACCCAATCAGTAAATGGATAAATGAACTAAATAGAAACTTCTCAAGAGAAGAAATTCAAATAGCCAATAGATATATGAAAAAATGTTCAGGGCTGGGGACACAGCTCAGTTGGTAGAGTGCTGGCCTCACACAAGGCCCTGGCTGGGTTCAATCCCCAGCAATACACACACACAAAGTTCAGCATCATTAACAGGGAATTTTTGATAATGAGATTGGTGAGGAACAAAGTATCTCCATTAAGGGCTAAGGGTACAGCTCAGTGGTAGAGCACTTGTCTAGTATGTGTGAAGCCCTAGGTTTCAACTCAGGCACTGAGGAAAAAAAAAAATCTCAATGTATTCTATCGGGTGGTCACGGAGTTGTTCTCACAGAATGAAACAGGCTTCTGTTTCATTGATTTACATTGGACTGGGGAAAAGTTTGAGAAACTGTTGTAACCTCCCCACTCCCTGCCCTTTAGTTTTCAGGAATATCTGTGTTGGAGGAAGTAAGAAAAAGAGAACATAAGAGCCAAAGATAAAATATAGCTAAAGTTCTTTGAGATAAGAAGAATATGAAAGCTTCCTGACATGTTTGCTTTTGATTCTTTTCCCTCTGGGCTCCAATTTCCACCAAGCCTACTTCCCCGTAGTGCCATGGCTGAAGATCAATGAGACAACGCTTACTGCTTTCTTGGCTGATACCCATATCTGGAGTGGTCGCAAAGTGGTTCTTCCCCGCACAGAAACTGGAGTCTATTATGATTAACTGTACTGTACTGCATTACTGGCCCTGATTCTTTGTTTGTCTCTGTATACATACACACTCTTTGCCATGTGGCTTGACAGTTCCTCTCACTAAGGCAGCATGTATGTTCCCTCTCCTTGACTTTGGACTTAACTGTATGACATATTTTGGCTTTTCAACAGAAGCGAAGCAAACTGGGACTTAACAAGGGTTTGTGCAGTAGAGTTTGTCCTCTGGCATTCTGTCATTACTATCAGAATTCTCCATTTTGGGTAGCCGCCCTCTATTCTGGGTTCCAGAATGTAAAGATAGTAGAAAATCTGAGCTGACCAGAACCACAGCCTGAAGAGAGCCTCTCTGCTGAATCCAGCCTGGATCAGCTGACCACTAGCTAATCTACAGACATGTGAGCAAGTAAAGGGTTATTTTTTAAATCACTGAGTTTGTGGGTAGTTTATAATGTAATAGTAGCTAATGTACCATATTTTTGTGAAATGGAAGTAGGGGAAAAGGAGTGATTTTTCATAGAGATTCAGTTGTCACAAAGGAAATGAATGCTGCTACATCAGGGGCTGGGGGACAAGAATACAGGAGATGGAGCCAGAGTGACAGTGAGACTATGTTAAAAAACAAGACAAATCTGGAGAAAATTAGGAAATAAAGTCAGAGGAGTACCAACACTCAAGTGTGGGCTATGCATAGTGATTTCCTGTTGAAGAACACAGTATGGAAAGAGTAACTTCTCAGCAGAGAAACCTGATAAACACTGCTTCAGCCAAATGATCAAGGGTAACATTAACCGTGATCAGTTACATTTATGGTATGTACCCTGATATGATTTAATGAGAATGGCACATTGACCTCCGTAGTCTTCCTTCAGAAAACCCATACCCCAAGTCTAACCATGAGAAAAAACGTCAAACTCCAGTTGAGGGTCATTCTACAAAATAGTTGACCACTCCTTCTCAAGATCATCAAGGTCATACAAAACAAAGAAAGTTAGAAAATTGGGAACATAACAACCTAATGTTATGTGGTACCCTGGAAGGGATCCTGAACAAAAAAGTAGTATTGTATGTTGGTGGTATATCCCAGTGGTTAGAGCACTTGCTCAGGATGCACATGTCCCAGGTTCAATCCCCAGCCCTGTAAAATAAAAAATAATATTAGGTAAAAACTTAGGAAATCCAAATAAAGTATTGACTAAAAGAATTCAGTTAATTATAATATATCAATATTGGTTCATTAGTTGTGACAAATGTGCCATAAGTAAGACATTAACAATAAGGAAAACTATAAATGGAATGCATATAGAAATGTTGTACAATATCTGCAATTTTCCTGTAAACCTAGAACTAACCTAAATTTATTTTTCCAAAGTCAGAAGAGTAGATTTTCTTAGCCAAGTTTTCCTGTTCCTCAAAAGGCTTTTTTTTAAAAATATTTTTTAGTGTCAATGAATCTTTATTTTATTTATTTGTATGTGGTGCTGAGAATCGAACCCAGTCCTCACGCATGCTAGGCAAGCACTCTACCCCTGAGCCACAACCCCAGCCCCTCAAAAGGCTTTTTGTTTGTTACGATTATATTCTTTCTTCAAGGCCTAAAAGTTGTACTTCATCCACCTCTCTCTGATATAATGCCTTCAATTTCTTCTTAACCTTAATTTGCTCCAATGTTACCTGCTAACATCCTAGCACCTCTGACCAGATTTTCTGCTCTCTGACACAGGGTTCTGGGAAGCAGGCTTCCTCAGGCAGGGCAAGACAGGACAGGGCAGGGCAGGGCAGATCTGCCCACTGACTATCATCTTTGCAAATCAAACTGCCACCTGAATTATTGTGTCTTCTTCCTCAGAGCAACATTACTGCTGTAAGGAACTGTGAAAACAAGCTAGCATTCTTGTTGTAAGCATTGAAAAATTATGGAACTTAAGAACTTAGCAAGTTTGAAAACCATCTAGCCCAAGCCTCTCATTTTAAAGATGAGGAGAATGAGAATGAGAAGAGCTAAGGTTAATAATAGGAAACTCAAAGCCATGTTTTCTGTTATAGAGATCACATGCGCAGTTCATTGCATAGACGTGTAGAGAAATAATGACCTGATTAGCTACATTCATCTCAGAAAAATAAAGTTAAATGTCAGCCTGTGGGCAAGGCATTGTGCTAGACGCTAGTGGCAATAGAAGCAAGAACAAGAAGGGTCTTATAATCTAGGATGGGTGGAAAATAACAACATGTGGAGTGATTCTAATGTAAGCCAGAGAAATGTAGATGCCATAAGAAGTGTGAGGTGGTGAGGAGGGAAACATGACATCTACTCAAGGACTTCAAAAAAAGAATTCATGGGTAGAAATGGGGGCCAAGACATTCTTGACAGAAGAGCACGAGTCAGTTAAGAAATGTGGGAAAATAGACGACATTTGAGAAAGAGCAAATCATTTGTTTTTGTGAGAAAATTGTGCAAGAATAGGCCATAATACTATGGAGGGCTTTGGATAACTGTGACTTTAATATTTGATTCTTTAGGTAACAAGGAATGCCTGGTTTGTGTCATTGGCAGGGAAGGTGCTGGACTTGCCTAGTTTGGTGTTTTCCAGTGTGGAGTGGTATGAAGGTTTTCTGATGTCAAGGCAGAGTATAACATGGATTGGGGAACGACAAATCCTTTGAACAGTGTAGGAATAGATTTGGAAATCCAGAATGATCTATGAGAATGTAGGGCTAAAATGGAACAATACAAACATAACCAGGAGAATTGTTAAATATGGAGCCAAGAGGAATGGGACGTGCCTTGTGTTATGGTTGGCATCTGGAATGTCCTCCCAAAGGTTCATGTGTTCACAGCTTGGTTCCCAACGCAGCAAAGTTTAGAGGTAGGACTTTGGAGAAATGATTGGAGACAATGAGGGTTCTGACCTCATCAGTGGATTAATCCATTGATAGATGAATAAACTGCTGGGAGGTAATGGAAACTGTAGGCAGTGAGGCATGAGTGGAGGAGATGGGTCACTGACATGGTACTCTGGAAGGGTTTATCTTCTCCCCAGTCCTTTCTTCTCTTTCTCTTTCTCTGCTTCCTGACTGCCATGAGCTGAGCTGCTTTCCTCCACCATGCTTTCCGCCATAATATCCTGCTTCACCCCAGACCCAAAGCAATGGGGCTAGCTGACCATGGACTGAAACCTCTGAAACCATGGGACAAAATAAATCCTTCCTCCTGTAAGTTGTTTACATTAGGTACTTTGGTCACAGTAATGAAAATCCAACATGTTCAGGATAAAGCCATAACTGCAGAACCTGCAGCCTTTTTAGGAATCAGCTAGGCCAAGATATGTCCTGAGCAGTGAGCTATGGAATAGGAGGAGGGTGAGTTGGGGGGTTCAGGAAATTCTGCAAACAAGAGGTTCATTAGTCTGGACTGTTCTCTTAGGCTGAGCATCAAGATGTTATATATGGAAATTAAATTGTCATAATAGATATGAAATTCCAAAGTAAGTGCTAAAATAAGAGGCAGATTTTTCAAAAGAAATACTCAAGCACCATTTTCACAATTCTAAAAACATCCAACTCATAATAAGAGTGTGATGTTCTGTTTATGCATCAACTTGGCAAGGCTAGGGCCCTGGTTATTCAATCAAACACTAACGTAGGTGTTCTTGAGAAGGTGTTTTGTAGATAAAACTAAAGTTCACAGTAGGGTGACATTTAAGGGATATTAGGTAATCTGGGTGGATCTGATTTGGTAATTTGAAAAGCTTAAAGAGAGAGAGCCAAGGCTTCTCTAAAGAAGAAGAAATGTGGGGTGCTGTCTCAGCTCCTGTGGGAGAGAGTTCCAGCCTGCCCTTCCTCATGGCTTGCCCTCTGGATTTTCTGGCCACTCCCACAATCACACAAGCTAATTCCTTGCAGTCCAACTCTTCATGCTGGTTTCCTGTTGGTTGTTCTTCTGGTTGAAACCTGAACGAGTGCTTAAGAGATAGTTTGATGAGGAGGATATCTTTGAAAAGTGATGTGCTTCGATTTCCTGCCCTCAAATGAGGCAGGGCCTTTGAGGGGACCACTAAGAAAAGGACATTGTTCTGTGAAGTTGGAGGTGGTACACACTGATAACTCCTGAGGATGAGGGCTGGAGCACTACCTCCTTCAGCAGAAGAGCCACTTAAAACTCGAGAGGGTATCCCAGGAGGTCCTGGAGAGGGAACGTCAACTTCCCCACCTGGGGTCTCAGGCTCTTCTTTCATAAAGGAAACTTTGTGAGGAAAGTTTGTGGGTATCTCATCAGTCTGATGATCACAAGGCAATTGACAATTGCCTGGCTATATTCTCTCTCTCTCTCTCTCTTTTTGGTACCAGGCATTGAACTCAGAGGCGCTTAACTATTGAGTCACATCCCTAGCTAGCCCTTTTTATTTTTTTCTTTTGAGACAGAGTCTTACTAAATTGCTTAGGGCTTCACTAAGTTGCTGAGGCTGGCCTTCGGATCCTGCTGCCTCAGCCTCCTGAGCTGCTGGGATGTTCTCAGGATCTTTAGGTTGACATTGTCCCTATATCTGATCAGTAGATAACCTTTGGAATGTATCATACATTTTAGCTTTCTTACATCGTATCTCCCTTTGCTTAATCTATTCTAAAAATACATGTTAGTACATTGCACAGAGCACTTTTCACAAGTGAGTAAATTTCCAGCAAATTAAGGAAAGTGAGTGAACTTACAATGACTTTAAGATTTTTAGATTTCTCAGAAATTTGGAATGACAGGCCTGGGGTAATGACTGGCTTGGAGAGAAAAGGTACAAGAAACTTTAGCACAAGGCTTTCATATTAAAGTTATAGTCTCCTTTTCCTTCCTTTTGTCTCCTTTCTACCTATCTTTTATTTCTTCTATTCTGTCTTAAAACCAGGACTAGAGATAAGTTAAGATATGCATTAAAAACACATTGAGATTTTTCCTTTATGAAAACTGACTGAAATGATAGCATATGCATTTTCTAAAAAGTGATAAATCCATAAAAAAGGAAACAATGGGAAGAAAATTTTATTGAAAGGGGATAAAAAGTAGTTTAAAAAAAAAAACAAAACCCTAACAAAACCTACCAGCATCATCTGAATATATAACAAGCTACCTGAAAAGAAGAAAAATTCTCAATGTTCCTTATGGAAACAATAGAGATGATAAGAAGGATTTTCAGAAGACTTTGTGTAAGCACAGATACTAGATATTCACTACCTTATCTGAAATGTTCAAAAACAATAGGTGGTGTCAGAAAATTCAATCAACTTGAGGTCACCACAAAATACATTCAAATCAACATCTAGGTATGTTGGTCACGAATTTGTCACCTTTCAGCTCCAAATTCACCTGTGATTTGCCTGTTTTAAGAAAGCAGGTATGGAATCTTTAAAGGTTTTTTTCTTTGTGAGCTAGTTTAGTCAGTAGGGAGGTTCTAGAAAGATCCTGTATTATGGTTTGGATCTGGAACATCCCCCCAAGGCTCATGGGTTGGAGGTTTGGTCCCCAATGCAGCAATATTCAGAGGTGGGGTTCTGAGGAAGTGATTGGATCATGAACACTCTGACCTTCTCAGTAGACTAATCTGTCGGTGACTGAATGACCTACTGGGAGGAAGGACCTAGTTGAAGAGAGTGGGTCCTTGGTGGCACACCCTTGGGGACTTTACCCCCCACCCGCTGCCTTCTTGCTTTCTCTGCTTCCTGGCTGTAATGAGGTGAACAGCTGTCCTCCACCATGCCCTTCCGCCTTGGCATTTCTCTTGGAGCCAGCCAACCTTAGACTGAAACCTCTGAAACATGAGCTAAAATAAATCTTTCCTCTTAAGTCATTTATGTCAAGCATTTGGGTCACAATGACAAAAAGCCAATTAACACACATTGGGAGAGGAAAGAAAGGATTTTTTTTGCTTTTTGCCTCAACCAGTTTGTAGCCAGTGCCACTGGTAAGTCCCAACCTCTTTTCTTAGCACCCTAGAGGATGCATTTCCAGCAAATTCATGAGCACAGGCCACCACAGTGACTTTATGTCTTCCCATGAGCTACAGCCAAGCTCTCGACAAAGTCTGGATCTCAGGCTAGTGGGGGCTTTCCCAGTGTGCTCTCTCTCACTTACAGGTAATTTTACTCCTTATGTCTCCTGTTCTTATGTTCTTGAGAGTTTTCATAACGTCTTAATCAATCAGCCCCTTATAAACCAATCCCCTCATGTAGTAATTATTTATATTAAATTTTCCTGTTTAAATAACTGTATATTTCTGTCCTGATTGGATCCAGCCTCAGACAAGAAGAAAAAAATAACAAAATAGATAAATAGTAAACTTCAAATTTTACTCTGCAAGTGATCTAGAAGAATTTGTATAAATCTGTTAGAATCTGAGGTGGTGAAATAACAACTCAGTCTTCTGTCAACTTCTGAAACAGTTGTGCAGCGGCACTGAAGTACTGCCCTTATTACTGCTAACAGTTGAGGTAAAGGCCATGATTCAGGTGACTGAACATAATTGTGGGCTTCCTGATATTGAACCTCAGAATTACAGATTCACCCTTCAGAACCAGGCAATGGTAGACCAGGTCTGGCCTCTTTTAGAAGGGGCAGACTGATGTGCCAGCTTACTTCATGGCAGAGACCAGCAGAGCACACACCACCTGTAAGCTGGCTGCTCCTGAGAATGGTCTGTGTTACAGCTACCTGGTTTCTTCTTTCAACCCTCTAATTAGCCCTCCACATGCCACTCACATTCATAAGGTACATGCCATTTTTATATTAGTTTTCCGGCTATCACAAGGACCAATTTAAAGAAGACACAGGCACAGTTGGGGTATAACATATACCAGTTAAATTCTCATGTATATAAACTCCCAGTACCAGCATGGGTAATGAAATTATGTTAGAGGTTTTTGTTTTCTAGCATAAATAAAATGTGGAACCTTCAGAAAGCTGCAGCCATAGAAAGTTGGTCCTTGAACCGGACTCCAAGTCTAGCTGGTTTAAACAAAAAAAAGGACTTTACTGAACAGCCAGGATTAGAGAATGAGGAGAAAGGAAGGGTGACTGGCCAGCCAGTATAGCAACCATCACTAGGCAGTCAGGAGGGACCTGTGGTCTCTGCAGGATGGTGGAGCTATGGCTTATGTCACTGGTCCTGAACACACTCCTGACTTCTGCCCCTGAAAAATGAACAGTGCAGTCAGAAAAATTGTCCACTTGCAGGCTGGGATTGTGGCTCAGTGGTAGAGCACTTGCCTCGCGTGCGTGCGGCACTGGGTTCGATCCTCAGCACCACATAAAAATAAATAAACAAATAAAGACATTGTGTCCACCTACAACTAAAAAAAAAAAATTAAAAAAAATTGTCCACTTGCTTTGATTTTTTGCAACACTAACTTCAGATTTATAGCCCCAGGTGGCTGTATCTGACAGGCTGAAGCAAGGTCATGTGCTCTCTCTCAATCTGTTAGGTGATGTGAGAAAGAGATTATCTGGTGTTCCCAACCTCTGCTTGTGGGAGGAAGACATTAAGAAACATTCATGAAGGATTTCCTAAATGTAGGAAAGAGGTACACATGGTAAGAATTCAAGAGAAAAAAATCACAAATGTGTATTACAACTATTTTTATTTTAGTGAAAATAATTAAATGTTTGCAAGGATTAAACTAGGTTATACCTAAATCCACAATTTTGTGTTCCGTAGTTCCTTTAAGATCATAAAAGATGATACAAAGTAGACACAAAGTTCTATTTTTAAAATCCACAAAACAAAAAGTTAATATAACAATAAGTTGTTTCTTCATTCCAAGGAGAATCAAGCAAATAAATTCCTGAATCAGGAAATACTCGAGTTCTCATGTTTACTATATCACACACTTATACTACTTTTTAAGACAAAGTGTTCAATATGTGGGTACAATGATTTAGAATCTTTTTTGTAACTCAGAAGCTGAGCCTTCAGATCATATTCAAAATGACAAACAAGCTTTCTTGCTTTCTCTCTCTCTCCTTCCTTCCTTCCTTCCTTCCTTCCTTCCTTCCTTCCTTCCTCTCTCTCTTTCTTTCTTTCTTTTCCTTTCTTTTCTTTTTTTCCTCCTGTCATTTTTTTAGGTTTTCAGCTTTTTTAACAATATGCTGATAACTACTATGGGCATATTGCCCCTTAATTATTCTTTATCTTATTATTTGTTATAATTTGGAACTTTTGTTTTGACTGTAAAAATACACTAGAATATTAAAAATTAGTATCTTGTAATTCTTTTGTATAGTAGCATTTAGTTTGCTAGATTGGAAGCCATGAAAGTTAGAGATCCTGCACTTTTTCCTACATAATGGAAATAAATTATTAATTCTGGACAAGACACACTAGTGTGTTTGTCAAAGGTAGCTTCTATCAAAGATAGTTTTTTTCCTTTTTGGTATATCTTTTCATTTATGAGTATTCTCTACTCATTGTTTCATCTTCATGTATGAACTAAAATATGGAGAATTTTAAAAAGCATTTTCAACATGCTTGTGAATTGACCTTCCTTATTCCTGATTTCATCTCTCATTTGTCTGGACCTTTCCAGGCAATCATATTTGAAACTGGCATTCTGATCATATCATAGTAAGCATCAGAAGCTTGGTTGGTATGAATTTACTTCAGAGCCTACTACTAAAAACTGGCTCCTGGGCCCACGAGGCCAAGTACCATGTCCTCAAACATGTTCACTTCCTAAAAAAAAAAGGGAGCACTGTCCAGACTACTCTCTCTCACACAAGACTATTCTCTGGTGAAGGCCACCTTCCTTTTCCAACGTCTACCGCTTCACTCCATTGCGGGACACAACTTTGCTTCTTATATTGTACAGAATCATGGAAAGAACGTGAGTTTTGGCATAGAAGACCTATGTTTGAATCTTAACTCCACCATTTTCTGTGGGCAAATAACTTAAACTCTCTGAGGCTCAGTTCTTCAACTATGCATCAGGAATGGTTACTTGGAAGTTGATGGATAGGAAAAGACACGGAGGAAATTGCAATGCCTAGAAAACAGTAGGTACTCAATAACTAGTAGTCATTATTAATATATTTACAAGTGACTAGTAGGCAACTTAGGATTCCAGTGAGAGACGTGCATTTCACTGAACTCACTCCTTTTGCCCAGACTGGCACAGAAGAAAAACCCAGCATATAGGAGGACATCTATGTTACTTACCATGACTTCTACATTTTTGCCTATTTTCATGGTCCATCATCTCTTTTTTTTTTTTTTAACTCAGGGGCATTGGACCACTGAGCCACACCCCCAGCCCTATTTTGTGTTTTATGTAGAGACAGGGTCTCACTGAGTTGCTTAGCACCTCACCGTTGCTGAGGCTGGCTTTGAACTCGCGATTCTCCTGTCTCAGCCTCCCTAAGTGCTGGGATTACAGGCTTGCGCCACTGCGCCTGGCTCATCATCACTTTTAATTTTCCCTCTTTCAGTTAAAATTATGGCTCCTGCACTATACATGATACTATTTTCTTTGCCTGAAGTAAATTCTGATCCTCCTACCTGTCCATCTCTAAGTCTGATAAACTCCTATTTGTTCTTTAAAACAGCTCAGTCATCGGGCTGGGGTTATGGCGCAGTGGTAGCGTGCTCGCCTAGCATGCGGGAGGCACTGGGTTCGATCCTCAACACCACATAAAAATAAAATAAAGCTATTGTGTCCACCTACAACTAAAAAATAAATATTTAAAACAAACAAACAAAAAACCTAGCTCAGTCATACTTGCCATTTTTCTGTTCTTTGAACTGCTGTGTTTGCTTGTCTCAGGGCCTTTGCACCTGCTTGCAACACTCAGAGCTTCAGATGGCTCACTCCTCATCATGTATATCTCAGATTGACTGTCACAAGAAATAGGTGTTTCTTCACCATCTCATTATCACCATCCTCTTGCCCAGTTAATCTATTCTATCCCGTTATCCTGATTTGTTTGCTTACTAATATTCTCTTTGTTTATACAATTAAAACAATTTTTTTTAGTTGTCAATAATCCTTTATTGTTATTTATCTCTAAGCAGTGCTGAGAATCGAACCTAGTGCCTTACACATGGTAGGCAAGTGCTCTACCACTGAGCTACAACTCCAGCCCCCTAATATTTTCTTTACCTGGAAACTTTTAACTTGTTTATGAAATTACTTATATTTGCTTATACATTTCTCTGGCTCCTCTTCATCCCACTAAAAAGTGAGCTCTAGGGGAACAAGGACTTTGATTCTAAATGATAACCTCACACGGGGCTGGGATTGTAACTCAGTGGTAGAGTGCTTACCTCACAAGCATGAGGCCTTGGGTTCAATTCTCAGCACCACATAAAAAGAAATAAAATAAAGATATTGTGTCCATCTACAACTAAAAAAATATTTAAAAAAAAAAAAATGATAACCTCACACATGAGAATTTTGAGCAAGGAGGGAAAACATTCTGGAAAGATGGAGAGTACGAGATAGTTGAGATCTTAAGAATACCCCAAAGAGCCGGGTGTGTTGGCTCAAGCCTGTAATCCCAGCACTTAGGGAGGCTAAGACAGGAGAATCACGAGTTCAAAGCCAGCCTCAGCAAAGGCGAGGCACTAAGCAACTCAATGAGACCCTATCTCTACATAAAACACAAAATAGGGCTGGAGATGTGGCTCAGTGGTCGAGTGCCCCTGAGTTCAATCCCCAGTACCAAAAAAAAAAAAAAAAAAAAGAATTCGCCAAAGGCCCCTGTGTTAAAGGTTGGTTTCCAGAGTGGCACGAGTGAGAGATAGTGTAACCTTTAGGTGGTGGGGCTCATGGAGGTCTTTGGGTAGGTCTTTGAAGGAGATAGTGGGACCCCAACCTTCCTGTTTATCTGTTCATTGGCCATGAGGTAAACAGTTTTGCTTCACCATGTTCATGATGTGGTGTCTTGCCACAGCCCAAAAGCAATAGGACCAACCATGGACTGAAGCCTCTCAAACTGAGTCAAAACAAACCTTTTTTCTTTATAACTTGATTATCTCCAGAATTTGATAATAGTGACAGAAAGCTGCCTAACACATGCACTAAAGACATCAACTAACCTCTTGGATTTAATTATGATTGAAATGCAATCAATTTTTCATTATATGAATCAATTCCTTAAACTAGATTGGGTTGTTAGCTCCTGTCCTCTGCAACTAAAAGTGTACTGACCAATATACCAGTAAATAGAATCTCCAGATTAAATCAACTAGCCACCAATTATGGTTTAAAGGGAATGTATTGTCATAAAGCCACGAGCATGGCAGAAGTCTAGTGATTGACTGTTCAATCTCTGTGCAGTCCCCAGGCATCCATACCTATACATAGAAAGTGGGATGCTAAAGTGGACCAGATTTCAGCTGAGGAATCTGGATGACAGACCAATTATTGTCCACCCTTCTGTCATTTGCCACATCTTCCTTATGAACAGAATCTTACATGATTTTTAGGGAAAGCTAAAGCTAATTATGATATTGATGTTCCCTCTATAATGATTCAGTTAGAAAAGGGCATGGGACTCAGTTCTGCCCAATGAGGTATGAGGGGACATTCATGAGGAGTTTCCAGAAAAGTTTTCTTGCTTGCTCTTCCAAAGGTATTTAGATAAGGTTGCCCTTTTCCCCTCTTGCAGCCTTTGAGTACTATGATATGAGGAAATGACACTTAAATATGTTGCAACCATCTTGTGATGTGAGAGAATAGTTTGAAGATAAAAGCCAAACAAAGCCCTGGGGATGGTGGAGAGAAACCACAGCAAAGTCTATACTTACCCGCCACTCAGCTCTTGCTCCTCCTGTGCCATGAGTGCTGTGGGAAGCACTGAGGTTCTCTTTCACATTCCATTAGTGTTGTGGGACAGGGGCATTCCTCTGTGTTCTTCCCAGGTGCTAGAAGAATGAATTACAATCCATTCTTCCTCTCTTCTTCTTCATTGACCATTCCAGCAAGTTTTTATCTCAAAAACCTGCAGATCCAGAGTAGACACCAAGCTCTATGTTTATATGTGTTCCTCTCCTCCCCTAGGGGATGTAGGTCGGGTTCTTCCAAGAGCTGACTTTTTATGCCACAGTGTTCCTCAGGCAGTAGTGTAACAGAGCTGCATAACCTACAGCTCAGCAATCAGCCCATGGAGGACAGCAAGGTCAGTCTCTCTTTCTTGTCCACAAACCCTGGCAGTCACAGGGCTTCCCTTCCCCATAGGGCAGGAGAAATTGACTTTTACCCAGTATACTGTGCTCCTCTGGACAATGTCTCTTGACCCTCCTTCTCTTCCTACTTTCTGTCTCTTGACCCTCCCTCCCTTCCCTCTTTCTTACCTTCACTGTCGCTCCTGCTTTTGAATTATGGATGGAAAGCAGGTGGTGGTTGATTATAGAAAGGTTTTTATTTTACCAATTCAATTTCACTTTCCAAAAGAAGGTGTTTTGGAAAAAACTGGTGTACAAAAATTGGCTGCCAAAAATGGGAAGTGTCAAAAGACAGAAGAAAGAAGTGAATAAATCCAATTTATTAGAGTCTTATAACTAAAGTGTGTCTTGGATGGTAGTAAGACAGGTGAATCCTTGCATTCCAAGGCAGTAAGAAGGGGATTTATATACTAAGCTAGGCTAAGGTGGGCCACAACCAACAGGAATGTACCTGGACTTTCTCAAAAATTATGAACATGTCAAATGTTAGTTAAAAAGCAGTCCAGGAGTCAGTAACCATCCAATATGAGTTCAGATGTCTCTCTTTTTTTCTTTCTTTCTTTCTTTCTTTCTTTCTTTCTTTCTTTCTTTCTTTCTTTCTTTCTTTGGTACTGGGGATTGAAAACAGGGGCATTGTACCACTGAACTGCATCCCAAGTCCTTTTTATTTTTTTGTTTTGAGACAGGGTCTCCCTAAATCTTAGACTGGCCTTGATAGGGGAAAGAGATGTGAATGGTAGGAACATGAGGTTGAGGGAATAATTCTATAAAATGGGCTCACTATGCTGACCCTCATATGCTTTTTTTTCCCAAGAAGCAACTTACTTGAAGCCCTGCCTTGTTTAGGTGGATAAGGATATGTTACATTCCTCAGCAAATTACTTTTTATCTACAGAGAAAAAGGCTTGCCCGAAATGAAATGATGTCAATAAGAGGAACCCAAGTTACCCTGAAGGGGGAGACATTTGTGACCCTTTCTACTCATCAGATCCCCAAACTCAGGGAAATAAGGATAATTCCTCCTAACTATAAAATCTGTAAAACTTTATGGTTAAGAATCCACTTAGAACCAGTCAGCATGGGCCAAGGTGACCTGGAGTTGTCATGGCAGTGGGGCTTGAAAGTCTGATATTATCCTGTTGTGACTAAAAAGTCAAGAAATGGAACTAGGTGGGACTCTCTGAAAACTTCTCTGGGATCTCCAATAAACTGGAATGCAGGAGAAGCACACTGTCCCTCTCCTTGCTGAGAGGACCCACTCTCTCCCTTGAGAGTGTCCCCTTTCCCTTTTCCTATCTCTTCAATAAACTCAATCCTGTTACTCTGAGTGACATGTCTAAAATCTTTCTGACTTGATCATAAGAATAGAGGTTTGAAGGACAGCCTTTGTACTGCCTCCGTTTCCCAGAAATCCCCAGTTTTGTAGCAGCCTCAAACTCAAGATCCTCCTGCCACAGTCTCCCAAGTCAGTGGAATAACAGGCTCGTACTATGTCTGGCTCTCAGCTAATTATCTTAACTTCGTTTATCCTATAGGGTTCGAAATGCATGTGAAGGTCACCTGGTGGGCAAGATGGCAGTTATGAACAAGATGACTCTAGTCACATGAAACTGGATTCCTCCAGAAGGTGTCTGCACCACTATTATTAAGGTACTTAGTGTCTCTTTATTTCTCAGTTCCAGGCATTCATGCCTATTTATGTCCTGAAAATAATCTAGAAGGAATTCACTTGTAACCACATTGCATAATTTATGCCACCTGTGGACTGGCTACTCTATACACTAAAAGTGAGGGAGAGTGAGGGTGGTATGTGCTCTCAGTAAGTGGACTCTACAATGAGGTACCCCCAAAGACCTGAAAGCTGGATCATCTGTTGAAGATCCACACACTAAAGCAGAGATAGAAAAAGTCACTTTGAAGAAGCTAAATGTAAGTCCAGCTGTTAGATTAGACTTTAACCATATTCATTGTTCTAACTTGTTCAGAGAACTGAAGACTGGAAATATAGTCAGCCGTGGGCTCATTTTAAAAAGGGAAGTCATGCACATAAATACTGACAGTGTCCGAATAAGTATGGTTCACAGAAGAAGAGAGATTATTTCAATTACTCTGGTCTCACTAGCAAAGATAGTTGGTGAAAGCAGATGGTACCTTTATGGACTTAACACATATCCACTATATTGGGAAGATCATCTGATTGAGAAAAGCATGCATTTTGTTATCTCAACTTGATAGTTAGAAATCAAGTTGATTCCTAACTCTCTTTCCAATTTGATGTTTGTCAACCTTTTCAGTATGACTTGGCTTCTCATGTAGGTTAACAAAGAGAGTGACTCATGTAGACTTTGAGGGTTGTGGTCTTTTTTGTACTGTAAATAGAAAACTGGCATTCTAATACTATGTTATCATAATGTAACATAATATATGGTAATACAGTGTGCCCCCAGACATGGACTTGTTCTTAGCAAGCTGGTAAAAGAAGTCTTCAAAGCTTACAAGCCAAGCACCAAACCCTTTCGGTATAGTAAGATTCCCCCAGGGTTGTAAATGCTGTCTTCTGAGGCCTCTCAGGAAAAGTTAGCCACTTTCCCTTATTCAGTATCTACCATCCCACTCCTATGTACCCTATGTTTGAATACAATTGTGCCTTTGTACATAGAATAGTGGAAGAAACACTATTTTGGATCCTAACTTTGCTACTTACTAATTGCGCGATTGGGAACAAATTACCTGATCTCTCTGTGTCTCAGTTTCCTCATTTAAAAATTAAGGTGTGCCCAGAGGGGTTGATGTTAAGGGTAATGTATATAAGACATTTATTACAATCTCTGGAAAATAGTAGGTGCTCCTTAAACACTCATTACAAATGTTAACAATCGAGGGAAATAGATTATTTTCGGGACCACAGCATGGGTTGTAGCTCCATTGCATCCTTTCTTCTCAACAGTACAGAGAAAATATTGCATTCTGCTCCATTAACACTCTTCTTATCTGAAAAGACCAGGACAAGGGAGGATTCATTGTTACTTACTACAACTTCAACTTGCTTATAACTCTTGATTCAAATTTTAATTCGTACATTGTACAGTTTATGGATCTCTTTCCCCCTGTTTATGCCCCCCACTCTTCTTCCAGCTACCTGATTTGCAACATGATAGCTCCTGTTTCTCTTTTAAAACTCAGCTCAGATACGTGGGCCTGTTCTTCTTCATGCCAGCCGTGCTCCTGTCTCAGACCCTTTGCCCTTTCTGGTCCCTCCCCTTGATCACTCTGTCCCCAGAGCTTCACAGGCTGGCTGCTTCTCAGCCTGCAAGTGTCAGCTTCAGTGTTGCTATTTCAAAGAAATCTTTCCTAACCACCTTGCACTTACCTATCCGACAGTCATTTTCTTTCTCTTTGCTCTGCATTTTTCCCTCATAGTATCGCCAGTATCTGAAGAAACCTCAGCTCATTTATCCTTTTTTCTTACATAATATCCTGTTTCCCCCAATAAACTGGATTGGATCAGAAATTGTGTCTTTCAGTTTCACCACATAGAACCCCAGAACCTGGAACATTGCCTGGTACACAGTAATGTTAAATAAATGTTTACAAATTTTTAAAAAAAAATTTTTTTAGTTGTCAGAACTTTATTTTATTTTTTTATTTATATGTGGTGCTGAGGATTGAACCCAGTGTCTCACACATGCAGGCAAGTGTTCTACCACTGAGCCACACCTCCAGCCCCCTACAAATTTGATAAATGAATGACTGTCACCTGGTCTGGAAGCCTTCCTTAACCACCAGGCTATATTAGGTATTCACTCCTCTTTGGAACTTCCATTGTCCTTTGGGCATACTTCTTTGTGTAGTATTTGAACTATACTATAATTGCTAATTGTGCTATTTTAAAAATACCTTCTGTGCATCCTCCCATGGTAGTAAAGCTTTCAAGGGTAAAATAGGAGAGAGGAAGGGCAAGTGCTAAAACCCTAGCCAGCATAAGAATTCACGTGTAGGAATGAGCCCCGTCTGCTGATATAACATCGACCAATAATCACCATAAAACCTGGATGCCTTCTTGACAAGTAGAGAGCTTAGGAAAAATAGCCCTGACAGGGAATTCAACTTGAAATTATAGATTTTAGGCAAATAAAGCTATTTAAATTGAAAGAGATGGAAATAACTATAATTGGTAACTTTGAAGGTTCTTCCCACCTTAACTCTTCTTACCCATTATTTAGTGAGGTAGAGACTATAAAGTTTATATTTCTTACCAAAAAAAAAGATTGTTACCTTTGACTTTTTGCTTTTGAGCTATATAGTATGAAACCGAGTCCTTTGCTATATTTATTTTTCTCTCCTTCTCTCTCCTCACTCATTAGACTATATACTCTTAGAGCACAGAATCTACATCTTCTGGTTATGTATTCTTATTGTCTAGCACATAAGGAGCCACAAATGGGAGCTACTTGTGTAATTTTACATTAAAAACAAAAAGAATCAGGTAAAATTAATTTCAATAACATGTTTTATTTAACCCAATATTACCAAAATATTATCATTATAACATGAATCAATATAAGTTATTAATGGGGTATTTTAAAATTTTACTTGTGTGTACTATGTGTTTAAGATCTGGTGTATATTTTACATTGACGGCCCATTGTACTTTGGACTAGTCAGTCATCTCTCAAGGGCTTAATAGCCATATGTAGCTAGTGACTGCCTTATTGAACAGCATAAGTCTATCACAATTCCTTCTACAAAGCAGGTAAAGAGCAAGTATTTGTTTCATAAATGGATTTATAATACTGAACATTATCGTAATATCTTCCTGCTTCTGAAAAAACTTTTTTTTTCCTTTCAAAGTAGGGAAGTATGACAAATTATACTTTACCTTTGATATATAGCATATATAGTGCTTGGCCAATAATATGTAGCATTAAATTTTGGGGGGGTACCAGGGATTGAACTCAGGGTTACTCGAATACTGAGCCACATCTCCAGCCCTATTTTGTGTTTTTCAGGGTCTCAATGAGTTGCTTAGCACCTTGCTATTGCTAAGGCTGGCTTTGAACTCGCAATTCTCCTGTCTCAGCCTAGCATTAAATTTTAAAACAACATCATACAATATTAATTTTAACATGTCTCAAAATGGATATTCAATTATGACCTTGGTTTCACTGTGTTTGTGTCAAAACTCATGGCTCCAAAAAACTTGCAATCCCTTGCATAATAAATATAGGTACACTTAGTCTTCAGTTGCATAGACCATAGCTAATATTCAAGTGGCTTTGTATAATCTATTATAACTTTTTATAGACTCTCAGGGTGTGGTTTTTAAAAATTCAGTTAAGATGATGTTCTATATCTAATTACTAACCTATTTATTGTCTATTTTTTAGCTTCCCCAAAATAAATAACCATGTTCACTTTGCTCAATGGAAGATTAATTTGATAAAAAAGACAGTCTGTGCTTTGTGGGGATTTCCAATAGAAAACAATCATTCTCACGGCTAATCATTTCTTATTGTACTCTCCTGGAGTTGAAGTTATTTGCTATCCCTTTCTAAGGGCAAAACTTTATTTTCTGTCTGTGTTTATCCTTACTGTCTTTCAATACACTCTAATATGCTAAGAATTTTAATATACCACCCCAAAATGTTGATCACAATCAGTCAATGTCTCTCTCTATTTAGCATCTACTAACTTTATGAAGATATGCAATGACACTGATTCTGGAATAGACTGAATGTCATGGGTGATATTGTGGAGTAATAACCATTACTGAATGATCCTCTTCCTACCAGTAACTTATGCCACTTCCAGTGGTTCCAACTTATTTTGCTACTTTTGCTGCTAAGAATGTCCCTTACCAGGTTAGCATCTATAGATTTCACATAGCAGTAGTCTAACCAAGCACAGAATTGTCAATGACCCTTTATCAACAGCATTCCTGCTAGAGTAATGAAACCAAAGTGGGGAGAGACACAATCCTGAACCTTCCTCATGGTCCCTCACCAAAATTAAGTATTAATTTTTCTGACTAGACTAGGCAGAGGCCGAGATTATTGTAAGGCCATAATTGTACTCCTTTGAATTCTCCCAAATAGTGTTTTTAGTGATTTTCTCTGACTTGAATTGCTCCTGTTTTCTGGGGTTGAGTAAGGCAATCCTTACCCTATGGATTTGCTATACTAAGAATTATGTGTGTGAACAACTTTTTATTTGGCACCTACCATAAAAGAAGCTCAGAAGATACAAGGAGGACCTAACCAGATGCCTAACAAAACTCCTTGAATGCAGGGTCAACTTCTCTTTTCAGGCAAAACCCCGCATCCTCCTCGCCGATACTTAACCCCTAAAATATCTTGTTTTAAGTTTAGTTAGGAAGAATTGTCTCAATAGTCGTTTCTTTAAAAGTCAAGGTGGTATTAAATAGAGGCGATACAAATCTGCTATTTAGAATATTTACAAATCTACAAATCCAGGATGAAGTAGTCTGCTCCAACTTGTATTCCAGGCGCACTCTGCTGCTCTGGAAACTAGAAAACGTTAAGATTTAATTCAAACCAAGTATTTCAGAAACCTTACAGGTGAAGCCTAGTTCTGGTTGCTAGGCAACCTGACAGACTCTAAAGCAGGGACCAACTCGCCTCCCACACTTGACTATCTCTCCTCAGTGGTGGGACGCGGAGTCCCGATTGGCTCCCATTTCCTCTCACTGAGCTCTAATTGGTCAGAGAACCTCTCACTCCTCTCCCGTTGGCTCTCACCGTCTCTCGCCGCTTTGTCATTGGCAGGCGGGCTCTCGGGCCACCCTACGTCACTGTCTCACCCCACTTCCTCGGCCCTCCAACTTTGTCCCCTCCCCTTCCCCCGCCCTTCCAGCCACGAGGGAAAACCCAAGCAAGTCTCCGCCTCTAGTTTCCTTCTGATTGGTAGAAATCAGACTGGAGGGCGGACGCTACTGAGCTACTTTGCTGGCTGCAATTGGCTGTTGCAGCCATTGTCCCGCCTCTCACCGACTCCCGGCTGTGCCGGAGTCGGGTGGGTCGGCGACTATAAAGCTGGTCGCGGAGGGGAGGCGCCGGGTCCTGTCTTTTCCCGGCTTGCTCTTTTCCTGTGGTCACAACCCGGTCACGTTTGGGTGAGTGGCCGGCGCTGGGGAGGAGAGCAGGGCTGCAAGAGGCGCCGCTTGCGGGTATGGGCCAGGAGGAGGCGATGTCCTTGACTAGGCCCAAAGGAGCTGGGCTCCGGCTCCTGTTCAGGACTGAAGCGTGGACTTGGCCCTGGCCCAGGAGGATGGGGTGCAGAGAGCCGGGGCCATGCGGTGCTTGCCGTGCGGGGCTTACCTTGCCAGGGACTTGGGGCCGACTGTGGCGAGTCTTAGGAGGGGCCGCGGACTCCATTGTGAGCAGGCGAGTCGCGGAGGAGAGAAGGTGAAAGGGCATTGAGGGCCAGGTATTCTAATGACAGAAAATTGGAAGTGCCAGAGAGGTGGCTGTGCCCGCTGGCGTGAGTTGAAGGGGGAAGGGAGCTGGGCGTTCCCAGAGTCTTGGGTTAAAGGTGGGAGCCAAAGGGATGGGGAAGATCTGTCTTGGGTGGTGGTTGGCAGGGGGTGTGTCCTCCACAGAGAGAGAATTGATGGAAGGATGGGAAGTAGACAGCATTGCTTTTCTTCACCAGCTCAGATGCAAGAAATCAAAACCGTGATTTAGACCCGACCGAATACTGGTGCTCTGGACATGTTCGGTCTATGCTTGTTTGAAATCTAAAATACCTGCCTCTCTCCTTCCTGTCTCCGTGTGTATAGATGTATGTCTATACATCTGGGTTTTTTTTTTTTTTTTTTTAATGTCTGCCCTAAACGTAGATTACCTCAGTATTCTGAAATTCCACACCTTCCTCCTGCTAATACTTCAAGACCAGCCTTAGGAAGGATATAATGAGGTAATGAACAGTCACCCACAAACCCTCACACAAATAGGTTTTGGGTTAAGTCGAGGACATTTCAAGCTAAGTATATGAAATCTTTAAAAACATGCGTCCTTTCACTAGTGGTAGAGAATTATTTTGACCCAGTCTGGAAGAAGGATTTGGGAAACTTATTGTGATGTTTCCCATCTTATTGTACTTGCCCCTATAGCTATGGCCATAGGGCATCACTGGCTTCCTTCACTGCCCACCTCTGCTGCGGCCCCTCCTTCCTGCATATGATCTGAACAACCCGCTGCAGTAGGATGGTGTGTTCTGAATGCTGCAAATGAACATTTTGTCTATTTTAAGGATGAATCATGAAAAACAAAGGCAAGACAAACAGCACAATCCAGACAAATGGAAGTACTCATATAGTTAATAAAATTGTTATTTATTTTTCTTCTAAGCTGGGGTTTAGATTTTTATTACACAGATTATATTAGATAGGAGGCAGATTGAAAGTCCCTAGCATGTATCTGTGCAAGGAGTTCTTTGCAGCTTTGAGATATGGAAGAAGTTTGTGTTCTTTGATGAAAACTTTAATTTTAAATTTCAGTTATTTTTATGTGGAGACAGAAGACAGAGATAGTATATCTGTGGAAAGAGGGAAAGGCTGTCTTTTCTTCGTGTAGGACTTTTGTAGATATTTCTCTCCTAAATTGGTAAATTTGCAACTTAGTTGAGTTTAATTTGAACATAGTAATTCCGGTTCTCAGAAGATGGGTCCAGTGCTGGGGAGCAGGAGTGTAAGGTGATACTACTTTTGAAGCCATAGAGGCCATTTCATTGAGACTTGGTTTTAATTTTATTTGCCTTAAATATTCCTCCTGATTGCTTTTACATCTTCTTTCTTTTCTGTGAGATTGATTTTGAGGTTTTGGACTTAGAGTTTAGATAGATTTTTCTCAAAATAAGTGTAAAATCCAAAATGTTGATGTAGCATGGGTTTTCTGGATTTCCTAGAATGATTTAAAACTTAGGTGGATCTTCCATAATCCAGTAGAACTGGATGTGGGAAAATGGAAAAGCTTAATGGGCTATAGATAAGAATCTCTAATTAATTTCTGATTTACATTTGATCTTAGTCAAAAGGCCTAGAAGTGATAATGGTTAAATTTAGAAAGGAATATAGTCATATGATTTGATGTTAGGTTACTATAAAACCAAGTACGGGGGCTGGGATTGTGGCTCAGTGGTAGAGCGCCTGCCTCGCATGCGTGAGGCACTGGGTTCGATCCTCAGCACCACATAAAAATAAATAAAGATAATGTGTCCATCTACAACTAAAAAAAAAAAACAAAAAACCAAAAAGGTGTGTTAACTAAAGTTTCTCAAAAAGGTAGTATAGATTAAAAGATGAAGAAACATGTTACCTAATCTAATGGGTGCATGTTAGAGCTAGATTCTTATCTGTTCCTCCTAATTTTTGGCACATGTGTATGCTCACTTGATGTCTTGATGTCAAGTGAGTGTAGTTAAAGCAAGTAGAAGAGAAACTAATCTTTGAAAGCTTACTGTCTTCATCTTTTCAGGGTTTGTGGTTGTGTGTGGGTGCTTTTGGGAATGATTGTAAAATCAAATATTCTCTTCTGATTTCATTTGGGCTCCTTACATTTTTAAGGTTAGGATCTGGGAACAATTCAAACTTAACTATTTGCTTTGAACATTTGTAGTAGAGAGCCAGTTTCCTTAAACTTCTGGACACTATTTGGTCCTGTAGTTCATCTCAAAAATGATAGCAAAAATAACATATTGGTAACGGCTGCTAAATCTTTGAATTAGAGGACAAAAAGATTTGTCCTCTAGTTTTTGTAACTCCAAATTCAGTCACTTTAAGCATGGCAATGGATGTTTTAAAAAAATCAATACAGTCTCTCTTCCAACAGGAGTTAGGAACTCAATATAGATAAGAAGACTCCCCATAACTAGTTTTCGGTAGACAGTAGGCTGTGAAGACTTAGTGTGAATGACATACCTGGGTAGGAGTGCCGGTCTCTGATTAGAAAACTCACTTTCTGTGTGATTTATCTGGAAAACCTTCCTAGAAGAGATAGCTTAGATTAAGGCCTTGAAATAGGAATAGAATCTCTGATAGGCAGACGAATAATTGTTGGGAAAGACAGGGATGTCTATGTATTGTACTTGGAGAAGTACACCAGAGTGTGCAAGTGAGGCACAAGGTTTTCTTATCAGTAGTTTTGCCTGCTTGATCCTAAGAAGCAAGGTTACCAGATCATTCTCAATTTACTGAATTGTTCTTCAGTAACTGTGAAAAAGATCAACTGGTAACTGCTTATAGATTATCATGTACCAAAATATGTACTAGATTAATTTAACTGACCACTCATTTGAATCAAGGGAGAGGAGGGAGCCACAAGGTGGAATCCAGAACCCTAAGTAAATTCCAGAAGAAAGCACTATTGTATGAATCTTGTTGGCCCTAAGCAATCTAATCATTCTTGAGTTTTAGTCTTTGTTACTTAGAAGTCTCTAAACATGCTTTGTGGTAACCTCCTGGGCTGCTTGCCATTCAGTAACTGTTTCTTGACCCATATCACTTCTTCTGTCACTTGCACTGAAAAGACCTGTTATAAGCTGAAGACCTGTTTGAGGCTTTGGCAGTGCAGGCTGAGTATCCCTTATCTGAAATGCTTGGGACAGGAAGTTTTTCTGATTTTGGAATATTTGCATATATGTAATGAGATATCTTGGAGATGGGAAGAAAGGCTAAACATGAAATTCACTTGTTTTTTTCATATGCACCTTACACAGCCTGGAGGTAATTTATACACTAGTTTTAGCGTACCTGCATTTTAACTGTCACCTGTCACATTAGGTCAGATGTGAGAGTTTTCACATACAACATTATGTCAGTGGTGCTCAGGAAGTTTAGGATTTGGGGAGCATTTGGATTTCAGATTTTCAAATTAGGGATGTTCAACCTGTACTGGTTTACTCAGATTAGAGAAGTCTTCCAACAGCTGCAGGAAAGAACAGAAAATTAATCTCTGTCCAATTGGTTCTTCCCCCACAGTGCCATTTACTATCGCCATTTCTTTCCTGGTCTTTAGGCCTCTCTTCCTAGAATTACTTTGACAAGAGATATGTGGGTTTTGATCATGTCATTCTGAAGTAGCACAGCAGTTCTCTCTGAATCTTTTTTAGTTTTTCCTTTGCTCTTACGTGTGCACGCACGTGCGCATGTGCTGTTTCCTCTCCCCCTAATTTTCCTCTCCACCTAATTTTCCTTTCCAATTTAAATAATCAAAATAGAGGGAATATTGGCAGTTCAGGGGAAAGTTACTTGATAAAAGTGGTGTTAAATACATATACAGACAGGCCTCAAGGACCCATTTGTAAGTTATTTTAAGTTGCCTCAACATGGAGAGAGAATCATGTTTTCCCCCACCACTGAAAAACTGATGTCTGTGGTCTGCTTAATTTACAGAGTACAAAAGTATAATTTGAGACAATACAGATTAAAAGACAGATTATTTTCTCAAAATCTATGCATAATGTTGTAATCAGAGAGACTTTAATGTAACAATCTCTTTTCCTACAAAACTCAAGGTTTATTTTTTTAGGGTGGGGAGAGAGGAGCTAAATTTAATGAAGTAGAAGAAACTAAGGTTGTAAAGAGCTTGAATTGTCCCCAGTTAATTGGGCAAAGGCAGATGCTAAATTTGCCAGTCATTTAGAGTGGAGGAAATTATGTGTATGTTAAACATAGAAGCTCTATTTCAAATAACAACCTTCAAAATAGATGGACTGAAGAAAATACTCAAGTCATTTTCCCAAGTGATTTCCATATAACTTTAATGATAATAAAATTTAATGCTCTTTTGCCTAAAGGCTTACCTTTTTAACATAAGCACTAAGTGGGGGGCAGGTGGAGGAATCACTTTCTAAAAGGTTGGAGAGAATGAAGATGGCCGTGTTAAATATGAGTGTAAAATTAAATAAGATGAAAATGATTGTCTTGCTAGAAATCTTTATTTTATTCAAATAATACTAATAATAACTACGGTAATAAAGGGTGCTTTTTATTATAATGTTTTTTAAATATTTTATCTTCACAATCCTTCACAATGAGCTGGGGAGGGCAGGTATATTAGCTTCATTTTATAGGAAATTGTAGTGCAAAGAGGCACAAATTGCTGCTTAAGCCACAAGTCCCCAAGGGCAGAGTAACTCTTGAATATGTAGTTGCTTTACTCCAGAAATATACTAGCCTAGTACAACTTACCTACACTCCTTCCTCTCAAGTCCTGCTAACTCAAATTTAGTAGAGAAGACTGCAACTCTCCCAGCTTCACAGTTGACGTAAAGCCTGAATCAGTGACATGATTTTACTTTAAAAATTCATTGCTGACTAAAACTAACACTATAAGGGCTAATAAAGTGAGATGGGGGAAGAGTTTTATAAGCTTTAAGTAACTTTTTTCTAAGTACATGTCAAATCTTTTCTGCATGATGTAATTGGATAAGGAAATGCTCATTTTAATTTGTTTTGAATTGAAATCATATTACTTGAGTTTGTGTAGTGATATATGACTTTAAAACAAGTTCTTATTTGAAATTCCTAGTGCCCAACAGAGGAAACAGTGACAGACCTGGAGACTGCAGTTCTCGGTCCTTCACACAGGTATGATATCATATCATGCTGCTTAAGTAAAGTGTTCTTTTTTGAGGGAAGGAGGAAATTTAATTTTTATCCTAGAACAAATAACCATTTGTGCCATATATTTTTAAAATCCTCTTCATGATCATTTATACCTTGTCTTCAAAAATTGGTTAAGGCCATAGTGCTTCAGGAAACTAATTTTGTGTTTATAAGACTAATGTTTACAATCTAGAAAATTTTTTTAAATGAGTTAGTATTCACTCTTCAGAGAAAAAGTATAGATAATAAAATGTAACCACAAACCAATTACTAACTCATTAAGTCCCAAGTTTTCAATTCTGTGAATATTTCAGCAAAATATTCAGGTACATGGTAACAATGCATTAAAATAGGTTGGGAATCATAGTCTAGAGCTTACGTATCTTTTATATATTTTCACCTATATGTGGAAATGTGTACATTTTTTCAAACACTCTGATCGTTCACCTATTTTTTTTTTAGTTGTCAGTGGACGTTTATTTATTTATATGTGATGCTGAGAATTGAACCAGTGCCTCACAGATGCCCGGCAAGTGCTCTGCCACTGAACCACAACCCTAGCCCTTACCTATTTCTTAATAGAATTCTAAAAACATATTTATTTCAAAAGTTACCATAAGTGGTGTGTTTGTTGCTCAACTTAAATTTTTATAGTGTCTCACATTTGAGACAATGGAACTTAATAGGTTAATCCAAAAAAATCATAGGTAAGCATGTGTACAAACAGTGCTTTTTAAATTATAGTTTCAAAAGATGTGTATCTGAACTGAATGAATGTTGAAAATTATGTGAGAATGGACAGTGATTACAAGTGTGCTTGAAGCAGTGATTTAATTATTTGCAGCTGTTGCTTTCTCACAATGCCATGGAGTGCCTCTCTTATGATTCTGCTTTTTCTTTTATTTCAGTATTACGATTTATTATTAGAATAGAAAGCTAGTCAGATTTCATTTACTCAGCATTCAGTATCAGCCATATTCTAAATAATAACATGAGTATTAGGGACGTAATAATGAGCAAGATGCAGTTTCTGCTGTGGAAGTTCCTTGTCTCACAGTGCAAAGAGTCTAAGCTTAAATAGTAGAACAGAATCTTGGGAGAGATTAAAATAGCATTTTAATCATCAAGCATGGATTTTCAAAAGATACCTATTGGACAAGGACAGAGGAGAGTGGAGGCGGAGAGCTTAGTTGGGAGGTTGTCATAGTAGTCCATGAACAGGTCCTGAAGTCTTTCCCTTACATAAACCATTGAGAAGACAGGTCAGTGCCACTCGTTGCACCAGTATCCCCAGCTGGTTTGCCTCCTCTGACTTTTCTCCCCCCCCCCCCCCAGTTATCTTTTATTTACAGATTTATTCTTGGTGATATATTGGTCTTTTTCCTACCTAAGTAGGTAGCCCTTAGAAAGTATTAACTAGGCTTTTTTTTTTTTTTTTTTTTGCTCTATTGACTAGAAATAGGACTTGGAGTTCCTTTTGTCCACCAGAGGGAGTGAGCAGTCACTTTAAGGAGAAAAGACTTCTGTCCTGTGGTAGTTTCTCCTTGGAAGATTTAGAAGGTTTTACAAAGAGTTCTCTGGTAAATGTGTACATTTTCCCTTCTTTTAAAAAGTTGGAATTGAAAAATTTATATATTTTCTTATATAGAATCTTTGCTATGCTGCTTGGATTTTTTTATTCATATACTCAATGAAATACTTTCAGCAGAAAAATTTTAAATATGTTTTAAGTGTCAGATTTTCAAAATTGTATTCTATGTTAAAAAATTTTGTGTGTTTTGTTTTTTAAGAATTAACTGGGCTATTTTATTCTCTGATAGGATAGAGAATTTGCATACAATATGAACACCTTTGACCTTTTGCTAGGTTTTTGTTTCCCTAATTTATATCTGGCCTACTTGAGAAGCATATGAGAGGACCATATAGGAGTACATAATTAATAGAATATTTAAAGTAGACCTGGAATTATATCAGCTTTGAATTTCATGGAAGCATTTGCTTCCTTGTATTCATTTTCCTCTCTATTCAATCATACTCTTCTTCAGTTTCATTAAGGTGGTATGAGGTACCATAACAAAATAGTACCATGGATTGAGTGGCTTATTTTCTCTCAGTTCTGGAAGTCGGGGTGCATGGTCAGTTACTGGTGAGGGCTGTTTTCCTGGATTGCAGATGACAGAGAGAGAGCATGCACCCAAGAGGGCTCCAGCAAAAACTGTCTTTTTATAAGTGTACCGATCCCATTATGATGGCTTCATTCTCATGACCTCCGCTAAACCTAATCATCTCCCAAAGGCTCTATCTCTAGATGTCATTACCTTGAAGGTTTAGGGCTTCAATGTGTGACTTTTGAGGAGACACAAATATTCAGTCCATAATACAGATTTTATGACCCAGAGTTGTCAACATCTGTAATTTTCCATATAATATCCTCTGTGCTTCAATGTTTCTTTCTTTTTTTTTTAAGAGTCCATGAAAAAACAAAAGCCTTGGTGCTGTCTATTGGTTTCCTACATTTGAACTCCTGCTTAGGTATTCTCTGCTTTTCTCAGACCACTTGGTTCTTAGGAATGAAAAAAGTGTTCCACTCTCCTGAAAATTGCTTTCAGATAAGGCTGTTGACTCTTAAAGTGGGGCTTTTGATTGATGAAATATGATAGTGTAGAAGATAGGCAAGAAGTGCTAAAGGTAATTAGTAATTGTCTATTGAGCGTTGTTATGACTTTGAAAGAGTAAGAATGCTATCAGTTTAGTTTGGAAAAATTTCATGGGTGAGATGTGATGTACATGATCCAGGGCTGTAAGGGATCTGAAGAAGCAGAAGCAAGGGGTGGGTTGTTGAAGAAATCATTAGATGTTTTGGGATAATGAATAGAATAATTGGAGAGTGAAAGGAGGGTAACTTTATTTGTAGAGCAGGCAAAGACGGGTAATATTTAGCATTTATCCTCAATTACTGAGGTTTGTGGAATTCTCTTTGTGTTTTTTAGCATAGATTGCATAAGTCAAAGCTAAGAATCTTATATAAAATTCCATATATAATGGTGGTAGATGGCAAGGATAACTTGGAGAAAAATGTATGTAGGTGTTGGTAAAATGATAGGAGCAAAGGCAGCTTGTCTGAGATTGTTCTCTTCTTCACTTCATTGGTAGCTCTGAGAACTGGTTGGTTGAACCTCATTTTCCAGAGAAAAGAACAGAAGGAAATAGGGTTTCCATGGAAGAAGGGAAGATTAGAACAAAGTGGAGAGGTACTTCCCTGTTCACTTAGCATATCTGACAGTGAGCAGATAAAGTTATAAAACAGTTGTCTAGAAATCTGGGAGTTGTTCTAAATCCCCACACATTCCCTTCCTTTCCTAACATCTAGTCAATTGAAATTTCTGCCAAATTTGGCTTGTGTTTTTGAAACTCTTCCTTCTTCCACCTCACATATAGTAATTACTCTAGTTCATGACCCATGTTTTATCTGAATTGCTGTATCAGTTTCTTAACTCAAACCCAGTCCATACATAGCGCCTCTGACTACAAAACAGTAGCTCTCGGTTTTTACTTTGATCCCCTAGTAGCAGATAATACTTTGTATTGTAGTGCAGTATATGTGTGAATAATTGAAATAAAAATCCAGGAAGAAAATCCTTACATTTATTATGTCATGCAATTTGGTATTACCTATTTTCTGTTTCATTCTTAAAAATATTTGCTGTCCACTAAACTCATTCTAAGGTGGAGAAAATATTGCTGTGACAATGTGATCGTGAGATTGCTTTTTGAACCTCTTTGATTTCTCACTATCTTTATGTTGAATTTGAAGCTTCTAATATCAGTATATTAGACTCCTCATTACCTGTTTGCCTCATCCATTCACTGGCACTCAGATTTTATTTCAATAGTTAGTAAAGCTTTATAGTTACTTATAGTGTGTTTTTGTTTACACTTTACATCCTGTTGAAAGTCTTAATAGCACCATCTGTTTCTGCAGTGTTTTACTGATTACTTCCACATACTCATAAGATTCAAGTCCGGCATCTGCAACCAAGGAGTTCCTTGTTCAGACTCCTTGTCCTGCCACCAGGCTGGGTCAGGCAGTTCTGAATACTATGATGTAATTCCTATTAATTATTATGTATTTTTATCTTACTGTCCCACAGTAAATAATCGAGGACAAAAATGTCTCCCACTAAAATTATTCCAAATGTTTTAGCATGTAGCATGTTGGCATTCTTTGGATGAATAAAAAATAAAATTCAACTGGTGGACCTTAAATTCTTTAACCTAGATTTTGTGATTATATTTCTAGGCACTGTGTGTGTGTTTGTTCAGGGAATTGAACCCAGAACCTTGCACATGCTAGTTGATGCTTTAGCACTGCTACATCCTTGGCTCTTTTTAAAATTTATTTTGAGACAAGGTCTTGCTAAGGTTTTTTTTTTGGGGAGGGGCCAGGGTACTGGGAACCCAGGGGTGCTTTACCACTGAGCAACATTGTTAGCCCTTTTTTATATTATTTAGAGAAAGGGTTTCTCTGAGTTGCTTTAGGGCCTTGCTAAGTTGCTAAGGCTGGCTTTGAACTCATGATCCTCCTTAGCTGCTGGGTTGACTTTCCATTTTTAGGTATCAGCTTAGTCGTGGGTTGGCCAGTACTACAAAAGGTTAGTGAATCAGAATGGCCCTAAAAAGGAAAACTGAGGGGATGTACCACTCTTCAAAGCCTGATGACATTTTGCTGACACCTGTTCCATCTGGGTCCTGGTTGTGATACCAGTGGAGGTACTCTGGTGAGATGAGAAGGTCTTGTTTGTAATGGCAGGAACACTGGGAGTGTGGGCTTGTGTGATCTGAAGAACTACCTTTCCCTTTGGTTCCTCTAGCCCAGACAACATATCTGTAACTATTTCCCTGGATAATCCCCCCTCTGTCAGAAATATCTAATTTCTCATATCTTAACTCAAACAACCATTTAAAGACATCGAGGCTTTAGTAACTTAAGTGACTTGTCCATGAGTATACAGTAGTGGTCCTGAGAACTAGCAATTTTTGTTACTTTTGGTAAGTAAATGTAGATGTTCTGAAAATCTTCATAGTGTGGCAGTAGTCTAACTTTTTAGTGCCATTTTAAAAAAGAAGGTATGGTCTTAGTAGTTAGTTGCCACACAGATAAAGTGTACATTATCCATTTCTTTTTTTCCTCATGATTTAGAAGAGGCAGTTTAACACTAGCTGCAGAAATTGAATTGTAGAATATTGACATTTGACCCTGTGATGGGTCCTGGAATGTATCTTTGCACAAAAAGTCAAATTATTTGGTTTCTTTGTTGGGGATAGGATTATAATTGCAGAAGCCTTATACAGATTGGCTTGCTAGACTTCTATGCTGTGATTTTTCTACTTGTCGATTATTTAGATCAATTTTCTTAAAAAGCAATATTATGCCTGTAATCCTAGTGACTTGGGAGGCTGAGGGCAGGAGGATCACAAGATCAAAGCTAGCTTCAGTGATTTAGCAAGAGAGAAAAGATAAAATGGACCGAGGATGTGGCTCAGTGGTTTAGCACTCCTGGGTTCAATCCCTGGTACCCTCTTCACCCTCAAAAAGCAATATTACTTGATATAATGATTTTTATATTTCCTAAAGTCAATAGTGGTGAATAATTAATATAACTATGATGCATAAGAAGCTTATTTACTTCAACTTTTTTGTTATAAGTCAGATAATTCTGATTTGTCAGCTGTACTTTTAAATTGTCATTATATTTTTTAGCTTATAGTTCTTTGCAGTATAGAAGAATCTTATTTGAGTGTTGCTTACCTATGAAAATAATGTTTTAAATTCACAGATGCTTAATTTTGAATAGTTGTTTTAAACTTTGAATAAAGTTTTTAAAAGCCTATTATTTTAAAGGATAACATTCCATTCATAAAATCATTGGCTACTTCACATATTTATAGTTGGCTGCCCTAAGTAAAGTGTCCTAAACTTAAACTAAACCAGTATTTCAGGTAATTACTGGACTCACCACTGCTTCTCAATCTCGAACTTGAAAGTCAGCAATTTGTAGCCTAAAACAATGTCTGTTTCTCTTTTTTTTTCTAAAGCTCTTTCACCATGCCTGGGTCACTTCCTTTGAATGCAGAAGCTTGTTGGCCAAAAGATGTGGGAATTGTTGCCCTTGAGATCTATTTTCCTTCTCAATATGTTGATCAAGCAGAGTTGGAAAAATATGATGGTGTAGATGCTGGAAAGTATACCATTGGCTTGGGCCAGGCCAGGATGGGCTTCTGCACGGATCGAGAAGATATCAACTCTCTTTGCCTGACTGTGGTTCAGAATCTAATGGAGAGAAATAACCTTTCTTATGATTGCATTGGACGGTTAGAAGTTGGAACAGAGACAATCATTGACAAATCAAAGTCAGTGAAGACTAATTTGATGCAGCTATTTGAGGAGTCTGGGAATACAGATATAGAAGGAATAGATACAACTAATGCGTGCTATGGAGGCACAGCTGCTGTCTTCAATGCTGTTAACTGGATTGAGTCCAGCTCTTGGGATGGTAAGTTACATGCTTCTATTCCAGAAAACCAAAGCCCAAAAAGCTCCTTGAGGATGAATAGACCCAAGTGACCTTTTAATTAATGCCATGTGCAAACTTTGACTAGTTATATTTGTTCAAATATATTTAGAAAGACAACTATGGCTTTTGGCTTCTCTAAATCATGAATTGGTTATTGTGTAGGACAAATGATCTATTCCAAATTTAGTTGACTTTTTTTTCTTTATCAAAGATAGGGAAAGCATGTTCTGGATAATATAGATTTGAATTTACATGTATAATATTTATACTGCTGACCACCTTGTGAAATCATAAATATTTTTCAGGACGATATGCCCTAGTAGTTGCAGGAGATATTGCTATATATGCCACAGGAAATGCCAGACCTACAGGTGGAGTTGGAGCTGTGGCTTTGCTGATTGGGCCAAATGCTCCTTTAATTTTTGACCGAGGTGAGTATTGGGAGAGCATTTATTAAGTAATTAACTTATTTATTCATTTGCTACAATATCCTGAGAAACTTGAAAATGGAAATAGAAGCTACTGTTTGCTAAGTGTTTATGAAATGCAGGCTAAGTACTTTATATGTGTTACCTTATTAAATCTTTTTTTTTTTTTTTAATTTTTTTTAGTTGTAGATGGATGCAATATCTTTATTTTTACGTGGTGCTGAGGATCAAACCCAGGGACTCACGCATGTGAGGCAAGCGCTCTACCACTGAGCCACAATCCCAACCCCTTATTAAATCTTAATAGCAGTTTTACTTCTCTTTTATGAAAAGTAAAAGGTAGTAATAACTTGGTTCCCATAGTCATTGGCAAGTTTCATTTGTCTTCAGTATAGTAACTATGATCTTCCAGTTAGATTGATGATAAGTGCACGAAAAGGTTACATGCCAAAGGAGTCTTCACTCTTTCATTTTAATTACATTGGCTTTCCCTTACATTTCCTATATTGGAGTGATGAGAATTGATGAGGTAGTTAAAGAAGGTCCTTAGGTAATGCAATGTACTTCCTAACATGCAGACATCAAGCAGAAAGTGTTGCATGCCTTTAATCTCAGCAGCTCGGGAGGCTGAGGCAGGAGGATCAATAGTTCAAAGCCAGACTCAGCAAAAGTGAGTTGCTAAGCATCTCAGACCCTGTCTCTAAATAAAATACAACAAGGGACTGGGTATGTGGCTCAGTGGTTAAGCACCTCTGGATTCAATCCCCAGTACCCCCCCCTCCCCACTCCCCTTCCCCAAAAGTAGAAATATACAGACATCTTCCTTTTGGTTCTAATAGGGCTTCGTGGAACACATATGCAACATGCCTATGACTTTTACAAGCCTGACATGGTATCCGAATATCCTATAGTAGATGGAAAACTCTCCATACAATGCTACCTCAGTGCATTAGACCGCTGCTATTCTGTCTACCGAAAAAAGATCCGTGCCCAGTGGCAGAAAGGTGGGTTTTACCTTTAATGATTCTCCTAGGTTTTGGTATCTGTTGAGGGAGGTGGATCTTTCATGAGAAACTGCTTTGTGAATTTCCTTCAGTAGTGCCCTATTACCATTTCTTCTCATGTATCAAATAGCATTTTCCCATAGTTTCTGAGAATGTATAATATAGGTAAGGAGATAAGCTTTGGAGATATGGTATATTTCTGCAAAAATACTTAGGTTGATTTACCCTTTGTAAAGAAAGTAACTTGAATTTTGTTCATCTTTTGAGAGAGGTGCTTTAGCAAGGTGTTAGTTCACAACTATGATTCAGAGAAAAACAGTGGAAATAAATTCCTAAAGTGATCCCTTTCAACAAAATCTGTTGGTGCCATGACCTGTGAACTGTATTTGATATTTTAGGGTCATTGTTAATCTCAGTGTTTAACCCTGAAAAAGTTTTAAAGGTGAAAAATAGGAGTTTGAATTATTACCAGTATGACATAATATTATAGAAAGTATGCTTTTTCCATGGTTCTACTTTCCTTTTTGAGGTTTTAAGAGAGGATTAAAGATCATATTTCATAACAGATATTAAGGAATATCATGGGTCTGAATAAGCAGCATTCTAGCAGTATGTTAAAATGTCATACTATTTAACAATACAAGGCTATTTATACTGCACTATTTATTTATTTATTTATTTTAAATATTTTTTTTGTTGTAGATGGACACAATATCTTTATTTTATTTACTTATTTTTATGTGGTGCTGAGGATCGAACCCAGCACCTCATGCATGAGAGGCAGGCGCTCTACCACTGAGCCACAATCCCAGCCCCTATACCGCACTATTTAACAGTGTGTATTTAAAATGACATCCCATTTAGTATGTATTTAACAGGACAACAGTAGTCTAACTTTCTTATTAGGACCCGTAGTAAGAAGTAAACTTAACTTTGTGTGAATGCGAAACATTGTATGAAGCAAAAAGTGTGATGAAATTACTTATCTATGCTGTAAGTTATGCAGTTTGCTATTTTTCTACTCTATATTTAAAAAATAATAATAACTAGTCCTGACCCACTAAATTTATTACGTAACCTAGTAGTATGACTCTTAAATTTGAAAATGAGTGATATAGCGTATACTGTTCCATCTCTGGATATCTTTTTGGGTGAAGGGGTGGAGGGCAAGCAAAGCAAAGGTTCATTGAAGCTTGATAATACACTCTGGGAGAGCAGAGTGGGCCCAGATGGCAGCCTGTCTACATAGTGGGGAGTGGGGGGGCTCTCTCTCTTTTCTTTATATTAGAGCTTTATAGTTACACTTAGTAGTTAGATTCTTATGGATGTCTTTTTTAACATACCTTTTAAACTATAGAAAGATTTCATTATGGAGGATATTTTGATTACTACTTAAAAAAATAAAAATATCCCAACATTGTTCTAAAGGCAAGCTGTAAAATATTATGACTTATGTGAATTTCATAGCTTCTTTGGATTTCTCTTGCAGAGGGAAATGATAAAGATTTTACCTTAAACGATTTTGGCTTCATGATCTTTCACTCACCGTATTGTAAACTGGTGCAGAAATCTCTAGCTCGGATGATGCTGAATGACTTCCTTAATGACCAGAACAGAGATAAAAATACTATCTACAGTGGCCTGGAAGCCTTTGGGTAAGAGGACCTATTAGGAATATTTTCCTTCTGTATTAAGAGGGTTTTTTTATTTGTACATACCTGAAAGTTTTAGAGTCAAAAGGATGTTAAAAATCCTCTAGTATAATATATCTTACCAGTGAATAAACTTGAGTCCCAGAGAGGTGGTGGCTTACCTACACAAATTTTTAGTCATTTCTATGTAAGACTTTGTGATTTCTCCTTTAGCTTTGTTCTCCTTGTCACCGTGATAACATCACCACAGAAGTGCCTATATTCACTACCAGTGTGCTCTTCTTGCCTCTTTTTAGTCCCTGTGCTTATCTGTCTTATACACTGCCACTGTTGGCGTCTCATTTCCTGTTCCCTCTTTTTCTCACTTTTTAGGTTCACTGGCATGCTATACATGTTAAGTCATTCAGTTTCTGTGTACCTGTGTCCCTTCTTCATCTAATAAAATTCTACTTGACTTTCAATGCTTAGGTCCTGTAATATGACTTTTCTAACTAAATAGACATGACTATGGACTTGAGATAGTATTGTGTTTGACAATAATGTTTTAGTGAATCCATTATCATGTTAATATCAAGTTGTCTTTACTTGATTATAAAAATCTCAAAAGAATCATGTGTACAACTGTTACATCTTCCATAGCAGTTAGCATGCTTCTGATTCTTAATGGAAAAATAGAATCATGTACACTATAAGATTTAGATATTAATTAGGCCCAATGTCTAACATAATAAAAACACAATCTTTGTACACTGTAAAATTGTTTTTTTTTCTTAATATAAAATCTTTCAGGGATGTTAAATTAGAAGATACTTACTTTGACAGAGATGTGGAAAAGGCATTTATGAAGGCTAGTTCTGAACTCTTTAATCAGAAAACAAAGGCATCTTTGCTTGTATCAAATCAAAATGGAAATATGTATACATCCTCAGTGTATGGTTCCCTTGCTTCTGTTCTATCACAGTAAGTATGAATTTCAGCTACTTAACTCTCCTTTTCTAAGACCAAATCTAGCATCAGGCATGTATACAGTTTTCTGTTTAGTCTGCTGTTGTCTATTGCCTTGAAGGACATGGGTGGAGGCTGGATCTTTCAGAAATATAAATTTCACACTGGCTCTCCTGACTCCTGTTTTCTTGGTTTTATTATTCTTGACTTACAGTTAACCCCTGAGTTTACAGAGTAACTTATTTTTGTGGTATACTTTTCATAAGCCTCACTGTTCCCCAAAGGATGAAAACTTCGGTTTTTAGTCTGCTCCCTGTAATACTAAAATGGTTGGATTCCTTACTGTAATATTAAAACTAACCTTCAGAACTTTTAAGTTACATCCCCACTTTAACATGTAGTGTGAATTTTTATTCCTTCTTTTATGGTTTCCCTCATTATAGGTTTGAATCAGTTAAACTTCTTGCCCTTTTTTTTGTTTTTTTTTCCTCCCCCACCCTACACAGGTACTCCCCTCAGCAGTTGGCAGGGAAGAGGATAGGAGTGTTCTCTTATGGTTCTGGTTTGGCTGCTACCATGTACTCGCTTAAAGTTACACAAGATGCCACACCAGGTAAGTGCTAAGTCTTTGAACAAGAATGTATTGCAAGGCTGGGGATATAGCTCAGTTGGTAGAGTGCTTGCCTCACATACACAGAGCCCTGGGTTCAATCCCCAGCACCACACACACAAAAATGTATTGGGAATTTTGCTGCAGTGAGATTGTTTCAGCAGGCTTCTCAGATGAGAACTGTCCCATAGTTCATTAAATTTAGTTTTCATCACTTTCAACATAGCCAGATTCTTCCTCTCTACCATAAAAATCGCCTTAACTGGATAAAGGGTAGTTTATTATTATTATTTTTTCATCAGTATGCGGAATTAAATCCAGGGGCACTCTACCACTAAACTGTATCCCCAGCTCTTTTCTTTTTTTATGTTGAGACAGGGTCTCACTAAGTTGCTGAGGATGGCCTCAAACTTGTGATCCTCCTGTCTCATCCTTCTGTGTAGCTGGGGTTATAGTCATGTGCCACCACACCTAGCTAAGGATTAGACTAATTTTTATAGGTTTATGGTCTTGGTTATGTTTAAGGAAATTTTTGTGCCTTCCTGAATAGGAAGGAGTAAAAACATTGAGCAAGAGGGGATGAAAACTTGGCATTATTTGAAATTATACCATGGATTAACTATAGAAAAGTTATTTGTAGTTTCATATCCCACCTATTTCCTAACTTGTCTACTAGCTGATACTGAATAAATGTCTAGTCCAAGGTCATAGGAAGCTGTGTCAAATAGATACTATTTTGTTTTTAAATAATTGCCAGTAGTGCTGAAAGAAAACATATTTTTATTTGACAACATTTTAATCAAGCTTCTTTGAGATATGCTATTTTTAGTCTTCTAATGTTGAAATTATTTGCTATTTTAGGGTCTGCTCTTGATAGAATAACAGCAAGTTTATGTGATCTTAAATCAAGACTTGACTCAAGAACTTGTGTAGCACCAGATGTCTTTGCTGAAAACATGAAGCTCAGAGAGGACACTCATCACTTGGGTAAAATATTAAATTGTGTTTAAATAAAAACCTCTCAGAGGGCTAGAGTAACTTGAAACATGGAACATATAAGATAAGGACATCAAGACTGATGTCTGTGAAAATTATAACAAAATAGGAAAATTCTTTAGTTTTATTACCAGATGAGTTGTATAACATAACTAATTTTTAATATTCTCTGCCTTCTCTTTAGCCAACTATATTCCTCAGTGTTCAATAGATTCGCTCTTTGAAGGAACATGGTACCTAGTTAGAGTGGATGAAAAGCATAGAAGAACGTATGCTCGTCGGCCCTCTCCAAATGATGATACTTTGAGTGAAGGAGTAGGACTTGTGCATTCAAACACAGCAACTGAGGTAAATAAAGCTCATTGTGTTGGTCCTATTCTTTGACAGGATAAGAAGCTAACACATACAGCAGAGTTTAGGGCTCCTAACTGAAATTTAGCAACTTAAAGGGATGTTAGTAAATAGTAATTCAGAACAAGAGCTCTGGAAGAAGATTCCTGCTGTACTGTTTCCAGTTTATAAAGTACATGCAAGTACTAAATTTTACTAACAATGCCAGAATTTAAAGGAAGACTGATCTAGAGAGAAGCTTATTTGTGGCATGTCTTGAGAGAGAGAGTGGGAGATAGTAGGGATAGTATTGAGTCCCTCACATGTCATCTCAGACCATTGTCAAGAAGTAACAGTAATAGCTATGATTTGAATTCCTGTTATGCTAGGCACTTCAGTTACATTTTCTTATTTAATCCTTATAACAGTTACCTTGAGGTTTAGCAATATACTATGCCCATTTTGGAGATAAGGCTTCAAGAAGTTGAATTACTTGCCCAGCATCATAGCTAATAAGTGCTGAAGCTAGATTTCAAACCAAGGACTTTTTAACCTTGAACTTAATGATTTTTTTCTGCTTATCACAACTTTGGTAGAGGCATGGTCTTGCTTCTAGCTGTTATACCATTTAGGTAGCAAGTCAAGCCACCAGTGTTGCAAATATAAGATGTAGCAAGTAAAATACTGTGTGATCTTCTCACTCTTGCTATATAGACTGTTTTAAAATCAATTCACTGTAAGGTGAAGGCAGAATATTTAGTTCCCTCCAAAGAAAGCTATATAAAATATGTGTTAGCATGACTATTTCCAGAGTTACCTTTTAATAGTTTCTCCATGGGAACTTTAATTAGTGCCATTATTTTGGGGGGAAAATTATAATAGCTAACAACTATTTTATTTTTATTTTAGCATATTCCAAGCCCCGCTAAGAAAGTGCCAAGACTCCCTGCATCAGCAGCAGAATCCGAAACAGCTGTCATTAGTAACGGGGAACATTAAGATACTCTGTGAACTGCAAGACTTCACAGTGTGTTTGGGTTGGGGTGGGGATAGGGGAACGGTTGGAGGAAGGGGATGTCTGGGGACAATTTTAAAGGATTACATTGCTTAAATTTTTATGTGACTGACACAGAGCCTAGCAAACTGTTGTGCTCTTGGAAAAGTCTCTCTGCCCAATTTGCTAACACGCTTCCTGTTGTGATCTAGCCAATGCTAAATGTACTCGAATGATGTTAAGGGCTCTGTAAAACTTTATACCTCTCTGGCCATTTATATGCATGAAAGTTAGTTTTAAAATATAGTATGAATCCTGTGCTTGTATCAGAAGAAAGCATAGGTACTAGTCTCCAATTTAATTTTTTTTAATGTGTAAGAATTTTATACTTTGAACAAACAAGATTATTGAAAGTATCTGTGGTTTTTGAAAATTTTTTCTAGCTTGGGGAATGTGGTCTTAAAATGTGATATGCACAAATACTCTTTGAAAATGGCAAGACAAACATTCTTTTTCTAAGATTTATAAATCCTAGAGAGGCAGAAAAGAGGACCGTAACACTGGTTCTGGGATATTATCCAGACCAACAGTGACAAAATTATTGTGATGATCTCTGAACAGAGAGACACTAGCATTGAGCAGGCTTCTGGCATAAAAAGCATGGTCCATTTGGGAGCTGTCATTATAGCTCTGAGAGCTGAGTGCTTCTGATCAGTTCATGGTGGACTGTGCTCAACAATATTGAGATGTTATTGGAGATGTGTATGAGGAAGCTTGTTGCAATCCTTCTTTGCACCTTATTTTAAAGGATACATGAAACATTTCTTTGCCTTTTTAAAATTTTAAACTGGAAAGGAAGGATGGAGCAGGGCATTATTAGGCTACTTATGCTTCAGTGTTACAAATTCAATTTATAGACTGACAAATTTGTGGTATGAGTTCTCTTTGTTTTGTGTGTGTTTGTGTGGGTCTTTTGTTTTTGTATCTGTTCAATGAAAGTAAGAAGGTACAACCCATGTTTTTACATAGTCTGACTAGCCAAAAAGAATATTCCACTTCAAGGTCTGGAAGTAGGGTTTATAAAGCTTTTTCTTAGACATTCACCTTTAAAAAACAACAAAAACTATCACATGGAATGAATAAGAGATTGGTTAGAAACTTTTATAGACGTTTTTGGTGCTGAACTATGACATGAGCCTTATAGACTGTAAAGTAGAGATAGTTGGAACTAATGTACAGAACTAAATTTTTAAAACTTTATTTGCCATTAAATTCTGTGAAGTTTCAGTTATCGAAAATAAACATGAAATGTAATGTTTCAGATTGCAAGCTAATATGTAATGTAGTGTTTGTAAGATACTCTTGTCTAATATTAACTAGTGATACATTGATTTGTACAGTCATAATTTGTTAAAATGACTTCATTTTAACATCCACTGATGTAGATTAATGATGTAAGCTCAAATTTAAAGAATGGTGGGAAAATGGTGCATGTAATACTTTTGCAAGTATTGGGAGTTTAGTATGTTTCAAAAAGAGTAATTTAATGTTTGATTGCCAAGAAATGGGTTTTCTCAAAGTCCATTGCCGGCAATGGGCAAGCCTGGTAATACTGGTACAGAGCATTAACCATACACCTTATTAATGGTAAGGTGAATAACTTTGAAATAAAGTTTTAGAGAAACATTTCAGATTTGAGTATTCTTTTTCCCTTCTCAACTAATACTTTAGGCAAGAAATATGCAGAATATGCTATTTTTGGACTTTTTAAAATTTATATGTGGTGCTGAGAATCAAACTCAGTGCCTCACATGTGCTAGGCAAATGCTGTACCACTTAGCCACAACCCTAGCCCAGAGTATGCTATTTTTAAATGTGAGCATTCATTTCAGCTCATTCATTCACTCACTCACTCACTCCACAAACATTTGAAACCTAACAGGCAGGACTCCCTGCTTATGCCAGAAATTAAAAGCTGTACCAGATGTCTTTAATAAGCTATTTGTCTAGTATAGAGGAATTTATATCAATAATGTATTCTTATACTTACAAGAAAAATTAATTACCAAATTGGGTGGTAAGAATGTATAAAGTTTTGCTATAAACATTAATGCAGTGTTAACATGTTTTCCTTAAAAGTCATGTCTGGATTCAATGCATTGTAGTGATTTTATTATCTGGGCCAGGGTCCTATCCTTCTTGGTCAACTAGAGACCAGTGTTCTCTGGCCACTTGTAAATTATAGGATCCTAATTAATAGGGTTTGTTTTTTTTTTGTTTTTTTTTTTTTGGTACTGGGGATTGAACTCGGGGGCACTCGACCACTGAGCCACATCCCCAGCCCTATTTTGTGTTTTTTTTATGTAGAGACAGGGTCTCACTGAGTTGCTTAGCGCCTCGCCATTGCTGAGGCTGGCTTTGAACTCGCAATTCTCCTGTCTCAGCCTCCCTAAGTGCTGGGATTACAGGCTTGAGCCACCGCGCCCGGCTATTAATAGGGTTTTAAGAATTCTGTCCTCCCCTATCTCCTTTATGCAAGCTGTGCTTTCTTATTTATACACTTTGACTTTGCTTCCCAGGTTTTTAATTTTATGAACATAGTACTTTTGAGATTGACACTGTATGTCAGGACAGTCATATTTGATCCTCTTGTGACTTAGTTGAAACACTTAATCTCATGTCATTGCTATTTGAAGTCTCCTGAAAAAAAAAATTAAAGTCAATAGAGCAAAGAATGTATTAAGATCTTTAATTTAAAATATGTAATCTTGACACAACCCTTTCTTCAAAATTTCCAGGAGCTGCTCTTAAGTTATGGGCTCTTAATTTTTTGTTGATTATAGTAGGTGAAAAAGCTGACCGGTAAGTTTTTTCCCCCAAACTATTTCTATAAAGGCAGTGATTTGATGCAGAAGATCATGAGTACAAGCAACTATATGATTTTTTTAAAACAAGATTCTAGATTATAACAATGAAAAGGATGCATTTCCTGGGCTACTTACTCGGTAGTAAGTACTTTGACCCTATGTATCCAAATCCTTATTTCAGACCTGTGGGAGCTGGTCCCGCCCTACTCCAGTTCAGCACCACATTGACCAAGGCTTAATGTGTTTTCACTCTGTCTTTTCTTCCATTCCTCAACCATGTAAAAATTTCTTCCAGCTTTGGTGTGTTTGATCTATGTATGCATCAGGAACCTTGGGTCCCACTTCACATTCCTTCTGGCCACTGCTTCTGTGAAGTCTTTGACCAGGTTCTCGGAATGTGATAACTAGCACTTCCCTTTGGATTCTGCTGCATGCCTTTTGCTCTGGCTTCACTGATGTGAAATGCCTAATTTCATAACACAGAAGAACAAGGGAGTTAGTTGCCTGTGGGACACCCTTGACCAACAGTAGTTAAGTTGCTGATGGATAATTCCTCCTCTCATTCCGTGGGCAGATGGTTCTGAAACACAATCCATAAGGCTCCTCAGAAGATCCTATAGAATCAACTACCAGTTACTCTGGAATGATATCCTATGTTGTTGTCTTTCCTTTTTGGTTTTACTCCCTTGTCCTGCATTCTTGGATCATTTCCCAAATAAATGACTTTAATGCAAGGATTAGCTCAGGCTCTTTTTTTTTTTTTTTAAGAATCCAGGCTAAAATGGTCCCCAGAATAGCCTTAAAAGTCAAAATCAAACCTTAAAGATGAGAGGTTGGAACTTGTTGACTTGCCAGATGATAGAAATCCTGTTGCTGTTTATAGTGGGCAGAATGATCCCCTCTCCCCGGCTAAGGGCATGCCTACCAGGAATCTGAATATGTTACCTTACATGGCTAGGTGTAGTTTGGGTTTAAGACCTTGAGAGAGAATCCTGGGGCTGGCAGAAGCAGCTTATTCTTCCTTACCCAAAGACCCGCCAAGCCTTCTAGCAAGGCAGATCCTCTTTCAATGCTTTTGTTCTCTAAACCAAGAAGCAAAGTAAGGTCTCAGCACAGCCTAAGTGGAGAAATACAACCTACTCTCTAGGTGGAAATAATGTAGACACAGGGAATTACACAACTTGGTTAATATCTACCATCAGGAATCCAGGGGAAATGTGAACTGACCTTGAGGGTGACGAGTAAGAGGTGGAAATGGAAGAATATAAGGCAAGATACAGGTTATGGGCCAGGTGTGGTAGCAAACACCTGTAATCCCAGCAACTCAGGAGGCTGAGGCAGGAGGACTGCAAAGCTTGAGGCCAGCCTCAACAATTTAGTGAGATCCTAAGCAACTTGGTGAGACCTTGTCTCAAAATTAAAAAAAAGAAAGGCTGGGGATGTAACTCAGTGATAGAGTGCTCCTGGGCTCAATCCCTAGTACTCCCCTCCCCCCACCCTCTGAAAAATGTTATGGGAGATTTGGCTATCACTTAAGAGTGAAGGACACCTGAAGCTGGTCCTGTTATATTTCTGGGTGGCTAGTAAGGCTCAGATGTGATTATGGCAAACAGTAAATGAGATGGAGATGGTTGAACTACTTTGGCATGGTATTGAGGAAAAGGTTGAAGAGTTTCTGGAGGTGAGAATAGTAGGATGGGTATTTTACGTGAGACCAAGCAGCCATCTGTGTTCCCTAAGAAGACTTTGCTTTCACTGAGGCAGTACAGAATGCACAGGTGAGGGGGAACCAGCAGCTCTGAAAAGCCTAGTGCTGGCTGACCCCTGCTGACAGGGGTTGATAGTAGGAAATGCTGTGAAACTGAACATTGCTATTACAGTGAAGATGAGGGATTCTAGAATGACAGAGAAGTAGACATAATAAAATGGATAGTATGATGAGTGGAAATTAGAGTGCCTTGATCTCCAGGACTTTGTGCCAATAGCTAATGATCATGGAATTCTGAGGGCTAGCTGATTAGAATAACCAAAAAAGAGAGGGAGAGAAGAAAAGCTGATGAGCAGGTGACTGAGGTAGTTTGTCATCCTTATCCAGCTTCCTAATCTAAATCAATTTACAGATCCAGGGCATAATGAAGGAGAAGACTGGTCTATAGAAAAGGCCTCGCCAGGCGGGGGTACAGGCCTGTAATCCCAGTGGCTCAGGAGGCTGAGGCAGGAGGATAGCGAGTTCAAAGCTAGCCTCAGCAAAAAGCAAGGTGCTAAGCAACTCAATGAGACCCTGTCTCTAAATAAAATATAAAATAGGGTGGGGATGTGACTCAGTGGTTGAGTGCTCCTGAGTTCAATCCCCAGTCCAAAAAAAAAAAAAAAGAAAAGAAAGAAAAGGCCTCACTTCTACCAGTATATATGATGTACCTACTTAGAATTTCTGAAGGCCTGTTGGGTATCACTGTGGCTTTATATGTAGATGAAGACTTATGGAAACAAGGTTATGAAGGGCGAGTTCTAGGCATACTCTCTCATAGTAGGCCTCACTTTAGGATTATTTCCCTAAATTCCAAGTATATATTTTAATGTGTGGAGTAAGGGCTTTATGGGAGGAAGACTCATGGAAACTTCTTCCTGGCCATATTAATGAGTTATGAGCAATCACATGAGGACATGCAGCCATCTATGTCACTATCCAAAATGTTAAGGAATGCAGCAGTAATGGGCTCCATCATAATTCCATTTTACTTACAATTAGCTTCCTGAAAACAAGCAGATGGATAATGAAGGATGAGGGTGCACTATGTTAATCTTCGTTACAGCTACCATGCCAGATGCATCTTTACTGGCATTTGATAGGCAACTATTGATTGGGCAAAAGCATTCTCAGATTCTATCAGAAAGCAGTTCACATAGCTCTGAAATGGACAGTGATTCTAATTTACTCTGTTGCCCCAAGGTGATGTTAAACTTCTTGCTCACAATAGAGAACCTTGATCTTGTTGACATTCTGCAGAACATCCAACTGTATTAAGATGAGATGCAAGGTGGATTTGGTTTCAGGAAGTGGCAAGTACTCCAGATCGCCCAGTTACTTATGTGTGCCAAAGTATGGGTGATAAACTCCATGAACAATCATGGGCATGTCACATTGATGAAGTGTTTAGAGAACTAATGATCTGGTTCATATCAAGATATTCCTTCTATGGTAAAGAAAATTTCTTGCACTTTCCACCCCTTAGCACTAAAACAGATCAAGCATTTGTAGGTATCTGGATTTTGGAGACACATGTTAAACATATTTTTCCAACCCATTTATCAAGACTGCCATTTCACAAAAGAAAGATCTCAGCAGTTTCTGGCTTTAGCACAAACTATAGGCTACATACATGGTAGTTAAGAATATTGTGAATACTCTGGCAAGCCCCAGTAGAAGGTCACAACATAGGCCTGTGGGATCCTGGAGTAAGGCCATGCCTTCTGTTTAACAGAGCTGCTCAAGTTCCTGGCATAGTACTGGGCTCCAAAGGAAACTGAGCACCTGATTAAGGGATACCAAGGAACTAAGCCTATGATCTGGACATTATCAAATTCACAGAGTCATAAATTCAGATGGCACAGCATGGATTCATCCTTATTGGAATATTAGAATTGACATCCATTCAGGATATGGTTTGTCTTTACTGTCTGCAGTGTGTCCTCTAATACAGTCATGCTAAGACCTAGAGAATGCTTGGTTCATTGTCATGGTATCACACATAATATTGCCTCAAGGGCCACTTTTTTTTTTTAATTAAAAATAAATGAGGTGGGGCAGTGGGCACAGGAGCACAGAATCCCTTTGTCTTTATCATATATCTCAATGGGAAGCAAGTGGTATAAATAGAACAATGGAATGACTCAGCTAAGGCATAAGATACTAGGCAGAAACTTGCAGAGTTGGGGTACTGTCCTCCAGGACTAAGCATACATGCATTTTCAATGGCTCATATATGTCCTCCATCCTTAAAATACACAGTCTAGAAACCATTAGGTAAAAGTAGGATTTGCCCATCTCACCATCACAGTCAGTGACTTGATAATTTTGTACCCTTCTCCTACAACCTAGGCTTGACTTGAGATTTTGGTTCCTAGGGGCCAAGGTGATCCTTCACCAGGATACCCACCCAGTAAGGGTTCTAGTGAATTAGAACCTATGACTGCCACATGTTCACTTGAAGCTCCCCAGGCTGGTGGATAAGCACGCAAAGAAAGGAGGTACTGATGGGGATTACTGACCCTGATTATCATAAGGAGCTGAAGAGGGATATGCCTGGAACCCAAGAGATTCACTGGTGTGTCACTTTGGGCCTCATGATAACGATGAATAGGCAATATCAGCAATCAGAGTGTGACAAGGACAAGGCAACTGAGGACTCAGATCCTTTGATGATAAAGGTTTGGGTCACACTATTTAATGCAGACCAGCTGAAATTCTGGTCAAAGGTGACGAAAAATGAGAATGGGCGATTGAAGGAGATTACAGCCTTAGGAACAGCTTTAGTAATGACTGTAACTCAGTGCAGCTCAAAGGTTCCCAGAAGCAGCATCAGCATCACCTGGGAACTTGTTAGAAATGCAAATTCTTGCCCACCCCCCAGATATACTGAATTCAAAAACCTGAGGGTGGGGCCTCACAGTCTGTGGTTAAGCAAGCCCTCAGATGATTCTGATGCACTAGAGCTTGAGAATCACAGCGGCAGCTCCTCCTAACCTACTGCATCCAGTCCTTCCAGATGCCGCCCTTTTGAAGCACACGTAAGCGAGTGGTCAGAGTGGGGCGTGGGGTGGGGGTGGGCTGTGTCAGATGGCTTCTGTGAGCCACTGCAGGTCCTTCCCACCATGCTTCCTCCAGCCACTAGACCAGACGGTGACCAAAGCCACGCAAGTTTAGACAGCTTCCTGCAGGTCCTATTTGGCTATCCCTTGTTTCAGGCCAGTGATTTGTACCTCTTCCTTCCTGCTTCAAGGCTTCTCTGACATCCCAAAGGCATGGGAACCACAAGGAACACGCGTGGCACTCACACAGCAGTATGAAATGCAGGGCAGGTGACACCATAGGCCACCCTGACCAGTGGGCAAGTTGAAAAACCAAATTGTTAGTGCCTTTGTCCTATGTTAGAATATGCTGGCCCACCTTTTTCTTTGCTATTTCATCAGCAACTTAAACAGTGCTGGACGGGAGCCAGTGAGTAAGTGCTCTCCCCTTTCATACCCTAGGCAGACACCTGAGGATCCTGCCAGACTGAACAACAGTCACACGTACCACTGGTCAACTTGATAATGTGTCTTCATATTGGCTATCCCTCTTGCACCTGTCCCTCACTCTGGTGCTCTGGGGTCACTTCTCAAGTAAAATACATAGAAGCCTTTGGGGTAGGCTTGTTTTAGGGGAACCTAGTGTAAAACTCAAAGCTGCCCCAAATGTTCTTGGCATTTTTCAAGAGTCATGCATGTTTTTTCCTCAGCTCTCACACTGTCATGTACTCAGGGTGGCCTTCCTAAAGACCTAATCCAAAGTAGCAAGCTTCTACTATGAGATCACCCTATTTGAATTCTCTGCACATCATCTATCACTGTTTGATATTTTTCTTTTTGAAAAACTAAGTTGTTAGTGCTTTTGTCCTGTATTAGAATATGCTGGTCTGTCTTATTCTTTGCTATTTCATCATTAAACAGTGCCTGGCACATAATTGGCATTGAATAAATATTTCTTGATTAAATGAATGAATGCTGGAGTTTGAGAATAAGACAAGATCCCAAATCAATCCAGAATGTGGGCTAATAGATTTTGCAGAGAAAAAAAATGCATACCTCAAATTTAAATTTATTTAAAAATTACAAAAATGTCTCCACCCAAGTTGTCCATGAAAAAAATTAAAAGCAGCAACAATGATCTTAGTTAATTCCCAGCAGTCTGGTGCAGTTTATAAAATCGAACAAAATTTGGATGTGTGTCTTATGCCTCTGTAGACACGGGACCCCTTTTTAAGGTCTCTTTCTTTAGGGTCTGGTAGTATGATTATTGGGACACTTTCCAAAGCCTTTTTCCTTTGCACTCTGTGTAAAATGATTCTGTAGACCCCTGTGATTGAGCTTCGAGCATCTCTCCCTTGGTTGTTTCGAATATGCTCTTCTGTAATACCCAAATGCTCTAAAGTGCTTTTCACCTCATTTTCTTCTTCTTTGAGGGTGCTGGTTTCTGACAGATGTTTAGGATCCAGTTGGAAAGGTTCCAAAGGGGTGGGGCATGGCACCCCTTGCATCCATTCATTGTTCATGATGGAGTTGATCCCATACCTCTCCGAGGGTACGGGCTGAAGAACTCCTCGGATGAGCCGGTGGCAGGGCTCCGACACATGTGGGGGCACGCTGTAGGTACCCTCGAGGATGCTCTTCTTCAGTTTGGCCACCGTCTCTGCCCGAAATGGCATTGTGCCCGTCACCATGAAATACAAAAGCACTCCCAAGGCCCAGATATCCACATAAACACCGACATAGTGCTCATCACGGAAAAGCTCAGGGGCAGCATAGGGAGGAGATCCACAGAAGGTGTTCAGCATTTCACCTTTTCTACTTACTGTGCTGAATCCAAAATCACCCACCTTCACACAAGTATTACTGGTATAGAATACATTCTCTGCTTTCAGATCCCTGTGAATAATTTGGTTTTCATGCTGTGGAAGAAGACATGAGGAGGAGGAAAGTAAGTTTCAAAGTAAAAGACCAAAATAAAAAGATGTGTCAGTTGATTTGAAACAATGAGATGTGATGGTGGTGTAATAACAGAAATCCAAGGGAGATCAGCTTAAGTCATGTTAGCACACTCTGTCGTAACCTTTAGACCAATGTAACACCCACAACTCCTAAACAGACCAAAGGTTCCATTCTGCCATGGGGTGGGGGTTGGAGTCTGTTCCACTCACGTGGACTCAGGAATCTGTCCCAGAAATAAGACTCAGATCTTACAAAACTACACACTCTAAAACATGAGTCCTCCTTAGTTTTTGAATCTCATCTGGGTTTTTCTGATTTGCAGTGATCTTTTCACTGGGGCCAAGAGCAGGAAGGAATGGAGCCCTCTTCCAACCTCCCGACCATGCTCCTTCGGGTGGACTCCTTTATTTTCACACAATTCAGTAGAAGGGAGGAGGCTGCATTTGGTGTTTGTATCAACAGGTCCCACTGTGGGTTGTGAGTGTGTGTCCCTTCCTACCCTGTACTCTGGATCCAGGCTAATAATCTTCTCAAAACCCTTGACCTGTTCAGTCAGTCCCAAGGGCTCTTGGGAAGTGGTTTGATGTTACTTTCCACAACACATCTCTTGGGGTAGAAAGCCAAGTTTTGAAACCTGTCAGTCTGATCAGTTCTAGGTTAAACTATACCAGCTTCTTGATATAAATGTCAATTTCCTTCTTTGTAAAATTTCATACTGAGGCTGGCATGAGAACTATATATGATGCCATATCAACAGTGCTCAGTATGGTTCTGGCACACAAACAAATTCAATAAAATCTGAATCTATGTCTTTGATTTACCCTTACTCTTTAGAGACCAGATTGCTGGAAGAAATAGCAGAGCATAGGGCTTCTGGACTCATGTCAGCACCCTCCACTGCTGGATTTTCTTCTGCTTTCCTACCAGATCTAGTACTAGGTGTGTAAGTCGAGTTCCTCCCATGTGCCCAGCAAAATGGTAAATAACAGGGCACAAAGAACCAGCTCTCAAGAGGAACTGAGGAGAGTGCAGATTTATCTAAACTAGGGAGAGCCCAGATTTATCTAAATAAATAATCAGGGAATAAAATAAGAATGACAAGAATGTGCTGGGCATAGAGGCAGTAAGAACTAGGTGTTCATTGAAGGCAAGAAAGTTCAGTGCAAGCTGACATGAGATTGAAGCTAATTTCCGATAGAGAACTGAGCTGGTCATGAAGTGTGGATAGCATTTGGAATGTGAGACATGAGAAGAAGGAAAAAGGCATCTAGACAAGGTTAGGGTTGAAGATCAAGAAGCAGTGGAGAGCCAGCCATTGTGGTAGTAGAACATGAGGTTGGAGAAATGGTAATGGCCACTGAGTGGGTGGTGTTCATGCAGCTGCTCTGATTGACTCCTACCAACTTCGGGAGAAGCCAGGAGGCTGTCATATAAATGGAGACCCCTGGATGTTACTTAGGAGGCAAGAAGCATGATCCCAGCCAGACTTCTGACACTCACATAAGGCAATACTGTATGCCCTTGCAAAACTAAAGCCCCGCAGGATGCTTAAGTGATGGTCAACTAAAGCCCCATGTTCCCAATGCTGGTGGAAATGGGGGCTCTGTCCTTGCCCCAGCTCACCATGTGCTTCACGGCAGACACAATCTGGGAGAAGATGAGTTTGCTTTCTGGTTCAGACAGCTTCCCTTCAGTGCTGATTTTCCCAAAGAGCTCCCCGCCCCCTGCATACTCCATCACCAAGTGGAGCTTAGATAGGGTCTCCACGACTTCGTAAAGGCGAATAATGTTGGGATGGTGCAGTTTTTCCATGCTGGAGATTTCACGGGACAGTAGCCTTTGGGTTTTCTGGTCTAACTTGGTCTTGTCCAGGATCTTAATGGCCACCTTCTCTGGAAAAAAAAAAAAAAGCCAAAGGATGTGAAATGAGAAATAGGTGTTTATAACTGGAAGAATCCTAGATGTGCTCCTTTATTTTACTAGACAAAGAGGTTGAGTGGTAGTTCTCAAGTCCACAGAGCTCGTCAATGAGAATGACAAAGCAATTCTGGAGTTCAATCAGTGTGCCTTGCTTGGATCCGTGTAAGTCTTCCCCACACAGGTTTTAGTGCCAACTCCTGCCTCCCAAGGGAATTTTCAGTTGTGATTTTTATTTGGCTTTTAAACATAAAGTAAAATCACCCTTGTTTAGCTCAGAGAGCCCTTCTTGATTAAACCAACCTATCTTTTCAGCCTCATTGTCCACAATTCTGTCCATCATCCCCAACTTCCCTTATAACCTTTAGTCTAGCCATTACAGAATTATACCTGGGCCTATCCTCTACCTGGATCATTCTCTCTGTCACTTCTTCCCTCTCTGTCCTTTACTCAGTTAACTTCAGATGGTCCTTCAAAGCTAGTCTCAGAATTAACCCATTCCAAGGAGTTGTCTTTGACACCCATCTTAGGGTGACTATGATATCCAGGTTCTGTGTATTCAGAGCTCCAGTGTACTCTACCCTGGCCTATGATTGTCAAATCCCTATCCTTCTGCCTCCTCTGTGTGGACTATGTTTTATTTGAACTTGTCAGAGCCTGTTAAGTATCAGAAAGCAGTGCTCAGTGTTTACTGAGGATTGGGAAAGACAAGAGGAAATTGGCTGGTAGGGGGATTAATGGGTAAGATGGTTCTGGATTGCAGTTTGGTATTAATGAATTCCATCCTTTGGAATTCCATCCTTTGATGTCATATACTCCCTGGAGAATGTGTGCTGCTCGGTTTTGCCCATCACAGACTCAGACTGTGATAGTGCTTATCACAGCTTGCTGCTCCTCACTTCGCAGAGCAACTGTACATAGTTCCATACACTGTAGGTGTTCAAGGTTCAGCTGCCAGTGGGTGTCAGGCCTGCCTTTAACACAATCCTACTTTTTATTTCCCTTCCCTTCCTCTCCCTCTCCCTTTGATTTTCACGGCTCTTAGCAAAGCACCCCACCCCCCACCCCTGCCACCCCATGGAGCAGCACTAGTGAGGCAGAGAGGTGTTGTAAGAATCAACGCTTCCTAAAATTCTGCTCCCTAGGTGCTTTAATCACCTCACTTCACGTTAAATCACATTGTACCCATGCCTTATAGCATAACTGTATATTTAAAAGTCCTGGTATTCCAAATTGTGGCTCAGTGGTAAAAACTGCCATTCCATGAAGAACTAGATTTCCAAATATACTCTTTGAACATACATTCAGTAAGCAGGCACCAGGGATATGCACTGGGAAGATACACACTGTTCTTACCATCCAGTGAGAGAGAGAGACTTTGAAAAAACCCTTCCGATATGTGTGGTAGATGCTAGGAAGGGCTATAGATAAAGAATGGAAAGACCTCCTTAAGTAAGGACACTGAAGCTGTGATCAAGAGGTGAGGGGTGAAACCTGTGGGGATGGCATGTGTGACGGCCTGGGTAAGATGTAGCATTTGTGCCTGAGGACCTAAGAGAAGCCTGCTATGCTGGGAAACAGAGTGATGGGGGGCTAGGTAGAGGCAGATAACCCAGCTTCAGGAATTGTGCCTTTATCTTTATGGTAATAGAAAAACATAAGGTTTTAAGGGAGAGTGTTGGGACCTGAGTTCCACTCTAAAAGAGCGGCTGTCTGTAGTGAGGGAGGTGTGTAGAACAGCAGCTGGCCTGGGAGTAGGGTGGTGGTTCATGACATGGTTCTCAAAATCCAGAAGACCCTCTTGGTAGTGGCAGGGAACAAGGAAGGAAGTAGACAGATTTGAAAGGTCAACTCTCCTTTCTCCTCATCTAATGAGAAGACTGACACAGGTCTCACAGCTCAGACTAATGGGCAACACATTCTTTAAACCACACTTGCAAAGTCAAAGTCTAGAGGCCAGGTGGTAAGATAGAGCAGGCTCATTTAAGCAGCAGGGAGTTAGCAGGAACTGTGAGGTCCTCAGGTGCACCTGACCTGATATGAAGGGACAGGTGCTACTCAAGTTCAGATGATGGTTACTGTTTGGAATGTAGACTTAGTATTGTGAAATCTTCCAATTTTTATTTTTTAAAGAGAAGCTGGACATCTGAAATTTTATGCAAAAGCTTCCAATGAATAAGTATCCACAACAAATTCAAAATTTCAAGTCTAGATTAGATCAAGCAAATGTGTCTATAGGGCAAGGGTTCTAATATCTAAGAACAGATATTAGAATCTAGAAAGTGTGTTGTGTAGCTGGGTGCAGTGGGGCAAACTTGTAATCCCAGTGACTCAGGAGGCTGAGGCAGAGGGATTGCAAGTTCAAGACTAGCCTCAGCAAATATGCAAGACTCTGTCTCAAAATGAAAAATAAAAAAAGGAGGGGATGGGTGTGGTTAAGCACCCCTGGGTTCAATCCTCAGTACCAAAAAAAAAAAAAAAAAGGAGGAGGAGGAGGGGGAGGAGGAGGAGGAGGAGGAGGAGGAGGAGGAGGAGGAAGAAGAAGAAGAAGAAGAAGAAGAAGAAGAAGAAGAAGAAGAAGAAGAAGAAGAAGAAGAAGAAAAGGAGAGTATGTGATATAGATATATATATATATAGCTGACATATAGAGCTGAGATGGTCCTTCCAGACACACAGTTGGTCTGAGTCAACCTTATAGTAAGGAGCTGGGGGAGTAGGCACCAAGTCTTCTCCTTTAACTCAGAGGACTAAGAAGACCATGTAGTCTGGGCCAGAAAACAGGGTAAAGAAGGGTAGAGAATGGATCTGGAAGGTTGAAGGGAAGACATCCAGCACAGTGGGCTTGGGGGGAAAGTGTGGTACAATGGGAGCATAAAGTGGTGTACCCCTAGTTTGAAGGGTCAAGGAAGATTTTTAACACTTTCCCTAGAGCTTGACTAAGTTATCTGGAGGAAAGTAGAGAAGAAGCAATAAAAAGAGGTTCTAAAACCAGGGATGAGTTGAAGACAGGATCTCGAGGCAGGAAAGGCCTTGATACTTAGGGTAATGGTCTACAAGCTTTTCTAATTATAAGGTATTTCTGAGAGGCTGGTGTTGTGGTGCAGTGGTAGAGTGCTTGCCTTGTACATGTGAAGCACTGGGTTTGATTCTCAGCACCACATAAAGATAAATAAAATAAAGGTATTGTGTCCATCTACAACTAAAAAAATTTTTTAAAAAGGGATTTCTGAACACTACCCCAATATATGTAATACTTACTTACAAACTGTAAGCATGTACTACTAATATACATTTTAAATATGCATAATCACTGAAATAAAAAAGATACAATTACAAATAAAAAAAAATGGAAGTACTAATTTCCCCCCTCATCCCAGTGAATCATCTTGGGCACCCCTGGGGTATATGGGGGATGAAGGAAAATATAAGCCAAGCTGATGCTAGAGATTGGCTAGGGCCCCGGAGTCACATTACAGCCCTCACTTGGGGACAGTGAGGGATCACTGGAAGATTGTAAGCAGGGTGTTTTCAGTCAGCTTTTTCACTGCCGTGACTAAAAGAACTGACAAGAACAATTTTAAAGGAGGAAAAGTTTGAGGGCTCATGGTTTCAGAGTTCTCAGTCCATGGACAGAGGTGTGCCAGAACATCATGGTGGAAGACTGTGGAAGAGGGAAGCAGCTCACATGATGATCAGAGAGCAGAGAGAGACTCCACTCCCTAGATACAAAATATATACCCCAAAGCCACTCCCCCAATGACCCACCTCTTCCAGTCACACCCCACCTGCCTCCAGTCACCACTCAGTTAATCTCTATCAGGGGATTAATTCACTGACTGGGTTAAGACTCTCACAACCCAATCATTTCTCTTCTGAACCTTCTGGCATTGTCTCACAGCTTTTGGGGGATACCTCACATCCAAACCATGACACAGGGCTAAATGAGCAGGCTGGCCTTTTCTAAAAAATCCCTTCTGGCTGCAGTGGGGGGAATGATGTAAGTGTGGATGAAGGAGATGAATTACAGTGGTTTCATCCAACTAGGCAAAGATGAGATATTTAGGAGATAATATCAATAGGACCCAGTGTTTGGCTGTTGGGGGCTGGGGAGGAGTCCAAGATTTCTAGGTTGAGCAACTCCAAGGATGGTGGCATTCACTGTCATCGCTGCACACTCCCTTGATTCCCCTGCCCCGTCTCACCTTATTGGGTTCACTCAGCTAGAGGAGAGGCCAGGTTAAATCCAGCTCCCCGCCTGCTCACTGCCTGCACCCATGCAGCTGACTATGACAACGTGTCTCAATTTGCATGTATGATCACTCACCTCCAGTCAGATGTACTGTATCTCCCTAATCCAATAACCCTTCTACACTACCTCTTTGATGGCTCCTTCTCCTGTCAACTTTCTAATACCTTCTCCTGCCCCTCACTCATAGCCAAGGACCTTGCTTCTCACTTTGAGTAAAAAAAGCAACAGAAAAGAATTTTTCTCTAGTTATTCCTACCACATCTTCCAACCAACCTGAATCTGTGCCCATAAACTCTGTCTTCCTGTTACTTTGGATAAATGGTTCCTGCTCCTATTTAAGGCTCAGCCAAGACTCCTTTACATGCTGCATGCATTCCATCTTCTATCTACTCAAGATCAATCCTTCACAATTTTTTATTCTCTCCTGCATCAACTTTCCTCTTTCTATTCGATCACTTCCATTAGCACACATCAATGCTTTTCCTCATCTTAAAAAAGAATTCTTCACATTAGAAACACATACATAGCCAGGCACAGTGGCACACGCCTGTAATCCCAGCACTTTGGGAGGCTGGGACAGGAGAATCTCGAGTTCAAAGCCAGCCTCAGTAAGGGTGAGGCACTAAGCAACTCAGTGAGACCATGTCTCTACATAAAACACAAAATAGGGCTGGGGATGCAGCTCAGTGGTCAAGTACCACGGAGTTCAATCCCTGGTACAAAAGAAAAAGAAAAAGAAAAGAAACACATACATATGTTTACCAAAAGACTTGTGCTAGAATGTTCATGACAACTGCTATGGTCTGAATGTGTCCTCTGAAATTCATGTGTTGGAAACCCAATCTCTGTGCTACATTGTTGGGAGCTGGGGCCTTTTGGGGAGCTGTTTAGGTCATGAGATCTCTACCCTTATGAGTGGATTAATAGTACTACAGAAAGGGCTTGCAGGAGTGGATTTTCTCTCTCTTGCTCTTTTCTACCTTCCACCATGGACGTAGCAAGAAAGACCTCACCAGATACCAAAGCCTTGATCTTGGACTTTCCAGCCTTCAGAGCTGTGAAAAATAATTTTCTGTTCTTTAGAAATTAGTCTGAATTATTCTGTTAGAGCAAGACAAAACAGATGAAGACCACAACATTATTCATAATAGCTCCAAACTCTAAACTACCCACATCATCACGAGTAGAATAAACAACAGGTGGTATATACACACAATATACCAGTGGACATCAACGGGTAGAGTAGGCTCTAGCAGCTACAGAAAGCCCAGTGTCAAAGAGATGGAGAGACTGGCAGCTTAAGGTCAGGCCTGCATGTGCTGAAATGGTGGGGCACCAACAGCACTTGCTCTGTAGTGTGTAGGTGTGTGACAGGTGTGCCAAATTCAACAAGTTCAATACTGTGCTCTTGATCTCTGCCTCCCATGGTCTTCCCCATTTCAGTAAATGCAAACGCTTGTTGTAGTTGCCCAGACTCTTTCATATTCCATATCCAATCTGTCAGCAGATCCTGCTACCCTCTCTACCTTCTAATTGTGGCCAGTCTAGTCACTTCTCAGCATTCCTCTGCTACCCTCCTGGTCCAAGCTGCCCAGGGTCTTGTCTGAGTTACCATAATAGGCTCCAAGCTGACCTCTGCTTTTCTGCCTTTGATCTCTTCAGTCTATTTTCAACAAAGCAGCCAGAGTGATCCTGTTAAAGAGTAAGCCAGGTCATGTCACCCCCCAATGGCTCTGTTTCACTCATAAGAAAAGCCAAAGTCCTTACTATGACACACTTGGCCCTGCACCATCTGGCTCCTGCTACTCTCCGCCCTGATGCCCCTCAGCTGATCCGAGAGCAATGCAGGCACACACTCACTTGGCACACTCACGCGTGTGATCCCCTTTGCCTCTCTACTTTGCCCTATTTCTGTCAGTTCAACTATGACCTCCTTGGTAAGGCCGTCCCTGGCCGACTTATCTAAGCACGCTACGTAGCCCTCCATGCCTGCTGTCCCTCCTTCTGCTTTAGTTTCCTTCTGACCACTCATCACTACATAACACAACAAATATTTCACTCATTTGTTGTTTATCTCCATCGCTGGAATATAAGTTCCATAAGAAGAGAGGTGGCTGTCTGTTTTGTTCATCACTGTACCTCAGTTCCAGGAATAGTGGTATATGCACAAAATATACCTGTGGGCATTAATAGATAGAGCAGGTCCTAGCAGGTCAGGCCTGCATGTACTGAAATGGTAAGGCACCAATAGCATTTGCTCTGTAGTGTGTAGGTGTGCGACAGGTGTGCCAAATTCAACAAGTTCAATATTGTGCTCTTGATCTCTGCCTGCCCACACGTGTGCCTCCCATGGTCTTCCCCATTTCAGTAAATGCAAACTCTTATTATAGTTGCTCAGACTTTTTCATATTCCACATTCAGTCTGTCCGCAGATCCTGTTACCCACTCTGCCTTTTAAATGTGGCCAGAGTCCAGCCAGTTCTCAGCGCTCCACTGCCACCCTCCTGGTCCAAGCCATCCTTGGGTCTTGCCTGGGTTTTGCAATAGGCTCCAAGTTGACCTCTGCTTTTCTGCCTTTGATCCCTACAGTCTATCTTCAACAAAAGTAAGTGCTCAACAAATATTGATGGAGTGAATGATTTCCTTTAGTCATTGCAAGAACCTAGGGTATTAGTGTCACAGTGCACACTGTTTTGCCTGCTGCCTTTTCCACCTGCCATTGTGTCCCAGACACCTTCCATGATACAGTGTCCATAACCATGACTTCTAGTGGCTGTGGAGCCCACTGCCAGCACATAATTTAATTTACTTGATCATCTCCCATATTTTTGGACCCTCTAAATTATTTCTAGTCTTTAACACCATAAATAACACCATGATGGACATTCTGGGTTTATAATATTTCCAATATTAGATTTATTTTTAGAATTCCTAAAGTCACAACTAACCATTTTTTAAAAAATTGTAGATGGGACACAATATCTTTATTTTATTTATTTAATTCTTTATGTGGTGCTGAGGATCGAACCCAGTGCCTCAGGCATGCGAGGCAAGCACTCTCCCACTTGAGCTACAATCCCAGCCCACACAACTAACCATTTTTAAAGTAAGAGAATACAATTTTAATGACTATATTCAAGAGGAGAGATCACTTAAAACTGGTGAGACTTCTTCACTAAGCCTTATTGTAGACAGTCAGTTCCAGCCCTGTCCTCTTGGAGATGACAGCTCAGAGCACCAACCACAGGGTACCATATGTGCAGCTGCCTCTACTAGATCCTGCCCAACACTACCTGGCTTTCATGAGAAATTAGTCATGAATTTAATTCACTAAATATTTGTCGAGTGTTTGGTATTTTTAATGCATGTGGGGGGGCCTCTAAGTTGCATATGATACATTAGCTGACACCAAGGAGCTTGTAACTAAAACCCCCAAGATTTTTACTATAACTTGAATTTTGTTAAATCCCAAATCATTACTTCTTAGTAATGATCTCCATATACCTCAAATCAATGCTCCCAAATCTTTCCTCTTAGATCCATTTATTCTCCTGCAATTTACTCTTCACTGCTAAGTTATTAAAACTAGAAGCACGGTCATCATCTTCAACACTTCCTCCTTTTTTCTTCCTGCTCTAGCCATCTAATTGATCCCAAGAGTTCCCAATATTCTAAAACATTTTTTTTCAAATGCACTCTCCTCTTTCCATCCTCATTTCCTCTCCCTAGTTGTAATGGACATCTTCATTCATCTGGACCATGGGACCAATATTCTTTTTCTGGCTTTCTTGACTCTTGTCAGTCCCTAACTTCAATTCACCTTCCTCACTAAAGTCAAATCATATTAACCCCTTGTATTAATCTCTTGTTTACAGCTCTTGGGTTTCTTCCCAATTCCTAAATGACAAAATTCAAATATGCAAGAAGATTCTCTGTGATCAAGTCCCTGACCACATCACCCACTCTACCTTCCACTGTCCTGTGGGTGCCCCATGCTCCAGCTTCATTAAATTTGTTTTTAATCTCCTAATACCCTCCTGCACTGGTTCATACCTCATGTACTTTACATCCTGTCTTCCTGGAATTCTCTTTCCCCTCAATTTCTCCTCAAATCTCGAGACTTATGTAAGCCTTTCCTGATCAACAGACACCTTCTGGATTCTGTCTGGCCCTGGTGGGCTCACCTTACTCTATGACAGCACTTATCAGTTGTTTCCTGTCTCCATCAAATGACAAGGAGTTCTTATTAGGCAAGAAGTGTCTCTTACTTGTCTTTGTGAGGTCCAGAACAAAGCACGTGCTTAGGAGATGTTTATCATATATTGCTGTTTTTTAAAAAAGGAATGAATGAGCCAATGAATAAATAAACTGAAAGAGAAGAAGAAAAGATCCTAGAAACATAAGACAAAAGTAGAAGGGAGTAGGAGGTCAGGAAGGGCAGCAGCAGAGAAAAACATAGTCACCTGTTGCTCCTTTTCCTTTTGTTGGTGACAACAGATGGAACATAAAATATTCAGAAGCTGAGCAAGTCTTCTCTTTTGAGAAATTGCTCATCAGCCTAAAAGCAGCTCATGATGGCTCTCAGCCTGCCCTATCCACTTGCAAGACCCAAGGGAATTGAAGCTGGTGGTATAAAAATAAACTCAGCCGGCAGGGGCCCATGTTGGAGCCTTCTTTCAAGAGAACCAGAGCAGCTGGTGCCTTTTGTTTCTGAGCTACTCCTGGCACTGAAATGCTCTGCTTTCCTGGGAATCACTTCTATTATCTTATGCAGACTGTTTTTGTTTCCTAGAAAACCTGATGACAATTCTGGGCATGTTGGCTTTGCATGAGGTCACATCTGTGCATATGACTATTTACTCTTCTGTCCTCTTTCACTCATCTTTCATCCCATAACCAGGGGTGAAGTTGTGCCTTTGACAGGAAGGCTACTCTGTGGTAGATTAGGTGAGCATGTCAACAAAGCCATACAGTTACCTACCTGCATGGCAGGAAAATACCATGTCCTCTGAAAGTCAGGGGGACTAATATGAAGTTAATTTGATAACATTACAGACAAAAAGCCTTGAAACTTGAGTCCCTATATAAATACTAATTGTTAATATTGTGCTTTTTCCTTCTGTCCTCCTCACATAACAGCCTGTCTACAAACTGAGAATTCTCCAACCTTATAGAGATGGCTCAGCTTAGCAAGTCACTGGCTCTATGGTGGATATGTCCATCAACTTTCTGTCCTCTTAACTCTCTCTCCTCAGAAACATTGCTCTAGATCTTGGGCTCTGCTGAGAGAGTGATGGGTACACGGCCCTAGAGACTGCAGCTACCTTCACTCAAAGGTAGCCCATTATCAGCTGTCCAGTGAACAAACATATCCTCTCAAAATTTGAACTGACATCGAATGGGACTGGTGGGATGCAGATAGACAATAGAGCCAAGGGGTTAAGTGGATGTGGGACTGGCAATGGCCATTCTTGGCCATGATGCACCTTTGAATACACAAGAATACAAAGCCACTCTTCACAAACAAATAGAAAGATGGGAGATTCTTCATAGGAGGAAGAAATGAAAAACCACAAAGCCTCAGAGAAAAAAAGGAGATGAAAAGAGTTACCCCACTTCTATGCTGGGGCCATAGCATTCCCTGTACTCCACACACCCCTTTCCATGTGAGAAGAGTAGGCTTCTGTTCCATGAACCAAATGATGCATGAATCAGGCCTAAAGAACCTAGACTTCGCTGGATGCATGGTGTGCACCTGTAATTCCAGCAGCTGAGGAGGCTGAGGCAGGAGGATCTTGAGTTCAAAGCCAGCCTCAGCAAAAGTGAGGTGCTAAGGAACTGAGCACTGTCTCTAGATAAGAGACCCTTATCTAGGGTCTAATTCACTAAATATTTGTCAAGTGTTTGGTATTTTTATTGCATGTGGGGGGGGGCCCTGTCTCTAAATAAAATACAAAATAGGGCTGTGGATGTGGCACTAGTGATCAAGTGCCTGAGTTCAATCCCTGGTACCCCCTCCTCCCCAAAAAAGAACCTAGACTTCTTTGAAAGCAGACTAATACTAGTATTTAATGAATTCTTACCATGTGCTCTGTCTAGGCACATAGCAGATATTCAATATATATTTTATTTGTTCCTCTCAACAATCCTATGCAGCTGATATATTGGCCCCATTTTATTTTTTTATTTGTTCTTTTTAGTTATACTATTTGCCTTATTTTATATGTAAAGAAAATGAGGCACAGAACATTGAAATAACTTGTTGAGTGTCACATAGCTAGAGAAAAAAATAATTGGAATTCCAGCTAGATTTGGATGACTTCAAAGCCAATATAAACTCTCAATATTGTGCTCCTTTATGCCAGGTAAAGACAGTGGCAGTTCTTTTTTAGATATTGTCTAAATGAAGAGAAGGACAGGTAGAAGGTTGGTGGCAAGAAGACTCCAGGCTGCTTTTATGAGACCTTGTTACTTATAAATCTGGGAATGAAATGTTCCCCCAAAGATCCATGTGTTTTTAATTTGGATCCCACCCCATGGCACTATTAGGAGGTTGTGGGCCTAGTGCTTTAAGAGGAGGGACCTAATGGAAGGAAGTGAGGTCATTGGGGGCACGCCCTTAAACTGGATAGAGTACCCTCTAATCTCTGTCTTTATGCTTCCTTGCTTCCATGAGGTGAGAGCTTCCTCTGCTGCATGTTCCCTACTGTGATGTTTTACTACACCACAGGTCCAAAGACAACAGAGCCAAGCAATCATGGACTGAAACTTCTGAATCTGTGAACTAAAATAAACCTTTCTTCCTTAAAAGTGATTATCTCAGGCATTTTGTCACAGTTACACAAACCTAACTAACACTGTTACATACTCCTATTGCTCCCTCATTATTTTCTGTTTCCTTGACTTTTCTACAGATATTTTGAGAGCAAGACCACTCCTTGGGAGTATTGCTGAAAGGAGGAATAATGACCAGAGATATGAAGGAGGCAGCAGAACCTGGCTAGCTTTGACTAGCTAATCAAGGGCACAGTGTGAGAATTACCTCCTCCACATTATGCTCAAATCCTAAGGCAGCCTGATGGGGTGAGAAGAAAGGTCAGTTCTAAACCTGTTTCTGTCATGACCTCAGGACAGCCACCCTCCATTTCCTCATTTGTAAGACATGGAAGGATGGATGAAGTCAGGGTTTCTTAAAGTGGAGGCTTTACCACTCTAGAGGCATGAAATAATTTTAGGGGATGGAAACAGCCTTAAATAGCACTGAATCATTATTCAGTGCATAAAAAACTATTCTCATTTTAGTTCCTCCTGAATTCTAATTAAGGCAAAGAGGAAGTGTCAGACTGGTTGTTAGCAGGTTTTTTTTTTATTTCTTCCCCCAATTACTTTCTGTTACTTAGTAATTTTCCTTTGAAACTTTTAAATTTGTTTGCATTGTATTTATTTGTACCATTCTATTATTATTATTATGTTCACATTTATTTTTATCATGAAATTCTGAATAAGTGATGTCAGTTTTTCATTATTGTAATACTAAATTTCCTTTTGAAATAAGTTTAAGTAAGAAATAAAGCTGTACTCATGGTTCGCTATGGTTTGCTGAGTAGTTACTATGTGCCTTGCATTTCACATGTGGTATTTCTAATTTTCCCAACAATTCTAAGAATCATTAGCTCTAATTTATACCTGAGGCAACTGAAGACAAACAAGGTTAAGTAATACACATGAGTCAGATGTCCAAATGAGGATTTGAAGCACATTGTTTTGATCCTGAAGCCTATTCTCTTCTCATAACCCCACCCTGCTTCCTCTCTATTGAAAAACATCTGAACCCTCTGATGAAGCAGCTCAAAGCTGGCCAATCCAGTGGCCTGTGCAGAAGATGGCCTCTGGGACCCTCTCAGCATGGTCACTCCCTTCTGAATTCCTCTCCCAGCATGTCTTTATCCAAATTCTCCCCTATCTTTCCTAACCATAGCTCCTGCCTCAATCTCTGGCCCCTTGCCTCCCCCTGGAGCTTCTGTTTTTCATTATTGTTCCAGGCTACTGAAAAGCAACATCTGTCCTAACTGATGAGTAAAGATTCAAAAGTTGCCCTTCAATCAGGCACTGTGCATTAAAACTTTTCCATGCATGCCTTCTAACCAAGAGAGCTAACTTCTAGGAATATGAAAAGTCATACAAGTATGCAAAGATACATGGAAAAGGATAATCTCTGTATTATTATAAATATAACAGCAAAACTTTAGAAACAATCCAAACACTAATCGATGGGGATCAAGTTAAAGAATTTATGCTATTGGGCTGGGATTGTGGCTCAGCGGTAGAGCGCTTGCCTCGCATGCGTGAGGCCCTGGGTTCGATCCTCAGCACCACATACAAAGTAATAAAATAAAGACATTGTGTCCATCTACAAAAAAAAAAATTAAAAAAAAAAAAAAGAATTTATGCTATTGCTGTATAATGGAATTATAGTCATCTTTAAATGTAGTCTTTAAAAGGGACGGTATTAATATATGTTGGATTGAAAAATATCTGTTATTAATGGCATTGAGAAATCATGGTGTTCAAAAGAAATTGAAGTCGGTATGTTGAAGAAACGTCTGCACCTGCATTTTTATTGCACCTCTGTTCACAGCCAAGGATGGAATCAATCTACATGTGCACCAACAGACAAATGTATAAAGAAAATGTGGCATAAATACACAACAGAATACAATTTGGCTATTTAAAAAAAAGAAAGAAATTATTTCATTTGCAACAATATGGATGGAACTGGAAGACATTATGTTAAGTGAAATAAGTCAATTACAGAAAGACACATACCACGTATTCTCACTTATATGTGAAAGCTAAAAAGCTTATCTCAAAGAAGTAAAAAAAATAGAGAATATGTAAGTGTTTATTAGAGCCTGGGAAGGAAGTGCGAGAGGGAGTGATGGAGAGAGTTGATAAATGGGCCCAGGGGTCGGGTGGTATAAGAGGAATAATTTAATGTTCTGTTGCACAGCAGGAGGACTATAGTTGATAACGATTAATTGAATATTTTAAAATAGCTGGCAGAGAGGATTTTCTTTCCTTCTTTCTTTTTTTCTTTGTTTGTTTTGTTTTGAAATGCTAGGGGTAAAACCCAGGGCCTTGTACGAACTTGGCAAGCACTCTACCATTGAGCTATACCCCCAAAGCAACAGAGAAAACTTTGAATATTCCTAACCTAAGGAAATGATAAATGTTTGAGGTCACAGAAATGCCAATTACCTTGATCTGATGTGTTGAAATGTCACACTGTTCCCCATTAATAAGTATAATTACTATGTATACATTATATTAATATGTACACACTACTATGTGTCAATTAAAAATTTCAAAAATATTTTTAAAAAATCATGGTGTTTGCTACTTATGGTAGTGTACACCTACAACCTCAGACACTTGGGAGGCTGAGGAAAGAGGACTGCAAATTCAAGGCCAGCCTGGATAAATTAGTGAGATCCTGTCTCAAAATAAAAATAAAAGGGGCTAGGGGTGTAGCTCACCCATAGAGCACTGGGTTCAATCCCCCATACTGGAAAAATAAAATCATGGTGTTCATGGAACAAGATTAAATGATCCTATTGACATATTTAAAACACACACATATGTGTGAACACACACACATGTCTATACACACACATATATATATTCACTTATATAGACATAAAATGCCAATCAGGATGTAAACCAGTAATTTATTTTGGTATAAAAAGGTTGCTTATCACCCTTTTCTACTGTTCCCCTCAGTGATCGCTATCTGTTTCAATGATCACCTCAATGTAAAGCATGGTCTGACCTTATGCCCATGTCCCTTCCTGAGCACAGGACTTCTGGGTAGATAGTCATCTGACACACCAATGTTTTCATTTGTTTTCCATCTCACCTCTGCTCTTCCTTGACGTATCCCTGTTTGCATTAGCATTGATCTTCTTTTCATTCATAGTCAGGTAAGGCAAATTTAGTGCCTTCTTCCTTTCTTCCATCCTCAGTTCCACATCCAGTTAGTTACCAACTGTGATGTTTAATTTTATTTGTCAACGTGACTGGGCCAAATGACGCCCAGACATTTGGTCAAGCATTATTCTGGATGTGTCTGGGAGGGTGTTTACGGATGAGATTTATATTTGAATTAGCAGATTGTCCTCCCCAATGCTGTCTTCCTCTGATCTGTTAATGAGCGGAATAGAAAAAAAGCCTGAGTAAGAGAACTCCCCCTGTTCAACTGCCTTAAGCTGGGACGTTGGTTTTGCAGCCTTCAGACTTGGCTTTGGGTCTTGCTTCATCACTGGTACCCCTTGGTTTCCAGCTCCTGGCTGCAGATTCTGGGAATTCTCATTAATGTAAGCCAAATCCTTACATTAAATCTCTATCTATCCATCCATCCATCCACATGTACATACACACGCACTGGTTCTGGAGAACCCTGACCATTACATCAGTCCTTAGCATCACAAAGCTCTTTCTATCTTGACTCAGGATCTGGCTCAGGATCTCCTCCCATCTGTCTGAACTATCACCATTGCTTCCTGACATCTCCCTGTCTCCTGAACCTCCATCTTCCCAACCTTCATTATCACTACTATTGGATTATTCTTCCAAAAGCCTTGTCCTAATCACAGAAATCCTGATGATTCTTTATTGCTAAACAAAAGCAATCCCAGATCCTTAAGACGAAGATCAAAGTCCGCCATGATTTAGCCTCAACATAGCTTTCCAGTCCTTCCTCCCACCGTCTCCTAGTTTTAGGGAAACTGTACTACACATCATTTTCCCATATTTAAGCTTTTGCTCACTTTCTTTTCCCCAATTATCCTCCATCCTCTAATAACTACTTATCCAAAATCCTATCCATCTTTGAAGTGGAGCTAAAATACTATCCCTACTGAAAGCCTTTTACAATATTCCCAGGGTGGAAGAGTCTCCTTCCTTTAAACCCATGACTTCTCTTATATATGTTCTAAATTCTGGCTTGTGCTATATTGATTTGTATTTGTTTTCTTCTCTCTCCTTATCCTTGAGAGTGGGAACTGTACCTAATTTACCTTTAAATCCCCCAAGGCCTAATATCCTACCTCTGTTTTGATGTAAATAAATATTATCCCAAGTGCATGGAATTTGAAAGTAAATGCAGTATCAAAACCTGACACAACAGTTCTAAACTGAATCTAGAAGACAAATGCTACCTGGACAAAAAAAAAAAAACCTGTGACAAAAAAAAAAAAAGGGTACCATTTAAAAAAAAAAAAAACTTCTACAATATACCTAAATAACTACTTAGGCAGTGTTTCTTAGCTCTGCATGTCCATTAGAATTATCAGGAGAATTTTAAAATAACACCCAGGCTAGCCTCAACCCAAGCCAATTAAATTCTGAAGCTCTGAGTAGTCAGAGGTGAAAACCATGGGACATAGGGATCTTGATTTGTATGTGGGAATGAACTTCTGTTGATAAAGGGACAACTGATCTTTAGTTATACAAAGGTGAGGCAAGGCTTAAACAACTCTACAAAATAATACCAAAAACTAATATTTATGGAGCACTTACTCATTAATATTTTTGATGTACTATAAAGTAAGCACTATTATTGGCTACATTTTATAAATGAATTATCTGAGGCTCAGAGAAGTTCTGTAATTTACCCAGATAAGTAAGTAAAGTAGCCAAGACATGAACCCAGATACTCAGGCTTCAGAGCAACATGGAAGGGGATTTGGAGCTCCTGTGACTTGTGAGTGTATGTGCCAGCGTGTGTGCCTGTTGCGGGTGGTGATGTATGCATATGTATACGGAAATGGGGCTTTTTCATAGAGACCAAACACAGGGATTGGAAAGGGCACAGTTTTTCAGGTTGGAGAAAAAAAATAAAGCAAAAGACAATTGTGATACAAGAAAAGAGGGGCTTTGGGACATGGTAGCATCCTAGGTCCAAAAATAGAAAATGTCAGTAAGGGACTCTTGGGAGAGAGTCAAGCTCATGGGCTTTAGACACTGTAAATTATGCTTACAAGTGGTTTCTTCCTTCCTTGCTTCTGTCCTTCCTTCCTTTCTTGTCAGGCTTCAGCTAAGTTAGAGGTACCTTGGGGAAATACCCCCATTGAGTTTGGCTTCAAAAGGGTGCTTGGCTCTCCATGCAGTTTCTCCTTGAGACCAGAGCAGTGGGCACCATTAGCCCAGAATCCCAGAGTGACCAATAGTACAGCAAGAGTGAGGAACCCAGCAACACTGAGAACAGATACGAGGTAGACGGATGCAGAAAATGTCCTGAGATCAAACCTCTTTCCCCAGATATAGCGGAAATAGCAGGTTCTGGTTAGAGAGGAAACTGGAATCTACTATCCAGAGAGTGACCATCTGGGAGGTCGTCTGTGCAACTCTGTGCCATTGTTATTGACACACGAATATAAATAGAAGTTATGAATGTGGACTCGGGAGATGTGATGCCCTGGAACCAAGCCACACCCCAGTCCACTTCTCCATGGCCTGATGGCAGAAAACAGGCTCACCCTGACCTTTGTGGGAGTTTGTCCACATGGTATAGTGGGAGTCTTTGGAGTTAAAAAACTCCTAAGATTGAAATGCCAAACCCACGTTTTACTTCTTTAAAATGGAAATTTAAATGCTGGCTTCACGTTGTTACTGGGGAGAATTAACCGAGAAGACCATGGGGGGACGGCTGGCCCAGGGATTGGGTGTAGCAGGTTCTCAGCTGAAGCCATTTTGCTCCCTTGGCCCCGCCTCATACTCCACCCGCAAGCTAGATTCCAGGATCTCCTGGGAAGAACTTGGGAAGTCAGATCCTACCTTTGGTTAGGGAGTGAATCCCGAGCTTGACTTGGGAAAAGTTTCCACTTCCGATTTCCCCTCGAATTCGGTAGAAGCCTATTCGTTTTCCCAGTGTGATCTCCCTCACCACCTTCTCATCGTGGGACATGTCCTGGGTCAATTTCTCGAAAGGTGTCAGCTGGCGGGGCTGTCTCTCCTCACCCTCCTTGTTGCACTCTGTCTGACCACTGGTCTCCACGCTGTTGCGCCGCTCCCACCTGGCACAGTGGGCGTTCACCAGGCCGCCCCCGTTTGGGTACACTGCGGTCATCGTCCTCGCAGGTTCACGTCTCCATCTCAGCCAGGAGCTACCGAGCAGGGCCGGTTCCAGAGGAGGCAGAGGCCTAGTGGGTGGGAGATGAGAGTTGAGGCCTGCAGGAGTCCAGTGTCCCACACAGCTGTCCTGGGAGCTGGCAGAAACTCTTTGCTGAGCAGCTTCCTTCCTTGCCTCAGTGAGAACAGGCAGAGGCTGTCCAGCCCTTCCCACCGTCCCTCGCAGTGAACTTCCAAGCTCTACCTGTACAACTAGGCATACGTCCAGTTACCATAACTCTTCCCAGATGGGACTTCTGGCTGAAAGTGGAGTCTGATGTTCTGTAGTAGGTGGCTGTGTCCTAGGCTCCAGTTTACTATTTCTGTTGATAGCCAGGAAATCTTGCACTATGGTGTGTAAAAGCTCCTCCAAGGCCCTCAAGTCCCTGCTGCCGGTGCTTATCTCTGACCTGCTTCATTTTTTGCTTCTTTATGCTCTTAAGTCAGAAGGCTCTAGAGACTGATAAGCTGGACCCAGGAAAGAAGAATCTTGCAAATCAGCCTTAAGTCACTGGACAGCCAGAGGATTAAATCCTTGCAATGTCACTTTAGCCTGTCTTTATTTAGATGAGCCTTCCTCTAAGCCCTGAGCTGCCTCAAAAATTTGGCAGGTGCTGGCTCATCCTGAAAACAGAGAGTAAGAAAATGGTTAGCCCATGCTAATGTACTGTACCGGATTTATGGTAAATGTGAAACTGCTTTGTGAACATTTATCTAAATGCACTCAGCAAATTTACTCAATAGTACACATTTGATTACATATAACTTAGTAAGAAGAAAAATGTACATACACAAAGTCCTTGATCTACATGTAGGAAAGCCCTTATAGTCTGTAGATCTTTCCAGCAAGACAATAAAGTTTAGGAAAATATGGATTTTGCATTGAGTTGCTTCAAAACCAGATTTTAAAAAATGATAGCAATGATGACAATAAAATTCTCTATTAACCATCAATTGTCAAAATTTCTTATATTTATGTGAAAAATAATGTTATATATCCTTTTATACCTTAATATGTTCTTGTACAGATTTGCTATACCATTTGCTTCCATTCTTTCTTTCTTTGTTATTCTATGACAAAGGCTAGTTTTTTCCTATACTTATTTATTTGGGGGCGGGGGGATACCAGGGATTGAACTCAGGGGCACTCGACCACTGAGCCACATCCCCAGCCCTATTTTGTGTTTTATGTAGAGACAGGGTCTCACTGAGTTGCTTAGCGCCTCGCTGTTGCTGAGGCTGGCTTTGAACTCGTGATTCTCCTGTCTCAGCCTCCCAAAGTGCTGGGATTACAGGCGTGCGCCACTGCGCCCAGCTCTAGCCTTATTTTTAAAGTACCTCTGATCAGGTGTCAATACCCAGGGCTGGCACTTTATTTTGAAGATATGGAATGGAGGATAAACAGGTCTGCAGCATTGTCAGTGGTTAAGAAATGCTGCTTGGCTAGAATATCTTCTAGACATTTTTCCCTGCACTCCCTGGTAGGAAACAAGTTCTTCCTCTCTGGGTCCCCAGAGCACTTTGTGTGTTTTCCAAAATGTCTTGTCTCCATGAAGGTGGAAACTGGGCTTAATTCATTAGCATGTCCCGATACCTCCTCTCTCCCTCTGCATGGAGTGTGATGTCTTATGTGTAGGAAGTATTTGTTAAATGTGTGTTGAACTTGATTTTTAGACATGAGCATTTTTGAACCAAAAACTTGGCTGCAAACATGAGAAATTGCCTCAGAAATGTGGATTTACAACTCTGCTTGTTGAAATCACATTATTACAATTAAGAATGGGGTTGCCCATATTATTATTAGGGCGAAGTATGGAGTTGCCAAATAAACATAAATATGGAAAGTTAAGAGGAGTTTGATGCTTGTTATTGTTCTTATCTCTGTAAATTGGGAGAGGAAGCTGAAAAGATGAAGGGATCACATAGCAGTGACTAAAACATGTCTGGGTTAGAGTCTGGATAGAGTGTTTTTAAAAACATTTCAAACATAAAATATCCTTAGTTGGGTTGAAGAAATTTAAGTCCTAATTTATAATTGTCCTGGGGTCATAGGCTCCTTTGAAATTCTAACAAAACCTATGACTCACACACCCACACAATCTCATTCAACTTTAAAGGGTTCACAAACACTTTGAAACTCATCCCTGTACCTCAGAGTGAGGCTCTACTTAAGGTCAAATCATACTAGATCTCTGACAGAGACATGCAGGGCTGAGGAAGTAGCTCCGTGTAGAGCACTTGCCTGGAATGCAGGAGGCTCAGGGAGCCATCCTTCATACCCGGAGAAAAATAAAAAAAAAATTTAAAAAAATGCATTTTAAGAGATCATGCAAAGAGAGGCTAGAAATGCAGTAGCATTAATGTCAATCTTTCTTTTCTTTTCTTTTTTTATTTATTAGTTCTAATCAGTTATGTATGACAGTAGAAAGCTCTTAGATTCATTGTACACAAATGAAGCAGAGTTTTTCACTTCTCTGGTTGTGCAAGAAGTAAAGTCACGCCATTCATGCAATCATACATGTACCTAGGGTAATGATGTCCGTCTCATTCCACTGTTTTTCCTACTCCTTTGCATGTTCTTCCCCTCCCTTTTGCCCCATCCAAAGTTCCTCCACTCATCCCATGCGCCACCCCATATGGATTAGCATTCATTTGTCAGAGAAAACTTTCGGCCCCTGTTTTTTTGAGATTGGCTTCCTGTGCTTAGCATGATATTCTCCAACTCCATCCATTTACCTGCAAATGCCATAATTTTATTTCTTTTAATGCTGAATAATATTCCATTGTGTGTATGTACCACAGTTTCTTTATCCATTCATCTATTGAAGGGCATCGAGGTTGGTTCTACAGTTTAGCAATTGTGAATTGTGCTGCTATAAACATTGAAGTGGCTGCGTTACTGTAGTATGTTGTTTTTAAACCTTTAGGATATAGACCGAGGAGTGGGATAGCTGGGTCAAAATTAATGTCAATCTTGATTCTGAAAGAAACTTTAACTTAGCCTATGTAAAAGGAAAAGGAGTTTAGATGTAATGCAGTGCTGGGTCACCTCCTGATCTGGCAGACTCTACGAAGAACTTCTTGGCTCTGTGTCCTCTCAGAGCACTTTGTCACTATGCTGTCTTTGTCACTGACCTGATGCACCTCCGATAGATTAGCACCTTGAGGGCAGGAACCTGTGTCTTTTTATTCTGTCTCCCAGTCTGCACAGTGTCTGGCATTTATTGATAAAAGTTTGTTGCAAAAGGAATGAACTAACATACTAATTTATCCACTGTTACCTTTAGGAATGACTTAGTAGAGGTAAATATTTTTATTTGTAAACCAATAACACTACCCCAGGACTTCATCTCAGAAAACTTATTTCAGCCCATATTTCCAAGACTTGGGCTACTATCTGTGAACTATTGGGATTCTTGGCCCCACCTTTGGGTGCAGGTAAAAGCTCAGTCTGAATTCCATCATCTAGCTGAGAATTGCTACAGGATTCCTTAGTAATCCAAGTGTCTGTCCCCTTCCTCGCCCCTTCCAAAGGATGAGCTCCTCCCAAGCTCTTAGGCCTCACACACCACTATACCTGCTTCCCTCCAACCTGCTGGTCCAGACTTGTTCTTTGCTTTCCTCTTCTCCTCTTTCGATTTGGGCCCCATATCTTAAACTCCATTCAGACCCTGAGATTTACAATGGGCCAGACTTTCTATCCTGATTAACCTCAGGTACCACCCAGGAGCTCTTATCTCTCCCTTCCCAATTCCACAACAAGGGAGAGATCAGATACAATTGCCAGAGACGATCAGGCTCTATCTTGGATTACACACCCTACAACCACAGATTAAATTTCTTGCAGAATGTTCTGAATAAGTTGTCTTGCCTTAAATGATCAGGGAGACAGTCTTCTGTTTAGATCAGATTTAGGGGTTTTGGCACTTCTGTAAATCTTGTTGTGGTTTGTGCTGAGGATGACTGTAACTTGTGGGACAGCTAACAAGTCGACTGGGGAAAAAAACGAACCCCAATTTCATCCCTATTCCAAAACAAATTCTACATAAATAACTAAAGAATAAATGAAATCATAAAATACTACAAAAAAATCAGAAAATTTTCTGTGACCTAAGAGAAATTCATGAAAGAAATTATCAAATTTGTCTACATAAAATTATAACTTTTTGTTTGCCAAAAGTTTTCATGAACTACAACAAAAATCAAATGGTATGTCAGTAGGGAAAACTTTCCAACATATATGACAGATGAAGAGCTAATTTTCTAAATAAGCATATAAAATGTACAACTATTGTTGAGAAAAATACTAAGATCCCAAAGAAAAATGATAAATGAACATGAGCAGATATTTCACAAAAATGCAAATGGCTCTATAATACATAAAAGGACAACCAAACTCACTTATAACCAAAGAAATACACATAAACACTACACTTAAATTAGAATTTTCACATATCAAATTTGGAAACAATGAAAAAACTGTCATGGTGGTGCACATCTGTAGTCCCAGCCACTTGGAAGCTTGCGGTAGGAGCCCAGCTCAAAACCAAAAGTTCAAGACCAGCCTGGGCAATACATTAAGATCCCATCTTACAAAAGAGAAAAAGAAAGAGAAAAAATTGTGATAATGTACTGATGAGAGAATGATGGGAAACAAGAGCTCTCATTATTGTTACTAGAACCCAATCTTGGCAAAACTGCTAAAGGGCAATTTGGCTATCATTATTAAATTACAAGTGTATGTGTCCTTTACCTCAGCAATTCTGCTTCTAGAATTTATTTCACATATACACGTATGCACAGAGACTTATTTCTTATGTTTTCTGACATAAAGGTGAATAGATATTTATAGTAAGAAACCAGAAATTGTTTAAATATGCATCAGTAAGGAACTATTAAACATATACACAGACAGTGGATTACTATGCACCTTTGAAAAAGAATGAGTTACAATATCCAAGATATACTGCTTATGAGGTCAGAAGAATGTGTATAATGTGTTGTCAGAAGTGTTAAGAAACAGCTCGGTGGGGTGGCACGCCTGTAATCCCAGTGGCTCAGGAGGCTGAGGCAGGAGGATCACAAGTTTAAAACCAGCCATTTAGCGAGGCCCTAAGCAACTTAATAAAATCTTGTCTCAAAACAAAAAAAATTTAAAAAGGGCATGGGATGTGGCTCAGTGGTAGGGTATCACTGGGTTCAATACCTGGTACCAAATATAAGTATAAAAAGAAGTGTAAGAAAGAGGAGGACATATCTAAGAAACTGGCATAGTTATTATATCTGAGGAAGGTGATCATTAAATTGGGGTAAAAGAGAGGTATACTATTCACTATTTACTCTTTCATATGATATACGTTTTTTCCCCACAAATATTTATATGAAAGATAAAACAAAAGTATGTAACAAGTTACACCCTTGTATAGTTGGGGTCCAAAAAGTTTGCTTTACTTCTGGCTATACAGGAAATTGCTATAACTGATTCTTTAATGTTTAGTGGGTTAGTTTTTATATCAAAAGATGATTAGGGATTTCTGGTTAAATGCAGAGAATTTAGTACTCTCACTAATCTCTAGGAAGAAATAGAATAGGAGGAGAAAAGGTACAAACCCATAAGGGCAAAAAGAGTAAGAGAGAAGACAGCAGCAGATGTGCCATAACATGTGTCTGGGGAGGTGGAAAGAAATCGAGGAGTGGCGAATCACTCAGCAAAGACAATGAAGAGAACTGAACTTGAAGTCCTGCATTAAGTGCACATGCCAATGAGACTCAACATTCTGTGCGCTTCAAAGACTTCAAACTTCAACAGAACAAGTACCTCAAGGTTAGAGGAAGGTCATGGGACCAAAACCATGGGAATTGTTTCAGTGTGGAGCAGGGAGAGCCCCAGTCCTTTCCTTCCTCAAATCCAGGTTATCACTTTCTCTTCCCCACTCTCCCACCCACGACAAGGCCCTGCTTAGGAACACAAGGCAAAGAAGGGATTAGGTAAAATGTTGGGGTATGGAATCCTTTGTATCCACTTTCCTTCTTCTCTCTGCACTGAATTTCCAGAATGGACAGAAACAAGTATAGACATCTCCAGGCAGGTGATTCCTCTTGGAGAGACTAGCTCAGGAGAAAAGATCTCCTCAAACATACAATTGGAGGTTTTCCACCACAAAAGCCACCGGACCAGGTATGGCAGTACCCCTGGGGTACTAGTGTCAGGCACACGCAAGGAGCTTCCAGTCAGACTGTAGTGCCTTCCTCCTAGAATGAGTACCCAGTCAAGAGGCACCAGACACCAGTGGAAAGGCTCCAAAACTAAAGAAAGGAATGATATCCAACCAAAACAACCACGACTCAAACCAAAAGGAACTGGAAGGGCAGAGCAATGAGGAAGCAGAAGACAAAAGAGCCACGAAGTATAAATAAGCAAGTAAAAGGCAACTCGGACAAGAAAATGCTCCCCTGAAAATTAGAGAATTTACTTGAAGAAACATTTTTAAAAACCTAGAAGAGATGAACAATAGACAAGAAAAAAAGTAAACTGGACAATCAATTCAGAAAGTCAAACATCTAATCATTGGAATTTCCAGGCATACTATTAGACACACAATAATGTAAAACATATGGTTTTTATTATTCTTGAATTTCCAGCAAATCTCTGAAATTTCAAAAAGAGCAATGAATGAGGGGAAAACTTTGGATTTTCACACTTTATAATAGGATAAAAAAACATTGGAACAAAAAAACTAACAGGAAAGAGAAATCCTGTATGGGTGTGTCTGTGAGTATATGCATACTCATTTTGCAGAATATTTTTTCTAGATAGTTTCCTTAGATATCTAGAAATAAAAATTCTAATTACAGGTTATGGGATTGCTATATATAGTAAACATTTTGATTACTTTTTAGTAGTATCCCAAAACATCAAGCTGCATCATCTTGAAAAATAACCAAATAATGGAAGTTATGACATACCTAATTGCAGAAAAAATCTCCCCTTTCTCAGAGGCAGGTAGGGTTTTCATTGTTGTTGTTTTGCCTTTTGCCTTTTTGATTTTGACCAATTTTTATGAACATTAATGAGAATTTCCACACCCAACCAGACAAATATATGGACTCACGTCATTGTAGATCAAAGCCTCTGGAGGAGGCAGAATGGTCCTTAATTATTAGCTTACTGCTGCTACATAGCAATGCATGAAATAAGATTAAAGAAAACGGAGCTTGCTTGGTCATTTATTTTCTGGACTTGCAACCCCACTGTGAAAATAATATCAAAGGAAACCATCTTGCCTTTATTCTCTTTGAGTTTAAATTACAAAACTTTTGTGCAAGGCTTTCAGAAAACCTCTTTGTTGGTTGGCAAGGCCAGGCATTGGCTTGCTTAGAGGAAAATCTGGGCTTTCTCTATGTGTGGCAACAAGATTCAATGATAACCAAACCACAGTCATAATCCTTCTCAGACATAGTCTACCCGCAGGGGGACTCATTAACAAGCACACTTCATTTAACAGTTTATGTTACTATTTAGAAATCATTTGCACCATCTTCGCTTTTGGCCTAAATTCTTTATTTCTCAACACACATCAAGATACCCATGGGGGACAATGGGAACATTTTGAAGCAAATGGAAAATCAGTGTGAACTGGTTCTGCCCTAGGACCGTGGCACTGCTCTGTAACAGTACCTCTCCTCCACTTGATGCTACAGGCTGCTTTCCCCAGGCACTAGATCCAGGTCTCCCCAGCCCACTCACACTCGCCATCCAGGGCAGTCCACTCTATCAAACAGGATTACATGAGCTCTTCCCATATCAAGGTCTACCATACTAGTGGTTCCCTGGATGATAAAGGCTGCAGATTCAAATGCTTAGGAGGGCAGCACAGGCGTTCTATGTGAACGACCCAGAAAGGGCCTATGCCCAACATGACCAGGCAGCCCTTGCTCAGCTCCGGGTAGCAATGTTGGAACACAGCCTTCGTTTTGTCCAACTCTGTAATTCTTGGAAAGAGACTGCAATTGAAAATTTTTTTTTCAAACTCTCAATTTTGAAATGGTAGTCAAGTGAAAACAATGTGTGATCAAGTGAAACTGAACTGTCAGTCAGGATTTGGCCTTTTCAGTATGGAGATTCCTTTAAAAACTTGGAAGGGAACCCCTATTTGATCCAGCTATCCCACTCCTTGGCCTATACCCTAAAGACTTAAAAACAGCACACTACAGTAATGCAGCCACTTCAATGTTTATAGCAGCACAATTCACAATTGCTAAACTGTGGAAGCAACCCAGATGCCCTTCAATGAATGAATGGATAAAGAAACTGAGGTATATATACACAATGGAATATTATTCAGCAATAAAAGAGAATAAAATTATGACATTTGCAGGTAAATGGATGGAATTGGAGAACATCATACTAAGTGAAATAAGCCAAGTCCAAAAAACCAAAGGCCGAATGCTCTCTCTGATTAGTGGATGCTGATACATAATGGGGTGCGGGTGGGGAGTATGGGAGAAATGGAGGAACTTTGGATGGGTCTAGGGGGGAGGTAGGAGAGGGGAGAGGGAGCGAGAATAGCAAAAATGGTGGAATGAGATGGACATCACTACCCTAGGTGCACGTATGAAGACACAAATGATGTGACTCTATCTTGTTTACAACCAGAGAGTTGGAAAATTGTGCTCCATATACGTGCTATGACTTGAAATGCATCCAAATTAATTAATACATTAATTAAAAGAGTTGGCCTTTTGATTGACAATTTATGAACTAGTTTTTATAGGAGCATTTTCAAAGGAAAGGAGGGGGGGCAGCCCATAGGTCTATAGTCAAATATATCTGGAAATACTCTTTGATATTTGCATTAGTGTTTTATAGTTGTGTAGAGTTTAAAACACAAAAACAGATGTTTGTTTAACTCAGTGTGGCCAAGTTTATTTAATCATATAATTCATTCTCACAGAATGTCTTTTTGTTACTGGTATTTTTCTTAGAACTCTGACTTCAGAGTTAGACAAAGCTACAAAATACTAATTGTCAATTAAATGTCTGTAAGAATGTGAGTCCCCACAGGGAGATCATGAAAACAGTTCAGTATAGAATGAAACAGAAAACGGATCAGTTGAATTTAATCCACAAATATAATAGGCAAGGGGGAGCTACCCGCATATGTGGGGTTTGGAATGACACAATCCTTTCTTAGTGATTAGGTATCTTTTAACCTTGGGAGGATTTAACATTGAAAATGGAAGTGTTTAAGAGACTTTCATCCTACAATATTAATAATTTTGTTTTGACGAACTTGTACTAAACTGAAATTTTTATGTAGTTGTTATGTAAAGAGGAAAATAGTTTTGTGATTATAAGAATTGAAGAATTGATTTAGGCTTGTGGTTTTAAGTTGAAAGTTTATTATTTTTAAATAGAGTTGAAATATATTTAAGAGAGCTTATCCTGTAATCTCAGTGGCTCAGGAGGCTGAGGCAGGAGGATCACGAGTTCAAAGCCAGCCTCAAAAATGAGTCCCTAACTGGGATTGTAGCTCAGTGGCTGAGCGCTTGCCTCATATGCGTGAAGCTCAGCACCACATAAAAATAATCAAATAAAATAAAGATATTGTGTCCATCTACAACTAAAAAAAAATACATTAAAAAAAAAGGTGAGGCCCTAAGCAACTCAGTGAGACCCTGTCTCTAAATAAAATACAAAAAATAGAGCTGGAGGGGCTGGGGTTATGGCGCAGTGGTAGCGTGCTGGCCTAGCATGCGGGAAGCACTGGGTTCGATCCTCAGCACCACATAAAAATAAAATAAAGATATTCTGTCCACCTACAACTAAAAAATAAATATTTAAAAAAAATAGAGCTGGAGATGTGGCTCAGTGGTTGAGTGCCCTTGAATTCAATCCCCAGTACCCCCACCAAAAAAAGAGCTTATAATTTACCCTGTTTATATGTTCAAATCATTATATTTATAAGAAATACTAGGATTTGGGAAGGTTTTTGTTAATCAAATAAAGTTCTTTAAAAGGAAATGAAATAAGTTATAAATGCAGTTTAGAATGCTTTAAAGGATTTAAGTTTTAAATGGGATCAAACATTAATCTTTAAAAATGATTGTTAGATAAAATGATGTCTGGAATTTGTTTCAAAATAACCAAGAGTGGAGGGAGTGATGGAGATTTAAATGAAACAAGATTGGATGCGAATTGATCTTTCTGATATCGAGGGATGAGTACATGGAGGATTATAACATTCTTTGCACTGTTTTTAAAAAATTGGTTTTTAAAAATTTTCTACAACACAATTTTTATGTGATTGTTAAAATTTGCCACATCAAAAAATATAACATTTATAGGAAATATATAATATTTGTAATTTTAAAATGCTAGGCATTCTACAATAGGGAGCAGTACCTGCTGAATGCATGACTGACTGACTGACGAATGAATGACATGACATGACAACCCTGTAAAGTAAAATATTATCATTCTCTCTTCACAGATTAAAACAAAAACAACAACAAAAAGGCCAATCTAAGGACAACTGAAGTTAAGGAAGTTTATTTGATTAACAAAAACCTTCCCAAATACTCCTTAATTTTTCAACTGTGAGCTCCAGAAAGGTAAAGACTGTGCATTTAGGTAATCTTACAAAATGTGATACTAGGAATTTCAAATACACAAGGAAGGGAAGGGAGGCGTGTTCCAAGAGAAAGATTGCAGAAACTGAAGCCCACCCGCATACAGATTTTAACCTCGTTTATAATTAATTTCCAAAACATAAATCTTCCCATCTCTTTTGAGAGATAATGTTTGCCTCCAAAGAAACAAGAAATGGCATTAAGGTCCTGAATGGAATCATGTGTTGAACCATAAGCAGGTAGCTCTGGGCAGAAAAAAAAAATACATTCTTTTTTTTTTGTGGTACTGGGGGTTGAACTCAGGGACACTCGACCACTGAGCCACATCCCCAGTCCTATTTTGTGTTTTATGTAGAGACAGGGTCTCACTGAGTTGCTTAGCACCTCGCCCTCGCTGAGGCTGGCTTTGAACTCATGATTCTCCTGTCTCAGCCTCCCAAAAATGCTCCGATTACAGGCTTGCGCCACTGCACCCGGCTTCAAAAAATACATTCTTTATCATCTCAGAAATAACTAAATTAGGAAGCAGTATAGGAACACTGGTGCCTATTTGCAACTCAGGGTTTATTTTTAGGAGGTTAAAAATATTTGCAAATCAAAAATATAAACTGCTCTTTTACTGCCTTGTAACTTTCTTCAGCTCTAATGTAGCATGCTCATGAAGAAGCAGAGAAGAGCGTGTGAGGGTGTTAGAAAACACTTTTCTACTTGGGCAAAATTCAGGAAAGTTCAAGAAGATTTGAAACCTTTACCAGGAACCTCTCATAGCACATAGTGATCTCTTCACAGAGGGAACAATGCATCTGACAACTCTTTTTTTCTTTTTCATGCACACACACAAAATCTATCACATCCTAGACAGATATAAAGAATGAATAGAGCCGGGCGCGGTGGCTCAAGCCTGTAATCCCAACACTCAGGGAGGCTGAGACAGGAGAATCGCGAGTTCAAAACCAGCCTCAGCAACGGCGAGGCGCTAAGCAACTCAGTGAGACCCTGTCTCTACATAAAACACAAAATAGGGCTGGGGATGTGGCTCAGGGGTCGAGTGCCCCTGAGTTCAATCTCCAATACCAAAAAAAAAAAAAAGGATGAACAGATAAGTGAGTGATAGGAGGATAGACAGCTTTGTAGTATCCACATGGATGGGACTACTAAAACCCCATAAACCCAAACAAACAAGATGAAATATTATAACCCAATACCCTTTTCTGTCCCAATCCAAGTCAGAGAGTTGGATATGAAAGTGTTCTCATAGGGGCTGGGATTGTGGCTCAGTGGTGGAGCGCTTGCCTCGCATGCGTGAGGCCCTGGGTTCGGTCCTCAGCACCACATGCAAGGCAATGGAATGGAGACATTGTGTCCATCTGCAACTAAAAAAAATATTAAAAAAAAAAAAAAAAAGAAAGAAAGTGTTCTCATAGAAGTGTTAGAAGACAAGCCGGGAAGTAGAGAGGGGTTCCTTTGGACATGGAGGGTGGGGCTGGGTTCAGGAGAGTTTTACACACAATTTTATCTGTCTATTCCCCTCACATAAGAAATATGATCAGTTGTCTTTTATCAAGTGCCTAAGTATGCTCCAGGACTGGTCTTCCTCCTTCCTTCCTCTCTTCCCCATCGCCTCTTCCTCTCTTTATCTTCTTTAATGATACTTCTGAAATTCTCCTGACTCTTCCAGCCAGAGCTGGAGCATCTGCGTCTGTAAAGGCTCGGGTTTGTTCCCACAGTTTTGCATTTCTTCTTCTCTGTCCAATTCTCCCCCCCCCCAGTGAAGATGCTCCTGCCCTGTTTCCTTCTAGAAGCCTTCTTTGACCACTCCAGAGCTCACTCACGTTTCCTTCCACCACCGCCCTGTGGCACTTGAGATCTGTATCCCATACTCTGGTCTTTGACTTTGTATTTTTTCCGTGTTGGGTGAGGCGAGCTTCCTCCCAAGCTGTTCTTGAGACCAGGCTCCATGCACTGAGCGTCCCAATCCATCCATAACAGCCCCTTGCAGCACTGTGCTGAGAACATCGGACTGACAACTCAGAGGATGGCCTCACCTTTATTAATGTCATCTACCTCGTTTTGTCTAGAGGAAATTACCGGTACTTTAGGGAGTAATTGTTCATATTCAGTTTAAAATAGGAGAACCAAACTGCTAATTTTCTTCTCCAGACTCATTCCTGTCATGGTTTTCCCCATTTTAGCATGCGGCGGCAACACATTCTTCTAGCTGACACCATAAACTTGATCCCTATTTTCTGTTATGCTTCATGTTCAGTCTGTCACTACAGAGTACAATCACTTACCACCAAGTCCAAGCCACCACCAACTTTTGGCTGAATTATAGTTACAGCCTCTATGGCGGGTCACAGAAGGGTTCTTGCCTGCCCCCATCTAACCAGAACATCCAGAAAGATCCTTCTAAAAGATGTAGATCAAGTCATTTCTCTACTTACATCCCTTTGATGGCCTCCCATCTCACTCAAGAGGAAAATTAAACCCTTGAAATGGCCTTCAATGCTCTGCCCAATAAGGTCACCTTCTTGCCTGTCATTTCCACTTGTCTTCTTACTAATCTCCAGTCACACTGGGCTTCTCACCCTATTTGAAGGTACCAGGCATGCTGCTAACCTCTACAAATGCCCACGGAGTCATTGCAGGAAGCTTCTCCCGTACATCATAAGCCAAGTGGGGTTCTCTTACACACTTCCAACACCTGTAGCCACCAGCATAATTTTCCCTTTCTTGTTTCCTTTTTTTTTTAAGCAGCATGATTTTCTCCATCACTTTGTAAAGTTTCTAGAGTATACACAGGATGATACCACCAGGATCTTGAAATAGGTCAAGTTTTTTGGATTAGATACAAAAGGTACAAACCATAAAAGCAGAAAAAAATCAATGAATTTGACTATCATATTTTAAAAGTCTATGTGTCAAAAAGATAACATTAGGAAAATAAATAGGCAAATTACAGAATAGACTATATACCCAGGCCTCTAAGCAATATCTAGCACACAATCAGTGTTCAATTAAATATTTTTGAACTACTGTATAAAAGACTTGTCTCTTTCCCAACACAATACATATCTACTCTAATGGGTACAGTCAGCTTAGATATCAACATCTTATGACTGTTGAGTGGGCGTACTAGTCAGAGGGAAAATTGATTTTATTGAAGGAAGGAAAGGTATTGGAAAGTTTCATTGGTAGAAACAAAATGTGTTAAATCAGCAAATCCTATAGGATGTGAGCAGGTCACCAGGACCCCTAGAGAACCAGGCAAAGTAAGGATTGGGTAACTGCACAACATTCACACAAGTAGATTAGCTTGAAACATGGGTAGAGTTTTGTAAAATGGAGTAGGAGGCATATTCCTCATTCATAGTTGCTTCAGTAGTGCTAATGCGTTTACAGTGAGAAAAATCCACCATGAAAGTTAACTAGGAGGTGAAGGTCCATTTAGATCCTGAGAGGAGCTGGGAGGAGTTTATCAAAGGATGAGTTCAGAAAGGGGAGAAGTTTATTTAGGTAAAAGGGTTGAATTGATCCTGCACACTGGAGACTGCTTCTGGGTGTGGCATATACCCGCCTGACCATATACTCTGCTTGGCCTAAGACCCTCAGGGTGTTTCCCAAAATAACGTTACCTCTCTTTTTAGTCTCAAAAGTGCCCTTGATTGGGTGGAACACAGTATCCTCACACACTCTCATGTGTTGTTTCTCCCTCTTATTTTGGATAGTCCGTGAGGATGAATAATCATGGTGTTGCAGATCTATTGTGTCCGTGGTTTCACTTGTTAGCATCACTTGCTGGAATGAACCTCAGGCCAAGCAAAGATGGGTGCTCCTGCTCCTGAACTGCCTGGGTTGCGGGTGGGGTGGAGCAGTAGGATGGCTGGTGTTTAGTCTGCCCTACTGGCTCTTTGCTCTAGCCAGGTGATTTGGGCCGTGGGAGTAGAATAGTGAGTCTTCTCACTATTTGTTTTGAATTAATGTAGTTCTTTCTTACCCCTAAAACTATCAGTGGGCAATGCTTTCTTTTCTTTCTTTTTTCTTTTTTTTCCTTTGCTACTGGAGACTGAACTCAGGGGCACTCAACCACTAGCCACATCTCCAGCCCTTTTTATTTTTTATTTTGAGACAGAGTCTCGCTAAGTTGCTTCAGTCCTATCTAAACTGCTGAGGCTGATTTTGAACTTTCAATCTTCCAGCCTCAGCCTCCCATGTCGCTGGTATTACAGGTGTGCACCACTGCACCTGGCTGGCAATGGTCTCTTTAAACACATGGAAAATGAGGCATGGAATAATCTAGTTAAATGATTGTCTGTGATCATTCAGGGTGAAGAATCTAGAAAAGATTTATGACCCATTTATTGCCCAATTTATTTTCAGTCCACCATCTCCACCATCATCAATTCCTTTAACAACCATTTATTAAATGCCTATTATGTGCCATCAGCTCCCTCTCCCAATGGTGAATTTATTGAGGATCCAATATCCTAGATGCCCACTCTGTATAAATAGCTCAAAATAGACAATCTGCTGCAGAGATAAGAACATCAGGTACCACACTGTTCAATGAGTTCAATGTGTTCTGTGTTTGAAGTGTACTCTGTTTCTACTAGGGAAATTGACTGAAAGAGACCTGTAGTTCTAATGGTAAGACAATTTTTTTTTCTGGTACCAGGGATTGAACTCAGGGTACTCGACCACTGACCCACATCCTCAGCCCTATTTTGTGTTTCATGTGGAGACAGGTTCTCACTGAGTTGCTTAGTGCCTCGCCATTGTTGAGGCTGGCTTTGAACTCATGATTCTCCTGTCTCAGCCTCCCAAAGTGCTGGGATTACAGGCGTGCGCCACTGTGCCCGGCAAGACAAATCTTAACTGTACAAGTGCATTGTGCTTCAGGGATCCAGGCAACACAAATAGGTTATAGGATATTTGTGTATCTCCTTTGGAAAAATGTTTACAAAGATGCTTTGCATTTTTTGGAGGAGGTACTGGAGATTGAACTCAGGGGCACTCGACCACTGAGCCACATCCCCAGCCCCATTTTGTGTTTTATGTAGAGACAGGGTCTCACTGAGTTGCTTAGCACCTCGCCGTTGCTGAGGCTGGCTTTGAACTCGAGATTCTCCTGTCTCAGCCTCCCTAAGTGCTGGGATTATAGGCTTGTGCCACCGCGCCCGGCTGCTTTGCATATTTTTAAAATTGGGGTTATTTATCTTTTTATTGGGTTATGTTATTTATCAATTCTAGATACAAGTTCCTTATCAGACACAGGATCTGCAAAACGTTTTTCCCATTCTGTGGCTTGTCTTATAACTTTCTTGATGGTGTCCTTTGAAGCATAAAAGCTTTTCATTTTGATGCTCAGTTTATCTTGTTTTTCTTTTTTTTTTTTTTTAATATTTTTTTAGTTGTAGATGGACACGATGTCTTTATTTTATTGCTTTGTATGTGGTGCTGAGGATCGAACCCAGGGCCTCACGCATGCGAGGCAAGCGTTCTACCGCTGAGCCACAATCCCAGCCCCTATCTTGTTTTTCTTTCATTACTTTTATTTTGGTGTCATATCTAAGAAACTTTTGTCTAATTGAAGGTCATAAAGATTTATGCCTATGTTTTCTTTCCAAGTCTTATAGTCTTAACTTCTACGGTTGGATCTTCAACACATTTTGAGTCACTTTTTGTTTATGGTATGAGGTAAGAGTCTAGCTCCATTCTCTTGCATGTGGATAGCTTTTTATTATTTTTGGGGGGGAGGAGGGGTACTAGAGATTGAACTCAGGGTCACTTGATCTGCCCTATTTTGTATTTTATTTAGAGACAGGGTCTCACTGAGTTGCTTAGCACCTCACTTTTGCTGAGGCTGGCTTTGAACTCACCATCCTCCTGCTTCAGTCCCCTGAGCTGCTGGGATTACAGGCCTGAGCCACCATTCCCAGCTTCCTTTTTAACTATATATTTTTTAGATTTTTTTTTTCTGGTACTGGGAATTGAACTCAGGGGTACTTGACCACTGAGCCACATCCCCAGCCCTATTTTGTGTTTTATGTAGAGACAGGGTCTCACTGAGTTGCTTAGCGCCTTGCCATTGCTGAGGCTGGCTTTGAACTCGCGATTCTCCTGTCTCAGCCTCCCTAAGTGCTGGGATTATAGGCTTGAGCCACTGCGCCCGGCTTAGTTATTTTCTTAGTGGCTGCTCTAGGAGCTTATGATATACATCGTAACTTATTAGAACCTAGTTTAGCTTCATGTTAATTCCAGTGAGATCTAGAAACTTGACTCCTTTGTAGTTTCACTCTCTCTTTCCCTTTGTGGTGCTGTTATTATTATACATATTGCATCTTGTTATAACTATGAATTCATATAATTTTGTGTCTTTTTGAACAACCGAGAGAAGAAAGAACAGCAAGTATAAACAGACTGGGTTATTATAAACCCTGAACATGAACAAGTGCTCTCTGCTTTGCTCTTATACCCCCTCTGCTGGAAGCAGTGTTTGTCACTGCTCATTTGATATACATAAATAAATGAATAATCATCTCCATACAGACATTAATAAATGAACTCACAGAAGGGCACAATAATAGACATGAATAAGGAGATTAATAAGGCTAAGCAAGTTGTGATGTTGGAGGGCGGGTGACATTCAGAGTGAAATGCAAGAAGAGAGTGTCTTTCTGATTCAAGCAGCTCCCTGAGGACAGGGCTGTCTTAAGTACCTTATCCTAACACAATGCCTGGCATGTAGTAGACACTCAGTAAATGCTAAGTGAATGAAGTATCTCGGGGTTGGTGCAGAGCTAAGAGAATGAAACAACAGGATTCAGTCAGTCCCAGTGCTTCCTAAGTGGACACTACCTCTGCCTCGTCTCAGGGTGTCTATTCCTTAATACTCACAGGATCAGCCATAAGCAAACACAGAAACAAACTCCCCAGTTTCCATAGAGCACATTCCCTCAACTCACCTCACAGGGAATCACTACAGAGGTCTGCCAGAAAAAGCTATCTTGCCCATACAAAAACAGTATCTTTACATTTTAAAATGCTACTGAGGAAAAAAGATAACAAATTGTATATGCCCTTCTTATAGATACATACCTATAGACCATAGGTATATGATCCTAGGATGTATACCTAGGAACAAAAGGATTAGATTTTTTTTAACCAAATAATCATTTTGTTGAGAAATAGTAAAATCTCTGGGAAGACAGAAAAGTCATAAATCATGTAGGTACAGGCAGTCGTGCTGGACTTTACGTGAAGAGAAAATATGTCAAGACCAAACTGGCCTTGCATCTGAAGGGAACCTAGTAAATAATGCTATAAATTCATTAAAGAACATGAATCATGGAATCCAAGATCATAAAAGCCTAGCTAGCTTGGAAAAAGCAAAATACACTAGTCTTTAAAAGGAAAGGAAGGGCCGGATATGGTGGGGTACACTTGTAAACCACTAAGGAAGCTGAGGCAGGAGGATCACAAGTTCAAGACTAGCCTCAGCAACTTAGTGAAACCTTGACTCAAAATAAAAAATAAAAAAAGGCTGGGGATACAGCCCAGTGGTAGAGCACCCCTGGGCTCAATCCTCAGGACCTTAAAAAAAAAATAATAGAGGAAGAGCCTTCCCGGATCTAGCTGTGCCTTTACTACTCTAATGACTTCTGGGCACAGGTGGCTGCTCAGGGGACTTTTGTGACTGATGTAATTAGAGACACTATTTTCCCTAGAGTGAGAACTGATTTGGGGCTGACTGAAGAAGTGATTACACAATGTTGAAGAGGTAGTTTAAGTGATGCCCACCAGGGAGTCAGAAGGCTTTCCAAGCCAGTTCTGAGAATTACACACTGTTCCATGGTGTTTGCTAATTGACCTGGTATTTCTGGCTGAAAAAATTTCCCCAAGGAGGCAAATGAAAACAGATAATGAGGATCTTTCATCTCACACGGCAGCTCCTGAGCAAAACCTTAGCTCTAGAGATCAGACATTATTAATGCAGAAAACTGCAAAAAAATTCCAGATGAAAAAGGAAAAAGATTCAGAAGTATGCATTGAAAAGGTTTTTGCTGTGATTCTCAGCCTGCATCTGTACTACTTTAGCTTGAATTTTATGAATTACTTACAACTGTGAAGATAAGGAGTGTGTAGTGGAAACAACTGTAATGTCCATGAAATGGGCAATATCTGAGAGCTTCACAACAGTCATGATTATTTACTTAAGTGAGGATTTGTTCACATACAAGGAAAGATGATGTGTCTTCAATGTGCAGGCAAATTTTGCATGTCTGAGAACCCCACTATTGTCAGGGTGGAGGGAAATGAAATTGGGGTGGAAGTGGAGAATTTAACAATGTACACTTCTGTGTGTGCAGTTGTTATTCTTGATGTTGCTTTGACTATAATTACCAGGTCAAAATTGCATGAGGCACCATAAGGAGTGATGGCCTTTAATAGTCTTTTGTGGTATGCGGTGCCCAGAATCTAACTCTAGGGCCTCATGCATTCCAAATATACCCTCTACCACTGAGCTTACAGTCCCAGTCCAGCCTCTAATAGTCTTAATCCAAGCCTTTACCAATAGCCTGTGTGATTGTTCTAAAATGCAGATTTTTATCATATTACTGTCCCACTTAAAACCCGTCATTAATTAGTTTTCAAGATGGCAAAATAGAGGAGGTCATATTCCTGGCTGCTCCTTGGAGTGAAACCAAGCAGCTTCTCAGCAAGGTTGGTGAACAACAACAACAACAAACTGGACATTAAAAACATACCAGGGTTAATCTTCCAACATATCCCAAGAGCCCCAATAGACTGGGTAGACCAATCTATAAAGTGACTTAAAAAATTTATTGGGACATTTGGGGCTTTAAGCATGGATAGCAAGAAGAGGAAATAGACACCATTAGAACTTCTGGAAAGAAAGACTGTACTCTGACTTATGAGAAACTCAAGTCTAGATGGGTCAGAAAGAAGAATCTTACTTTTAGGGTCAGGTGGTGGAGGGTGCCCATAAAAAATACATTTTTCTGTCCCTTCTTATGAGCCAAAATTTTTCAAGAAATTGTAACTTGAATTTTAGTTTCCTAGTAAGTAGTTAAGATTTCCTTTTTTAGAGAGAGATCAAATACCAAGTGGATTTGGATGTATCACCATCAAGATTTGTATTCAACAAGACGAAAATAATAAAAATGGTAAATGAAAACAGTATTTGTAATTCAAAATGAATTAAAAACAATATTTGTAACTCAAGTTTGGCAGAAAAAATAAGGTTTGGTTAAAAGGTTGGATCATTAAAGATTAGTAACATCTAATTTTACTATTAAACTTTAAAAAATAGAAACAGACCGTGGTCTTAGGAGATTAGATATAGTAAAATAAGGAAAAACTCCCCAGTGGCATAGCTACTTCTGAAGCTGGTCTGGAAGCAGCAGCCACAGCAGTCCCTCTGGGAGCATAGCGGAGGGATAAGGGAATAAAGGAGCCTGCATTTTTGGGAGGCCCGAGGTGTGGTTGGGTATGGAGCGTTTAGAGAACAAGGCAAACCTGAAAGGCACCCTGCACAATATCCTTGTGTGGTGAAGAAGCCATCATCTTTCCAGGCGGTGGAGGACTAAGGAAGGAACCATTTGCAGCCACTGCGTGGAGGCCAGCAACTGAGGAGGCCAGTTCCTGGCAAACCTGACTTTGGCCTGAAATACAGGCCCAGTAAACACACATTTCACAGTGTAGAGTGTGCTTACATGACCAGGAGAAAATCAAATATGAAGAGAGGTTTACACAGGGGACAACTGGTTGGGGAAATCCGCCCAGCTCTACTCCTTCCCCTACAATCTGCTTGCAGGACTGGCTGAGAGAGATGCATCTGGCTGGGAACTTGGAAGGACGAGGGTGACAGAGATTGTTTGGAGACTGAACCCAAGACCAGGAAATGTGAGGTCCGAAGGTGACACAGGGGACTAAGTATTGGGTCCCCCACCATATGAGTGGAACCCAGGGGATATCCTTGGGGTACAGTCTTCCAATGTGTACCAGCAAGTACTGGGAGCTGGAGGTGCACTGATTTAAAATCTCCAGACTGACTGGCATTCAACGAAGGACCTGGAGCCCATCAGGCTAAGTCTAAACTGTGCCTCCTGCGTATAGGATTACCTCTCTAACTCCAGCAATCCGGAGGGTGGAGCCTCACACAACTCCACCTAAAATTGCTGGGAATCTTTTGAACTCCAATGGAAAGAATTCTTGAACTTTTCATCACATTTTTAAAAATTCTTTTTCTAAATCAAATGCCGAATGTTCTCTCTGATAAGTGAATGCTGATCCATAATGTAGGGGAGGACACAGGAAAAACAGAGGAACTTTGGTTACAGGAGTGGAAGGGGGGAGGGGGCATGGGGACAGTACAGATGGTGGAATATGATAGACATCATAGCCCTAGCTTTATGTATGACCGCATGTATGTTGTGATTCTACATCACATACAACCAGAGAAATGAAAAGTTGTGCTCCATCTGTGTATAATGAATCAAAATGCATTCTGCTATCATGTACACCTAAGTAGAATAAACACACAAATAAAATTTTAAAAAATTCTTTTTCTCTGTTTAATTGTGACCTTAATGGTACATGAACATTTATACATATTCATATTTGTTTTTTTTTCTCATTTCTAGCATTTTCGAAGCCAGTTATTTTTCATGGATTAGTATTTTTTGTGAACTAGGATGTTTGATTAGTATATTTTAGTTTTGTTTTATATTTTTTATTTTTAATCTTTTTAATTTTTACTTTATATACATATTTTTTCTCCTACCTGTTTCCCTTGATTCTCTTTTTTTCCCCTGCTAACAGCCAATCTCTGTTCTTATTTTTCATTCTTCCTTTAATTTTCTGCTTTTTTTCTCTCCTCCTCCCTCATAATCATCACATCCTGTTTTGATGATTATGTTCACTTCTGTTCTCTCCCTGTCCACCATTTGAAATGATAAACCCTTTTGCAAACTTGCTGTTTTTATTGTAGACAATAACTGATCATACCATTTATGTTTATTGTGATAATATTATAGACATCATAGTGGGAATTGTTTGGTTTAATGCTCTATATTGTTTGCATTGGTTGTTATTATTTGTCTCCCCCTAAACAGGGAGGTACTGGAAACCTTCAGGGACACTGTAAGTCCACAGAGTAGAAACTCTACTGCCTCAGATCCATACTGTTAAATGGGTAGACAGACAGATGACATGAAAAAGCAAGGGAACAAATTGCCCCAAACAAACCAAGATACTTCAAAAACAAAATCCATTGACATCACAGTGGAAGAAATGTCAGAAAAGGAGTTTAGAATGTACACAGTTAAACTGATCTGTGAAGTAAAAGACTTGTACAGGAAGTGAAAGATCACTTCAATCAAGAAGCAGAGATTCTGACCAAAAAAAACACAAAAAACAAAAAACCAGCCAAACAAAAACAACACCAAAAGCCAAGCAGAAATCATCAAAATGAAGGAAAAAATAAACCAAATTAAAAATTCAATAGAAATCATCACCAACAGACAGGACTACTTGGAAGATAGAACCTCAGGCAATGAAGACAAAATATATAATCTTGAAAACAGAGATGACCACAGAGAGAAGATGTTAAGAAACCATGAACAAGCCGGGTGTGGTGGTGCAAACCTGTAATCCCAGCACTTAGGGAGGCTGAGACAGGAGAATCGCTAGTTCAAAGCCAGCCTCAGCAACGGCGAGGTGCTAAGCAACTCAGTGAGACCCTGTCTCTACATAAAACACAAAATAGGGCTGGGGATGTGGCTCAGTGGTTGAGTGCCCCTGAGTTCAATCTCCAGTACCAAAAAAATAAAAAAAAGAAACCACGAACAGAACTTCTAAGAACTATGGGATAACATGAAAAGGCCAAATTTAAGATTTATTGGAATAGATAAAGAGGTGGAAATACAAACCAAAGGAACACACAATCTTTTCAATGAAATAATATCAGAAAATTTCCCAAACCTAAAGAATAAAATAGAAAATCAAATACAAAAGGCATACAGGACCCCAAATATACAAAATTACAACAGACTCACACCAAGGCATATTACAATGAAAATGCATAACTACAGAATAAGGATAGAATTTTAAATGCTATGAGAGAAAAATGTCAGATTATACATAGGGGGAAACCAGTTCAAATCTCAGCTGATTTCTCAACCCAGACCCTCAAAACTAGGAGATCCTGGAATAACATATACCAAGCTCTGAAAGAAAATAGATGCCAACTAAAACTCTTACATCTAGCAAAATTAAGCTTCAGATTTGAAGATGAAATAAAAACCTTTCATGATAAACAAAAGTTAAAAGAATTTGCAACTAGAAAGCCTGCACTACAAAACATTCTAAACAAAATATTCCGTGAAGATGAAATGAAAAAAAAAAAAAAAAGTGAAAACCAGCAAAGGGAGGAACTACGCTAAGGGAATAGTCAATCAAAGGAGAAACCAATTCAAATTAAAAACTAGAAATAAACTCAAATGACTGGGAATACAAATCAGATCTCAATAATAACCTTGAACATTAATGGTCTAAATTCTTCAAGCAAAAGACACAGACTGGCAGATTGGATCAAAAAACAATACCCAACAATATGCTGTCTCCAAGAGACTCACCTCCTAGGCAAAGACATTCATAGACTGAAGGTGCAAGGATGGGAAAAAACATCACTCATGTGGATCTTGTAAACAAGCAGGGGTTTCTGTCCTTATATTGGATAAAGTGGTCTTTAAGCCAAAGTTAATCAAAGGGACAAAGAAGGATATTTCATACTGCTTAAAGTAATTATACATCAACAAGACATAACAATCCTAAATATTTATGCCCCAAACAATGGAGCATCTATGTACATCAAACAAACCCTTCTCAATTTCAAGAATCAAATAGACCACAACACAATAATACTGGGTGACTTTAACATGCCTCTGTCACAACTGGACAGATTCTCCAAACAAAAACTAAATAAAGAATCTATGGAAGTAAAAAATACAATTTGATAATTTAGATTTAGCAGACATATATAGAATACTTCATCCATCAATAACTGAATATACTTTCTTCTCTGCATCACACAGATCCTTCTCTAATATAGACTATGTTATGTAAGCTATCACATATGTTGGCATACAATTGTAATGTTACCTCAATATATTTTTAGCACCTGTAGGGTTATTTTGAGAGCTGTCTTTCCATTGGTATTAATTTTTGTGTTCTTGCTTTCTTCTTGATTAGACTTGATTATTTTTTATCAAATTTTAGCTGTATTATTTTTCTTTCTTTCTTATATTTCTGCTTCTACTCTTATTTTTTCCTTCTTACTACATAATTTGAAGAGATTTTTTATTCTACCTTCTTGCTGATACAAATACTTTGTTATAAATGCTCATCTGAGTACTGTTTCATCGTAGATATCCTGATATTTTAAGCTTTTATTAACACTTAGTCCAAAGCACTTTTTATTTACTTTTCTTGTGCTTTATTCCTTGACCTCTGAGATGTTTATAAGTGCACCATTTAATTTTGAAATAATTGACATGTGAAGGTGGGGTTCTATATATCTTAAGGTGATTGATACCTAATGTAATAATATGCAAGAAATACAGTCTGCATGATTTCAAATTTTTAAAAAAGCATTGTTTTTTTATATTGATTGTATTGGTTACATGTCAAAACATCAAATTGCATACTTCAAATACATTTATTTTATTCTACTTCAATTTTACCTCAATAAAGCTTTGAAAAAATTTTTTTAAATCCTTCATTAAAATGCTTAGACAATAAATTCAATTTCCAGCTGTGAATACAGCTCAGTTGATGGAATGCTTGCCTTGCATGCACAAAGCCCTGGGTTCAATCCCAGCACCACAAAAAAAAAATTCCATTTCTGATACATAGTCTAGAAAGCTCTTCAATATGTGGTTCTTGAGTTATTTCTAGCCTCATTTCTGATCTCCCCTGATCCCACCTATCCCCTGCATATACCCTACATTTGAGACATATCAAAATAATTGAGGGCCCTATACTGCCATGCAGTTTCATGGTTCTGTGCTTTGGTATGTGGCATTCCCTCTACATGGGCTGTTCTCCTTGACCTATTTCCCTCAGGAAATTCAAAACTGTCTATAAAGATTTCCTTGACTCCCTAAGTCCCTGAGGCTTCCACAGTATTTTGTGCATCCATCAGTTGATAATTATAGCTTAATTTCTTGTAGGTATATCTCTGTCTACCTGCATAGGGCTAGGAGTGCAGCTCAGTGGTAGAGCACTTGCCTGGCATGTACAAGGCCCTGAGTTTGATTCCTAGCACCCGCCCCCCCACACACAAAAGTGTTCCTCCTCTGTGTACCTGTCTAGATGACAAGAGTAACAAGGGCAGAGATGATATTTTAGTCATTTCTGTCTCTCAACAGTGCCTGGCACATCAGAGGTACTCAATACATGTGTCTGTAATTGATGAATGAATAAATGAATTAAGACAGGTTTTATTTGTTGCTAAGTACAAAAAATATTTTAAATTCTTGCCTTTCAAGAGTTTAATATCAGGCCGTGAGTGGTAGAACATGCCTGTAATCCCAGAACTTTGGGAGGCTGGGAGACAGGAGAATCGCGAGTTCAAAGCCAGCCTTAGCAACAGTGAGGCGCTAAGCAACTCAGTGAGATTCTCTAAATAAAACACAAAATAGGGCTGGGGATGTGACTCAGTGGTCAAGTACCCCTAAATTCAATCCCTGGTATCAAAAAAAAGTTTAATTTCATTCTTTTTCTTATTTCAATCATCTAATGGTTGAAATTCTACCTGTAATTAAAATCCAGCTTATATTCTTACCCTTCTCCCCGCCTCCTTGCTATTCCCTTTCCTTCATATCTCTTCCTAATATCCCAAGCAGAATTCAGATCTTCGTCTGCAATGTGCTCATGATGTTTTCTGTTTTCCTCCAAAATCTTCAAACTCTATCTACTGTTTTGAGCTACTTGTGTGAATGCTTGTCCTCCCTAGTATAATGTGGGTTTCCATGGGGGCAGGTCCTATCCGTTTAGGATTCTGGGCATTCAATACCCAGAAGGAGTCCACAAATGCTGGCTGAATTGTACAGATATTTTTAAAGGTGGCATGAATCCCAGAAGATACAGAAATAGATATTTCTCTCATAAACATTCTTTTTTGTTGTTTAAAAAGAAACACTACAAATAATGGTTTCTGATGGAAAAAAGGAAAAGGCAAAAACTTAAAAATAACCAATCAAAAGAAAAACATAACTTTCAAATGTTCTCTCCTTAAATAAGGGCGGGTGTGTCATAAGTGCCCCTAACCAGAGCATCTCTAGCTGGAAAATTTCTGAAACGCTGTGGGTTTGATGAGATGCCCCATTATTTTTTTCAGGGCGTTCTAAAATTCCCAGTGAAGCACACCACAAATGCAGTGGACATTCATTCCTAAGAGGCTATTTGAGTTGACAGCATCAGAATGTTTAGAGCCCAGCATTGCTCCAGCCCACAGACAATAAAAACAACCTGATTATGGTTTTTCCTTGGAAGGGTGCCGAGGCTAAAATGATCATGCTAAAAGTAAAAAAAGCTTCATCTTCCCTATTTTTATTTTTAGGGTATGATATGTTGGTAGCCTCTTGCTTTATTTTAAAACATGAGAAAGAATCCCTGCTCCATTTTCAAAATCTTTTTTGCATTCCTCAATTCCTCCAAACAGTTCTGCAAATATACAGACCCATGCACTTGCTTGGCCTTTCTTCCAAGTCCTTGACTTCTCTATGTCCACACTTCCCCAAGGGAGCCAAAATTAGAACTAATTAGCAGTGAATTAAATCCCACCTCTAAGACACTACGGGCTTAGCATTTATCCCTGATTCCAAAGCATCTCATGTCTCTTTCTCCCCAAAAAGCAAAGAGATGTTTGAATATCTAGCTGTGAAGGCAAGTTCTGAGATCTGCGTCAATTATGCAATTTATTTCTAAAGTTTCAACCTCCCAACATAAAATGTCCTTTCACACTGAGTAGTGTTAGTATCTAGTTTCCCTAACTGAAACAACATGCTTTTTGCTTATTCAGGCTTCAGCCTGTCCTGAAATATCACTTTCTCGGCATGTTCTTTTCTCAGCCCACCCATAGTTAATTGCTTCTTCCTCGGTTCTTCCAGTGAACTCTGCTCACACCTTGATGATATGAACTACGTTTAGCCTCTCTAAAACTGACATCTTTTGTTTCATAGCCTCAATATTTCCCAGCACCTAGTACAAATGAGGATATGATAGGTGCCAAATAAATATTAGTAAAAACAAACCAAAAAGAACTAAAACATAGTTCTAGAATGTAAACCACAAATTAATAGTAAGTATTCTATCATTTTGTTCACTGTAACTGTGGTGTATATCAAAAGTTATTTTTATTAAGCCCTTATTATACACCAGGCATTGTTAAACACTCTTATGCTATTGATTTAGTCAATATGACAAACTCTTTAAGATAGATATTAAAATTCCCACTGTGCTGACAAAATAAAGTTTGGAAAGGTTGAGGCATTCATCCACACCAGAGAGCTAGTGGGTGATGGGTCTGGCATGGACCCTGGATCCATCTGAGTCTACTGGCTGCCTCCATTTGGTACATAGTGGAACTGAATCCTCTAAGGACAGGCAATTGCCATCAAGTTCAGCTTTAGCTTGGATATAGCATATATCAGCCATAGTAGCAAAGGCAGGCAGAAGAATCAGAAAGAAAGATTCTTCAAAGGACTCTGTTTTTTAATAAACCACTAAAGCTGATGAACAACAGTGATAGTAAATACACAAATTAAATTGCCTTTTATTCCCAACTTTGTAATGGACTTGTTATCTCCACTGTAGTTATTCAAACTGACTTGATGAAACCTTATGTGATTGAATGGCACACTTGATGAAACCTTATGTGATTGAATGGCACACTACACAAGAGCATAGTTCCAAGAGTTCATGATTAGTATCATTGTTGCTAAAAAGTCCAAATATCTCAATAAAAGTTACAAACAAATAAAAACACATAACCATAATTGGTATATATGTACACATCACAGAAGAAACAAGCTAAACCTTAAGCTAGAATTATAAGTTAAGCCATCTTGGAATAGAATATCTGTTGAAATTTAGCAGACTGTACAAGAAAGTAAAAGATGATAAGCTGATTTCACTCATGCATATGAATGACAATATGTAAAACAAAATACTATGAAGTCAAATCTAGCAATGTATTTATAAAAGTATGACCTAGTAAAATTTCTCCCAAGAATGTAAGCATGAATTAACAACTGCAGGTGTGTAAATTTAATTCAACACATAAATTGTTTGAAAGGAAATCACAAAAGGTTATTTGAGCAGATGCAGAAAAACTTAAATTGTATACTCCTTATTTATAAAAATAATATAAACTAGTGCATGCCTGTAATCCCAGCTACTCAGAAGCCTGAAGGAGGATTGCAAGTTGGAGACCAGCCTGAGCAACTGGTGAGTTCCTATCTCAAAATAAAATAAAAAAGGGCTGGGTATGTAGCTCAGTGGTAGAGTGCTTGCCTAGCATGTGTGAGGTTATGGATTCCATCCCTAGCACTGAAAATAAGTAATTGAAATATGTATATACATAAACATATGCATATGTGTGTGTGTGTGTGTGTGTGTATTTGAACTAGGTGTTATGGGGAGCTTGTTCAACTTAATTAAAGCTATCTGCCAAAAACCTATAGAAAACATCTTTTTAAATGGTGAAATCTTAGAAACATTATAAAGTCAGGAAGAAGACAAAAATGCCTGTGAACACTGATTCTATTCAGCATTTTTGGAACTGCTAACCAATAAAAGAAGACAATAAATATTGAAAAGGAAGAAATAACATTATTCTTATTTGCAAAAATTTTGAAAACCCTAGAGAGTCATAAACTATTAAAACCATTAGAGCTGATAATTAAATTCAACAAGCGCTTATTAGAGACAAGATTAATGTGCAAATTCCATAATATTTGTGTTCACCAATAGTAATATGGTAATAAGGAAATTCAGTTAAAACATGTCCCAGTTACATGAATGGCAATAAAATTCACAAGGTACCTGAGAAGAAATCTTGAGGTGGAGTGGGGATAGAAGTTCAGCAGATTAGACAGAGGAAGACTCTTATTTGACATTTCCATTGGTAAGCTGAAGCAGGAAGTGCTTGACAGATGATGCTATCTTCTGACAAGAGAAAGTTGAGAAATCAAAATCTACCTGAGGAAGATTTCATAAAAACAATACAGTTGTTTGCGTGTATGTGCATGTGCCACTATTATGTATAATTATAATGCACCAATAAATTTTCAAATAAGTTGTTAGGAATGAGGAAGACAAATTATAAGAAGAGAGAGAGAGAAGTTACAGGGAAGAAAACATTCCCCCCAAATTCCAAACCACATTTAGAGAGGTCAGGGATGGGGCCCTGGAATGGATCACAAACAGGAACACTGGGTACCCTGAAGATGTTAGTCTAGAATCACCACCTCACGGGCAATCTAAACATCAATCCCAGTGGCTGGAGACCCCTTAGAGTGGTGGTATGTCACTGACATGCTAATGTCTTCAGCTATTTGATAACACTGTTTCCCAAGGGAAAAACTAAACAAAAACTGGTTGGAATGACAAAACACGCAAATAATCCAGACTCCAAAGGTGCAATCAAAAATAAAATGACAGGAAAACAGGACTACAAAACATTGAGGAGTCTTTTAGAAAGGAGAGATTTTTATGGGAAGTTAAGACCAGCTCGGGTAATGTCACCATAGTCCACTGAAGAAACACTATAGGTTAGTATACTCTGTTACTGTAGATGTAGTAAAATGTTGACAGCAGCTGCATAAATTTAATCCTGGAGCAGCAAGAACTGCTCTCCGTGGGAACTGAGGGGAGGAGAGAAAGGAGATCTTTTGCCACTGCTAAGTAGTGAAGGAGCTATGGGGGAATGGGGCTGTCAGGAACAAAACTAAAAGCTACCAGCAACATTCCAGGAAGAACAAAATGCAGATGGGAAGGATGAGGTTGAAAAGCAAACAGCAACAGACTGTCAAACTGAGTAGCTCTGTAAGGTACCATAAGAAGATCTCAGGATACAAATCCAGCAATAGGTAAGCTCACTGGCACTGACTTTCTGGAGATTGCTGCTCTACCCTTCAGATCAGATTTGTTGTTAGGCCACTGGACATTACACAGTAGCTCAGAACCCCGAATAAAACAAGTGTTCATTCTTTTTGTCTCAGGTGGCCCTGAACTCCTGGGCTCAGGTGATCCTGCATCAGCTTCCTGTGTAGCTGGAACTGCAGATGTCTGCCAATGCACTGGCTGAAACGAGTCTTTTCCTTATAACTCAGCCTTCCTTCTGGCCAGCACATCTTTTTTCACACTGACCTTCCTTCCACACTGCTGAGGAAATGCCTCCCCTCTGGCAAAAATAAATGGCAATTTGCTTAGCTGAATTTCAGGCACTTTGTGGTCTCCTCTGGTTTTCTCTGCCTTCTTTCTAAATGTCCTTAAACAAAACTAAACGGAGTCTCCAAGCAGATTGGCTGATGAATAGTTTCCTGTGATAACCCAAGTACTCCCTGGGACTTCTAGGAGTCCAAAGTGGAGGGACCTGCAAGGTCATTTAATTTTTCACTTTGTATTTGAGTAATTGTATCCATAGAGGTAAAGTCACCATATTACTTTGTGTCTTTCCACTACTCCAACCAAGCAGCTCAACAGAATAAATGAACAACTCAAACAAATATGGGAGGACTTAAAAGCCAAACTAGTGGGGGAAACAGCTGTATATATTTTCATTCGAGATCAACTCAAAAGAAAATGCAATTTGGAAGATGCAGACTTTTCCTTTAGCTCAAGGTCACATTATATTACATGATTGTTAGGAAAATAATTTAGAAAAAATATTTTTCTCTTCACTGAAATTGTGATAAGTTTTGTGGTTAGAAAAAATATTTGATTTAAATATAAATGGCTGTTTTATTTTGTGCCACAAGTCCTCAGGATGCTCTAACGCCAAATCACATCTTAGCACTATACCTCATACCACACAGTGTTCACCACTCACACAAGGGCACCATTAAAATGTGTTTGTTGTAAATCTTTTCCAAGAAAAGATCATGTACTTCTCTATTTTCAAACTGTGCCCAACCCAGTTATTTCTCACACCTGGGCATTATACCTTCCCATACACTTCCTCCCTATCCAGACCAGCTCACCCCAGCTGATTTGTCAATCCACCTTCCTAAAACTCACCCCAGCTGATTTGTAAATCCCTGTCCTAAAAACTCAGAACACATACCACCAGCACACAGGTATTCATCAAAGATGAGCTTGGCTTATTTACTTATGGTTGTTCTGTCTTAATGGGAGCCTACAATAATTACCTACAAAAAATACTCAATAACTAGGATGAACATAGAATTTACCATCCAAATCACACACTTTTGAGAGGAGGATGGGGTGATATTAACAGTCACACTGGGGTTGGGCACGGTGGTGCACGCCTGTAATCCCAGCACTTTAGGAGGTTGACACAGAAGAATCGTGAGTTCAGAGCCAGCCTCAGCAATGGCGAGGTGCTAAGCAACTCAGTGAGACCGACCCTGTCTCTACACAAAACACAAAATAGGGCTGGGGATGTGGCTCAGTGGTCAAGTAGCCCTGAGTTCAATCCCCAATACCAAAAACAAAAAACAAAACAAAAAAACACTAATCACACTGGGACCCCAGTGTGTCCTGGCAACCTGGGACATGAGAGTGTCCTTATAGCCATAAAAAGTGCTTGCTATTTTTTCAGATGAAGAAACTAAACTTCAGAAAGAATTGTTAACTTGTCCAGAATTGTACAGGCAATGAGCATCTGAGTTTGATTTCAAGCCTAGGCCTGGCCTGTCTGTCCTCAGAGTAGATGCTTCAATCCCAGCAGATGCTGCTTTGCCTGGTCTCCCCAGCCAGAGGCATGGGAATCATGGGTAATTTCTGCCCCACACAAGTTGCTAGAAAGCAAGAGGATGAAAAATAGATCTTCTTTGTTACTTCCTTGCCCTTGCCCCCACCCTAAGTAATGTGAGGTTGCTACCCATTTATTCTACTATAGAATTCTCCTCCAATAGCAAGATGAAGTGGTCAGTGCAGAAAACATTATTTTTAAGCACCTGTCTGCTTTTATACTTAATTAAACGTGTCACTCTCCAGGTACGATTTAGATATGACTCAATCTACCGTTAGTGGGGCAAGATAGACACAAAAAGAGATAAATATAATAAAAGTACAAGCCGGGCGCGGTGGCTCAAGCCTGTAATCCCAGCACTTAGGGAGGCTAAGACAGGAGAATCGCGAGTTCAAAGCCAGCCTCAGCAATGGCGAGATGCTAAGCAACTCAGTGAGACCCTGTCTCTACATAAAACACAAAATAGGGCTGGGGATGTGGCTCAGTGGTTGAGTGCCCCTGAGTTCAATCCCCAGTACCAAAAAAAAAATATATATATATATATATATATATATACATATATATACATATGTACATATATATACACATATATATGTATATATGTGTATATATATATATAATAAAAGTACAAAATAATAAGGCACAGAGCATTAACCTAGAGCTAGGCTTAGAAAGTGTGGATGCCCAAGAGGACACCTGGAAGGAGATGAGGCCTGAGAAGTTGGTAGGTGTGAAGGAGCTAGCACTGAAAGACAAAGAGATGCAGGTCAGGAAGTAGACAGAGAAATTTTTAAAAGATACCCCTGAATTTGGGACAGTATAAAGAGGGGAAAGAGCTATGCCTGTGTGTTCTTCAGGAGCTCAAGAGTTGGTGCTATCAATAATGTCTGAGGGGTATTTTGGCTAAACTAGAAGTTTAGAAAAGTTTAAAAGCCTTTTTGAAAATCTTCATAATAATTATTATTATTTTATTAGCCAAGAATGGAACCAATATTCTGTTTCTGAATCTTAGTATCTGTTCTTTGGGTAACTTTCACACAAAAATCTAACATTAAACCAAAAGGTTTAAGTCACCAATTTGCAACTCTCACTAAGTTTACTAGCAGTGAGACAGTTTCCTGGTTGAGCACTGCTATATTGCAACTTTTAAAACTTTAGCATCCTGGGGCTGGGGCTGTAGCACAGTGGTAGAGCGCTTGCCTACCATGCGTGAGGCACTGGGTTCAATCCTCAGCACCACATAAATAACAAATGAATAAAATAAAGATCCATCAACAAAATAAAAAAAATTAAAAAAAAAAAACTTTAGCATCCTGTTTCCTATAGATGTTAACCAATTCATTTGTTTCAGAGCTTTGGTAAGTCTTTGCTCTTCTTTGCAGAGAGTCATCACCAAAACATACAGAGTAGTTTTCACATGGCTTTGATGTGCTGTACAGAGAGGACTCTTAAGGAAATAGGAATTCAGGCCACACAGAAGTACTTTTATTCACTTCCAGAATCACTCAATCCAAACCAGTCACCTAGCCCACACTCTTCTGCAGAGCTCCTCTGCTTTCTGGGGAGATGGTTCATTCTATAGTGTAAGCAATACGACAGAACACAAACCCATGAATACACATCTACCCCAGGTTTCTCATGGTGTTAACAGGTATGCATCTTCACTGGGGAAGTACACGTCATGATTTTAAAACCCTGGAAACATTGCTAAGTGGCTGTTTCTTTTTTTTTTTTTTTTCTTGATTGACTTTTTATTGTTTAGTTATAATCTTACTTGTACCTCAATATTTTTGTTCTGAAGTCTACTTTCTCTCAGGATATAGTCATTCTAAATATCTTTTTTTTTTAACACTTTTTCAAATTGCTTTAATGTCTAGCTATATAGAAAGAGAAATGGCCATACAGTTGATCTTGATTATTCACAGATTATGAATTGTATAAATTCATCTACTTGCTAAGTGGCTGTTTCTTACCACACAGAAGTGTGAGTATATGAGTGAAGCACAGTGATGACTTTCATGGATTGCTAAAGAGTCAGATCAGACCAGATCTCCCTGGAGGAACCTGGAGAGACAAAAGAAAGCAGCCCAAGTTCCCAGGAGGGATTTGTACAGATAAGCCTTCTCTCTTGACTTCCTAGCCTCACCTAAGCCCTGAGGTCCCAAGGAAAACCCAAAGCATTCAATCCACATTCCATTTGCTCTCTTGCACGGGTGGAGAGATCCACCTCTCCAGGGGTTGTGGTCCCACCGCGTCACACCTGCATCCCCCATTCTCGTTCTTGCCCTTGCCTCCCCCACACTCCTCCACCACCATTCACACTAGTATGGCTTCACTCTGTCCTAGTTTACACTTTTCATGTGCCTTCTTCAGAATGCACTTGTTGTCTAGACAAAGATGAGACGTGTCTTAGCGTGGTGGCACACGCCTGTAATCCCAGCAACTGGAGAGGCTGAGGCAGGAGAATGGCAAGCTCAAGACCAGCCTCAGCAACTTAGCAAGGCCCCCAGCAACTTAGTGAGATCCTGTCTCAAAATTAAAAAATTTTGAAAGGGCTGGGGATTGTAGCTCAAAGACCTGTCTTAGCTGCAGGGGGCTTTTCACTTTCATTGTGGAAGGATCTCTCTTTATACCTTACTCAAAATCAAAGGTCCAGAAAGAAGAATTGACTTTACAGTCCAATCAGTACTTATTGAGAACCTAATTAACCTAATCTGTGTTGGGACTGATACAGAAAATCAGCATACCATAGAGAACAGTACTAAATGTTCAGTAGTACAAAAAAACTCAAAATAAAAAGTTACAGGGAAAGGGCTGGGGTTATGGCGCAGTGGTAGCGTGCTTGCCTAGCATGCGGGAGGCACTGGGTTCGATCCTCAGCACCACATAAAAATAAAATAAAGATATTCTGTCCACCTACAACTAAAAAATTAATATTTAAAAAAAAATTACAGGGAAAAAGCAACAAATCAAACTATATGTACAACATCCCCCAAATTTTTTGTTTTAAGTACTAAAAAACAACCCTCTAAAATATTAACTAGTGTGATCTCTCTAGCTGAAATTATCAGTGAGACTAGAGGTAGAATTATAGGTGATTCTTTCTTCCTTTTAAATAATACTGTTATCAGTATTTATTGGGTTAGACCTTTACATGATTTGACTTATTTCATTCTCGCAAAAACCTTACAAGGTAGATCCTATTATTAAGCCCAAGAAGATGAGGCATAAGGAGGTCACATAACCTGCCCAAAATCACCGCTACAGTTTGGATCCAGAATGCTCCCTAAAAGCCTATGTGTTAAATGCTTATTCCCTAGAGTGGCGCTATTAGAAGGTGGTGAAAAACTTTGAAAGAGGTGGGAAGTTGGTAGGTGTGCTAAGATGTGATTTACTTATGGTTGTATTCTGTCTTAACGCTAAAGGGGTGTTCTGGTCATTTGAGGATGTGGACTTGAAGGGCATATTGGAACTTCTTTATATATTGGTTATCTTAGGTATTTTATTACAGAAATAGAAAGCTAATGCAATCGCTTAGTAGTAGGTAAAATCATGAACAAGATTCAAACCCAGCAAGCTCATTCCAGAATTAAGCCTTGACCACTCTTCTTGCTGCCTCTGGAATATCTACTGTGGGATAATACATGTTATAATATGCTTTATAATAAGATATAATGTTTATTTACAATAAAGAAAGAAGGATTTTACTTTTGCAGTACTGAGGATTGAAACCAGGGGCACACTACCAATGAGCTGTGTCCCCAGAACTTTTGATTTTTTTTTTAAATTTTGAGAGATGGTCTCACTAATTGCCCAGACTGGTCTTAAAATTGCAATCCTCAGCAAGGCACGGTGGCATGTGCCTGTAATCTCAGCACTTTGGGGGGCTGAGACTGGAGAATTGTGAGTTCAAAGCCAGCCTCAGCAACAGTAAGGCACTAAGCAACTCAGTGAGACCCTGTCTCTACATAAAACACAAAATAGGGCTGGGGATGTGGCTCAGTGGTGAGTACCTCTGAGTTCAATCCCCAGTACTAAAAAAATAAAAATAAAAAAATTGCAATCCTCCTGCCTCAACCTCCTGAGTAGCTGGGATTGCAAGCATGTACTACAGCACCCAACCAAAAAAAGAAAGAAAGAAAGAAAAAGAAAAAGAGAAAAGAAAAAAGGATTTAAAAGTGAAACATAAGACAAGGTAGTCAAGGAGAGAGAGGAGACGGAAAGGGAATTTTTCAAAGAGGGTCAGGAGTAGGGAGGGCAGGGGGTGTGGCTCAGTGGTAGAAGGCTTGTGTAGTAGCATTCACCAGGCTTTGGGTTCTATCACTAGCAGCCTGAAAATAATCAGAGGAGACACAGGAGATGACAGTATTCCTTCTGAGTAGCTGTGATCCACACTTAACATATCTGAATTTGTTTCCTTTGCTACAAAATGAAAGGACAAACAAATCTATATTCTAGAGAAATATTTATTTGACAGGATAACAAGAGCTGGCATAAAAGTTCATGTCATATGCATCATCATTTCGGGCTTGGCCATTATGTTAATAATCAGTCTACAGTAAATCTGCTGCCTTTGTGCCTTGATTTATGTTTTATAACCAACATGTTCCAAAACAATGTTCTATTAGTAAGGCTAAGGGTATGATTCCTGTGTGAATGAGAGTAAAGATAATTTCCTTTCATGATAAGAAAAAAAGAAAAGAAAAGAAAAAAGAAAAAGGTGAAAAAGCAGAATCGGAGTGCAAAATGGTTTGGCAGCATGCCTGATTCCAAAGGGCAGCAAACAAGTCATTCAAACTTAAAAGTCTTCAGTTGATGCAGTCAACAATAATCAACACCTGAAATGGACATGTAGCCAACAAAATACAACAACTTTCCAAAAGCACCTATCTGTAATTCTCCAGAAGTGAAGGACATGAATTTTTAGGTTGAAAGGGTCCACTAGGTAAATAACATAATCTGCATGTCAGTAAAATTTCATAAAACAATGAGAATCCTACAAGTTTCCAGAGAGAAAAAATAGATTACATGCAAAGTGTTAAAAATCAGAATGGCACTGAACTTTTGAACAACAGTGGAAGTTAGAAAATGATGATGAATCAATGCCCTCAGAAATTTGTAGTAATTAATTTCTAGATTCTTAGATAAAGTGTCAAGGAAGTGTGAGAGTAAAGACTTTTCAGACATGCAAAGTTTCCAAAATTTACTTCCCATGATGCTTTCTTTTTTGGATACCAGGGATTGAACCCAGGGGCACTTAGCCACTGAGTCACATCCCCAGCTACCACCCCTGCTTTTTAAAATATATTTTAGTTAGAGACAGGGTCTTGCTGAATTGCTTAGGGCCTCCCTAACTTGCTGAGGCTGGCTTTGAACTATTGATCCTCCTGCCTCAGCCTCCTTAGCTGCTACGATTATCATAACCCTTTCTTAAGGAGCTACCAGAGTAGGTGCTCTATCAAATAAGGGAGTAAACCAAGAAAAGGGGAAAATAGGAGAACAGGAAATCCACACAGAAGGGGAGAGGAGAGAAATCTCAAAAATGCCAATGTTCCTCAGAGCTAAAAGAGAAGTGGTTCAGCTCATAGGACTGAGGGCTAGGGTAGGGCTGGGAAGGCACTAATGGTTATCTGATGCATTCAATTGTAAGGAAAAGATGGAGAAGTGTTTTATAAAGTCTTTAGGATATTTTGAAAGAAGGTTTCTAAAAATAAGCCAATGAAAACAATAAATATTTTTCCAAAAAGTTGCACAAAATGAGAAAGAAATATAATCATAGTTTACAACTTTGATCTGCAGTAAACAATAATTACAGTCATAACAATCTAAGCTCAATATGGACTTAATCTGATTTGTGATATTATTTATGAGATGCTGAAGGACTGAAATATTCTTGTGGTTCATGTAAGTACTTGTTCCCTGCAGCTATTCCTCCTCACCATCCCACTATGTGACTTTAGCCCCTAATTCTTCCTCCTATCCCTCTGTATAGAATCCCAATTACCCAAACAATGGCTGGTAACCTGCAAGAACAATTCCTCCCTCTTCTAAGAGCAATCTTGAACTACTTTATCTGAAACCAGCTGAACTTTGGCTACTCTAGGTAAAGTCCTATGAAGCTTTTAGTTCTCTTCCTCTAAGATAGACACTCTTTAAGAGTTTTCTCACACCCATCCTATTTAAATAAAGAGCTTTATAAATAGGGATCTGGCCAATTTTCTTCCACAAACTATACTGCAAAAAATGGAGTAAGTGAAGTTGTAAAGGGTGGAGTAAGGGAGTTATATCCTTATGGATAATAAGTCAATAGATGGGGCTGGGGCTGGAGCTCAGTGGTAGAGCACTTGCCTAGCATGCGTGAGGCACTGGGTTCAATCCTCATAAAAATAATAAATGAATAAAATAAAGATCCATCAACAACTAAAAAAATATTTAAAAAAATAAGTCAATAGATTTTATCTAAAATTAATAAAGCAAGGACCAGCAACATAAGCTAATTATTTGGAAGTGGTCAAAGAGCTAAGAGCTGATGATGATTATACCCAAGGAGTGGGACTGTTATTTTTGTTATGATCTTTTAATATACTTAATTCATAAAGTCAGATGAATACATTATTTTGATAACAATTTAAACAATTGCTTTCAAATGTTCCAATCATATGCTATCAATGTGTAAAACCAATTCATAGGAAATCAAGCTTGGAAGTTGGGTGTGTGCAAGGAATCATGGTTCTTTAAAGACACCCATATGTGCTGATGAAAGTATTTGAAATGATACCACTGCTTGTCCTGAATTAAGCCTTCGTAGCTAAAAACATAAGGTTAAACAACATATATAGTGCTCTATGACCTATCCGTCATTATTACTGGGTAATTTAGATTTCATACAAACCCACCTTTATTTTAAGAGTAGTTTAGTTATTAGAAAAAAAGCACATGCCTCAAACAAAATCACCAAGCCATATTTTTTCCTAACACAGAAGGAGGCCTCTCTGAAGGTTTTTCCAGACTTACCACTTAACAGTGGTGCAGCCAAAAATAAACCCATGTGGACTTTCCTAAGCAAAATCAACAGCACACCAACCAGGACTTCATGGAGAGCTGGCCTTGCTTTTTTCCAAATAGCCTCTCCCAGGACCCCCACCCACACTCCATCTCCTAATTAGAAAGCTAATTAGGATTCCAAGTTTAAATGCTAAATGGAGAGGGAGATCTGGTTCCAGGCCAGGATTCCTTGAACATCAAAGGCTCTCCTCTGTCCTCTGTTGGTGCAGTGAGTGTGGGAAGAGAGCTGGGGCCACAGGACCCTTTGGGCCATTTGACTTGCTGGAGGGCAGTGTTTACTCTCATTTGTCTGAGAGGGAAGATGTGTTTAACAAATTGCAAACTCTGAAAAGAAAAAAAATTTTTAAAAAACCACAAAACCACGCCTTGGCATTTAAGTACTTTAAGGAAAAGAAACAAGTATCTTTTTATAAATCCAATTATTATCATGGTGACATTAGGGGACATGAGGAGTTCCCCTTAAGAATGGTTCCTAGTTCCAGCCAGGCAGCTTCTCAATAGTGCGGGGCGACTTCTTCAGTTACCATGGCAACCAAAATTAGAAGGGCATTTGCAACACTAACAGAAACCATCTTTTGAAGCGCTTCTGTGAATCACATTGAATGCTGATGATGCAAGCTTGTGCGATACATATTTTTCAAATATTTTTAAAAACCATATTACCATAAACAAATATTTGTTTTAGAATCCCATTTGAAATCTTGGAACAAAAATTTTCGGCTTGTTTTGTTTGTTTCCCTTTTGGATTCCCTCGGCCTGGAGTGCAAACGCGATTTGTTTAATATCCAAACTTGTCTGAGTTATATGGGTGAGAGCTTAGAATGTGATTCATTTGCTCTTATTTTGAAACGGGATGAGGAATGGGGTGGGGGAGGGTGGATCGAACATAGAGCCCTCTTGTCTACTAAACTCGGGAAGGACGCAAACGCAGAGAGTGAGAAAGGAGTAGAGGGGGTTGGCGGGGAGAGAAATGAGGGAAGAGAAGAGGGGGAGAGAGGAAGAGGAAAGGAGCAAAGGAAAAAAGTACAGTTGGCTGAATCTTGGTTACGCTAAAAGCATCATTAGCGATTGCCTTGACCTCTCCATCTGCCCAGATGGCACACGGAAGCTGATCAGAAATTGGCTTTTTAAAGACCCCGTTGGGATTCTTTGTGGAGGGCATCGCCAGTCCTCGATGTCCTGAAATTCCTGGAGGGCTAATCGGGAAGAGAGAAGAGGCTCTTCCTTATTTTGCCCGGTCTTCTGGAAGAAGCACCTTTCTCTGGGGAGAGTCGTGGTGTGAGGTGTGGTGGGAGTTATTGTACCCCTGGGCCACAGCCGTGAGATGTCAATTTCCTCCACCTCCAACCTGGCTCGTTCCTGTGGGGAGGTCACACGGGTCCCCAGATTTGTTAAAAACTACCAGATTTGGGCTAGTGCTTTGGGGCTGTGGTCCAGCGCACCCGGTGTGCGCAGGGCTAGGCGTTAGGCTGCCCTCGGTGGCTCACATGTGGGCGCGCACAGTCAGCGGTGCCAGCACCGCACAGACAAGGGCGCCGTCCAGGACTGGGGCACAGACGCGCCAGCACGCCTTTTCCCTGGTGCTAACGCCCCCTCCTCCAGCGCGCTGATCCATCCAAGAGGGTAGGAATGGGGACGTCCCAGAGAGCGCCCAACCTTCTCCTGACCCCACTTGACTGCCACCCCAGTCCAGAACATGTGTCTCTCTTTCTCTTTGAGGTCCCGGGGAGGAGAGGCGTTCTCTCTCCAGTGCTCTCTCTCCAGGTCTGCACAGGGCAGAGGAAGGGCAGGCAGGGGCAGCGGGGCTGGCGGCAAGCCCGCGGCCCCTCGCTTACCTCGGTCTGGAGGCTGGCTACCGGGTTTTGCTGCGCTGCGCTGAGCTAGGCGCGCGGGGTTATCGGCACTGGGGCAGGCGCGGGTGCGCGAGGTGTCCCGGCGCGCGGGCGTCGCGGTCGCGCGCGAGGCTCCGCGGGCTGTCAGGGGCCGCCGACTTGACCCGCACACAGCCAAGCAAGCCACGCCTGCCAGTCTCGGCCCCGGCTGGGCAATGGGGACCCAGGAGCCCCGCAGCGATTCCCGAAGGACCAATCCCGAGCTGGGGGCCGGCCCGGGGACAGGGAAAGGAGGGCCGGCCGGTAGCACGGACGCGGGCCTGGACCTGGTAGGCCGGTTTCTATGGCAGCCAGAAGGGAGGGGCGGGAGAGAGGAGGGCGTGCGGCGCAGGGACACCCATTGCAGACTCTCCGGGAGGGGTTTTGGGCCTGCTGCAGAGAGGATTCCTAACAGAGTGGATGGGAAGCGGCGACACAGCAGCCAGAGGGTTGACACAGCTCGTATCAGTTTAACATAAGCTGAGCCGCTTCAGCTCTTGAGCCAGGCTTTTGGTGTCCTTGGGAGACCGCAACACAGTAATCCTCCCGATTGGGAGTTTCTGGCAAAGCACTGTGACAGCTTCTCTGGGTGAATCTGGCAGGGTTTAGCCTCTGCAGAAATGCTAATGACACCCCTCTGCTTGGCTTCTTGGCATACATGGAGACTGGTCCTTGTGGTGCCACTGTAGAGGCTCCCTAATCCTCTGCCTACTTCCAGCTGTGATCCTCCGACTAATGGTAGGTGCCAAATATTATTTTTCCAGTTTACAAACAAGGAAACAAGTCACCGCAATTGAGTGTAGAGCTGGGAATTCAATTCACAGAATACTAAGCATAGAAAGTATTTGTTGAAGTTTAAGCCCTCTAATTTTACAGAGGAGGAACTGAGTTCAAACAGGTATGTTGATTTACCAAGAGTCACACAGCTTGTTATGGCAGCGCCAGGACTAGACACCCTAAGTTCTAGCTCTGTGAGCAATCTTTCCACCTCCTCATGCTCCCTATTCTGTATTCATGATTTCCAGGGCAATATTTACAAGAGCAAAAGCGAGGAGAAAAATAACCTGTCTAAAACCCTTTTATGGTAGAAATTAAGGGATACACAGAGATGATGATGATGATGATGATGATTGCTACTTGCTAGGCACTGTTTTACAAAGATCAACTCAGTAGGTACTCACAATATCTATGATTTGGGTTCTGTTATTACCGTTACTGTTTTGGTTTTTTCTTTCTTTTTTTTTGGTACTGGGGATTGAACTCAGGGGCACTCGACCACTGAGCCACATCCCCAGTCCTATTTTGTGTTTTATGTAGAGACAGGGTCTCACTGAGTTGCTTAGCACCTCGCCATTGCTGAGGCCGGCTTTGAACTCGCGGTTCTACTGTCTCAGCCTCCCTAAGTGCTGGGATTACAGGCTTGAGCCACCGCGCCCGGCTACCGTTACTGTTTTGACAGATGAGAAAACAGGACTAAAGAGGTCATATGACTTGCTCAAGGTCACAGAGCTGTAGAATGCTGGTGCTGGATAGAAACCCAGGTCTGACTATAGAGTTGGTCCTCTTCCTTGCTACACATCTCTGCTACCTCTCTATGTGATGGTTAAAGGGGTCAGAAACAGGCAGGGCAAGAAATAAAACCTTGGACAGTTCCATGCACTGGCCATTGGCCGGAAAACCAAAAGAACTTTAAACAATTGCTCTCTTAGTTTATGACAATGGTCATGTTTTTGTGTAGGATAACTATTCTCTGGGAGAAAGATTTGTTTTTAAAGGAAAAGACAAGAGTTATTTCTAAAAGAATAATCTTTAAAATAGTAATGCCCATTTTCTTTATAAAGGCAATAAAATACGATGCAAAATACTGCATCTTTAAAAAGACATGGAATATCCTTTGAATACTACATCATGACAATGCACAGGATAAAATTCTATAGGGAAATTTCCTAGAAACCAAGAATCTTGAAATACCAACTTGATGTAGTCTCTGTGCACTGGCTTTCACATCATGCCTGCAAAAAGCAAGGAAAATTTAAAACTGTGTTAGAAATCATGTCTCCTAAAGTCAATTTGCCAGACCCCATTCCAGGACCCTGCCCCCACACTCCCATTTCTATTTGAGCCATTATGCTAGGGCCTGCTCCTTTTAGATCAGAGTCTAGCCTTTATGCTCTCCCTTCCCTTGGAGTCCTAGAACACCTCAGCCATAGAAGATTGACTTTGCATTCAATTTCCTTCTCTTGAAAAAAGTGGTTTCCTCCTAGAAGGGGTCACTCAACAATAGCTTGATTAAATATAGCAGGATAAAAACTCTCGTGTTGAGTAGTATGGGGAAATATTTTGTACATTAGTGAAAGCAAAAGTTTCAAAATAGAATAATACAAATTTGTGATATGTATGACTAGAAGAAAATACACCAAATAAGAAATGTTTTTCATTACCTGGGGGAGTCACAGGGATCTAGGTGGTCTTCTTCCACTATTTTTTTCCATTTTCTTCAGTGGGCATATGTCTCAGAAAAACATTTTAATTTGAAAAAAATGTTATTTCCAAAAGAATATATGAAATTGTAGAACCTATAAAGACTGTGTAGATAGTCCCATGGTATTGAGAAGCTCATTCACATTTTTTTGGCTATAACCTGCTCCCCTATGTTGGCAGGGAAGAAGTCAAATCCATTCCTAACCACCAGGTGATTTTAATGAGGAAGTACTTGGTCTATGCCTTGAGATATATTGGCAGTGGCTAAAACTTCAGACTTTGAGATCACAGAACTACACATTGACTTATAGCTCCACTGCATACTAGCTGTGTGAAACTTTCGATTTCAAGGATCTTTCAGCCTCATTTCCCTCACCTGTAATCTGGGAGTTATGGGAATTAATAAGATACAGTTTCTAGCAAGTAGCTTTTTTTTTTTCTTTAAATCTGGAGCCAATAGGCTTGGATGGTTGGCAGGAGGATTCCCCACTAAAAATGAGTTCAAGTCTGCTCCTTTCATCATGGTGTCTAAGTAATTGGGGCCCAGAGATGGTCAGACACCCCTTTACTGAGTATTTGTACACATGGTGCTAGTCATGCTCTCATTATTTGAAGTTTAGAAGTTTACTCTGCTTTCCTTCTTATTTCTGTTAAATTCAAGCAAAATTAAACAGAAAGAATTAAATCCTGTTTGTAAACTCAATCTCATTCTCTGGTGTGTGTGTGTGTGTATGTAGACAGATATCTGGAATGGCATCCATCTAATGTTAACAATAGTTATTTCTGATTAATGGATTTTGAGTACCTTTTTAAACTTACTTATTCTAAACTAAGTGATTCTTTTACTTTAACAGGTATAATTTAACAACAACAAAAGGAAAAAGGAAAAAAGTTTGCAAAATTTAGTGGCTTGAGTAAAGGGCTACTACCTCTCCCTTGGCCAGAGTTTAAATTCTATTGATATTATGGGTATTGTTTGTTTAGTTTGTTTGTTTTGTGGTACAGGGGAATGAATCCAAGGATGCTCTATCACTGAGCTACATAAATCCCCAGTCCTTTTTTGAGTCAGAGTCTCACTAAATTGTGGAGGCTGTCCTTAAACTTGTGATCCTCCTTCCTCAAACACTTGAGTCCCTATGATTACAGGTGTGCACCATCATGCCCAGCTCTCCAAACTTCTTGAATGTGAAGTCACATATAGCAATTATTGTGATACTTTCTTATGAATGACATTTGGTTATTATTTACAACTGGACAATGAAGAACAGCTGAAGGCTCTAGGTCCATTGATACTCAATAAAACTACCTATTATGAAAATTTTTAAAAAATCAAATTATCTTTATTTATCTTTAAAAAGCACTATTTCACTTGGACTTAGGTTCTAAACCTGTATCGCTTCCTGTATTATTTCCTAGCAGTATCTAAAGTCATATATGGCTTATAACTGTTCCACACAACACAGTTATTGTTCTAGTACAGCTAATCTACCAGGCCTCTAAACCAGAGTGAATAATCAGCTGTTACCATAAGTGAAGTCAATTCATCCCATGGTGCTTGCCTCTTGGAAGGTATTGGTTAACATTTTGTGTCTAAAGTATGCTTGAGTTACCCAAAGGAAGCAAAAGTATACCCAGTTAGTTATTCTGTTTTTTTGTGTGTATCTTATTATTAACATTTCATATTTTTGTGGTATTTTTCATTTCAAACACATAAAAGCATTTAGCTACTGAGAATAAGTAGAATGTTCCTGCTTGATACTAAAAAACCTAAAACTTGTCTCAGTCCGGTCATCACAAGGGCTAACTGGAACAATAGGTAACAATGAAGATATAATAGCACCTGACTGCTTTATGAAAAGAAGAGGCCCTCCGAAAGGTCCATTCCAGGGCTGGGAACATAGCTCAGTTGGTAGAGTGCTTGCCTAGTGTGCACAAGGCCCTAGGGTTTATCCCCAATACCACAAAAAGAAAAAAGAAAAAAGGTTCCACTGGCCAATCCATTGAGCTTCCTTAAAGTGCTCTCTGTCAGTTGTTTTCCAAGTGTGGTCTCAGGACTAACAGCATTAGTATTACTTGGGAACTAGAAATGCATATTCTAGGGCCCTAACCCAGACCAATAGCATCAGCAGGTCTGGGTATGGGGTCCAGCAAGGGGTTTACAAAATTCTGATAATCTGCTGAAATTGGAGAACCATGAAGAGACAAGAATTGATGAGGACAGGTTTGTTCCAGGGCCAGCAGCCTGAGAGGATGTGTGTGGGGGTGCTATTGTCCTCCTAAAGACGACTAACTGGGACAAGTCAGGGACATGAAATGGTGTTTCTAGAGAGAAAGGAGGTGTAGTGTAACAGTGGGCAGGAAGACTGTGGGGGAGGGGAACGGGGGGGTCTTCATCATATAGGGAGTGTACTCCCCTCCCACTTTGGCCAGGACATCAAAGTCAACCTCCACCTTTTGGTGCTAGTTCCTGTAATTCTTCAGATGAATGCATTACTTTTCTGCAAGGTAACCATCATCTTACACATTCTTAAGATTATGGGAAGGTCACGAGAAGTTCTGGGTTCTGTTAATCTGAGCAAAAATTATTCAGCAGGTAACATCTTAATTATGTAGGCACTGCTTTTCTTTGAGTTTACAATGCCATAGAAAAGGAGGGGAATTACCTCTGCAAAGGACAATTCACAAGAGTGGCTATTGTTACTTATGTGTCACCTCAGAGCAGAGAGGTATTAAAAGATGATTTGCTGCATTTATCTTGCCAGTTTTCCTAATCTCTTATCTCCTCCACTCCCAATCCCACCAAGGGCTGGTACAGATTCTAAAAAGAAAATGGATGTTTATCTTATGTGTTATGATTTGAATCTGAAGTTCCCCTAAAGTTCATACACTTGACCAAGGGTTGGTTGCCAGCTTGTGGTGCTGTTGGGAGGTGGTAGGAACGTAGGGAGCTGGGGATTCACTGAAGGAATTAGGTCACTAGGGGCGAGCCTCTGAAGGGCATATTTTGTCCATTTGCGTCTCCCTTCACTACTTCTCTCCTCTCTTTTTTCCCTTTCCCAGTTGCCATGAAGTAAGCAGCTCTGCTCCACTACTTGCTCCCTGTCCTGATGTTCTGCCTCACCAAGGGTCCAAAGTGAGAGGGCAAAGCGACCATGAACTGAAATTGTGAGCCAAAATAAATTCCTCCTACAGGTTGGTTTTCTCAGGTATTTTGTTACAGCAATAAATATCTTAACACCCTATGCTTTGTGCAATCCAATGTTGTCACTTACAAAGACCTGAGAGAGATAACTGTATTTTGGTATCAAGAGCATAGTCTGTGGGGTGGGGGCGGGGGCAAAGGAGTCCAGCTCCCTCAGTTCAAACACTGGTTCCACTCTTACCAACTGTTTCTCATCTCCTTCCTCAATTTCCTTTATTTATAAAATGAGAAAATAACAGTAACCTCGTGAAGTAATCGAGGTAACAAAGTGTTCAGTACATAGGTAATTCATGAATGATAGCTATTATGTTACAATGAAATCACACTGACTGGGAGTTTGTGGAGGTCTCCAGGAGTCGAGGAGACCTCTACTGGGGACCCTTTATGTTCTTGACCACCTCACAGAAAAGAATTTAAGGACTGCCAGGTATGAGAAGTAGAGGGAGAGATTTATTGTAAAGGGAAAGTACATGCTCAGAATGAGAATGTGGGCAATCTCAGATCCTTGTTGACCTGGTCTGGGCTTTTAACATTTACAGAGGGATAGTAGCTAGGGGACCAAAATAGAGGTGGAGTCAGGGCCAGGTTATGTACTTTTGTGCCAATTTTCCTTGTGCTTGCACATTGCTCTTGCATGTTATAATCATGCATCTCCACCTACCCAGGGGTATTAAATCTCTACCCAAGTGTGTGTGTCTTGCTATTACAACGAGGCTAAGGTCATTCGCAGTTGCCAAAATCTTTAATGGCAAACTCTGTAAAGGAGTGGTTTGTCCAGATGCCTCATGGTTATCTTGTGGTTCTGGTACTTTTTCATCAGCTGGCAAGCTATAGACAAGGACACAGGGTGCACAGGGTTGCTTCTAAGTTGTTCTGCATTCCAACGGTATATGGGTGTTTCTCTTGAGATTCTGCTTTCTGTATCCCTAAATTCCTATCTCAAAGTTTTTCTTCCCCAGGCTACATTCTGATAGAAATATCAAGGTAGAGAGTGCTTCAGTTGAATAATTATGTCATATTAGGTTGTACGAAAGGTAAGGAGAAAAAGAACAAGTTTCTCATGCTGTCCTACTTACCACATCAATAAGGATTAATGAAACTGTTTATAGGACATGAGGAACTTCAAAATATCCAGTCTATACTTGACACCATCTGCATTCATGGTTTTAAAGTAATACACTTCTAAGCCTCTAACTTTAAAGGATCTCATTAATGGTAATGAAATGAGTTTGATATTTTAATTTTGTTTCTCATTTGAATCCTTTATGACAAATTTAAGAGCTATAGCAAAGCTCAGTACATTACACATGAAAAATATTTAGACTGCCTTCCTCTCCTGATGTAATTAACACAAGGTTAATGATTTCAAGCTCTATTTTCTCTAACAAAATCATACTAAATTTTTCAGTTAGGCATATACTTGTAATTTTGCATGTCAGTTATAAAACAGTATTTTCACATGAACACCTTAATGACCACATGGTCACTCATTTAAAATAATCAACCCAGGCTCAGATTGAAGATATGAATTAGAATCTGCCTGATCAGTGAAGATTTCAAGGCCTCTAGTTCAAGTCTCTGGCCTATTTAACATATAAAATGAACAGTCTAGAAGTTTTCATAGACCCTTCTAATCTTGAAATCCAAGTTGAAAATAGTGGGAGAGCTGGGTGCGGGTGGAGCATTCTTATAATCCCAGTGGCTTGGGAGGCCGAGGCAGGAGGATCACAAGTTCAAAGACAACCTCAATAACTTAGTGAGGCCGTAAGCAACTTAGCAAGACCTGGTCTCAACATTAAGAAACAAACAAAAAAGGGTGGGGATGTGGCTCAGTGGTTGAACATCTCTGGGTTCAATCCCTGGTACAAAAAAAAGTAGTGGGAGAAGTATTCAGACTTTCATGAAAATGAAATTTCTATATTCAGTGGTATGATAACCTTCCCAAACTAGTAAGACTACAAAAACCTTCCATTTTTGTACATATGCAAGAGATCCTAAAACTCTTGGAATTTCTGATAGGAATGTATTTTTTTATTCCTAACCAGCCCCTTTTGACCTTTCAAGTTTATGCTAATGAGCAGAGCCCCAAGGTAGCTTCAAGATGGGAGTGGGTCCAACTATAGTGGGAACCAACTATGACTGGAGGGCAAAACTATCGGCTCTACTCTGATACCTCCAGGAAGAGCAGAGGGACTGGCAAGGTGCTCAGTAACCAACAGCCAATGATCTAATCAGGCTAGATTATGAAACTTAAGAAAGTTCACAAAGTAATACATCATTGTACTGGGCAGGTGGCAAACAAGGAGAGAACATAAAAACTCTGACCTCCTATCTGCACCCCTACCATACTTATGCATCTTGTCCATTTGATTGTTCCTGGATTTTATCTTTTGTAAGAAAACAGTAATTCAAGTATGGTGTTTTCCTTAGTTCTGTGAGTTGTTCTAAAGCATTATCAAACTTTGAGGGTTAGGGATCATGGGAACTCCAAATCTGTAACTAGATGACCATGACCGTTGGGAGCTTGACGACTCCATTTGTGGCTGTTCCTGAAGTGAGGACAGTGCTGTGGTACTGAGCATTTAACATGTGGGGGTCTGCTCTAGGTCTGGGTAGCCTCAGAACTGAATTGTTGGGCAGTCAATTGCTGTTCAAACCAGAGCACAGGGGAGAATGCTGCACTCTACTGTTCAACTACCACAGTATAGACTTAAGACCCCAGTAGGAATGAAGTAGTAAAACACCACAGAAGCAAACATACATCAGTCTTCAAAAGCTGTTTCATGTTATACATATAGTGCTTTGCAAACTACAAAGTGCTATTCAACATAAAGCTTATGACCAGTGGTAATTTCATCTTCTGATTTCCAATGAAATCCACTGGCATTCTGAACATACTGATAGCCTTATACCTTCTAGGAAAAGGAAGTTAGTTATACCTGCCTCTCAAATCTGTCTTGAAAGGCTTTGCCAAATATGAAAACTCAAATGGATTTTAACACTTTGATATGCTTTTGCCCCTGATCTCTACTTTATAGTCAGAAAAGAGAACTATGTATAAAAATAAACCTGTTTTATACCATACCTCAAAGGCACATGAATTACTTTTAGCCTTCAAAATTCATTAGATACAAGCTGTCAATTTACAAGTTTTAGGCTATCTCCTAGGTCTTTTTAAAAAACTTTACAAAAACAAAAAACTCCAATTCAGGAACATAGGCATTCAAAGACAAGCTAAAAAAATTCAATATGAAGAAACAATTATATTATTGGTATTTTCTAACTTCAAAAGCATAGGTAAGGTTTGTAGTTGGTACTTAATTGCCAAACACCATACTTGGAAGTGTTCCTATACCTTAGAACTTTTTCTTTTTTATTGGTACCGGGTATTGAACCCAGAGGCCCTTAACCACTGAGCTACACTCCCAGCCTTTTGTATTTTTTTAAAAGATTTAACAACTTGCTAAGTTGCTGAGGCTGGCTTTGAACTTGGAATCCTCCTGCCTCAGCCTTCTGACCTGCTGGGATAAGAGGTGTGTGCCACTGCACCCAGCTACTTTAGATCTTAAAATAAAAACACAATCTTCTTATTTCTGATACATCTAAATCTGACTTCTCCAACTTCTGCAATGTATAAAGCCATTCTCTTCAATATATTTTATAAGTGTGTTACTATTTAACATTAGGATTACCAAAAGGTGGTTTTTTGAATCGATCTTTCAAACTTAATAAGGCTCTACTCAAAAAATTCCACTTCTTCTTGTGCCCACTATGTAAGAACTACAAAGAATACCAATTTCTGTCTTCTTTTTCTTGAGCTGATTTTTGAAGTTGGAGGTATGTGTTGAGAATTTTATGTCTCTGTTCATGAACAAGTCATGTTAATACAGATGCAGAAAGATGAGATGGTATCTCTGACCATACACCAACTTCCACACTGGTAATTAAAGAAAATAAGAAAGAGTCATGAACACATAATTTTAAAGTTTACTTTAAAAATGTAAATATCTCCCAATATTTAACAGGTAAAGAAAATAGCATATTGGTTTATTTTATGTAGTTGTTATATTTTATTTTCTATGTAATACTGATTAAAAATATTTACACACCTACTTTTAAGTCCACAGTTTAGCACTCTTATTTGTATGGCTTTAAAAGTTATAGCACAAGATCTTTACATTAAGGATTGGGGGAAAAGATTCCATTCAAAACAAAGCCTGATATATTATATACATGTTTTTTCTCTGTATTTTAAATACATTAATTTTTAAATGATGCTCATCTTTTTTTTTTCATCTTGTGGTAAAATACTAGTGCAACTTTTCATCAAAATAAAGTTTACCACAGATGTAAATGAACTCTCCCAATTGAAAATGGCCCTTCAGCTGCCATTAAATAAAATTGCTCAATCTAACTTAAATGAAAAAGAATTGGTAGTTGTCATCATAAGAAAAATATGAAGTACTATAGCACTGTCTACATTGCTCCTTATAACACAAACTTTGAAAGAACCAGAGATGCTTTATAGAAAAGTTTAGTTGGTTTTGAGAAGGCACATGGGTGTTTTTTTTTGTTTGTTTTTTAACATTCTGGAAATTCTGCCACCACCACTCTTTCTGTCGTAGAGATGGCACCTGTCACTACTAGGGTAGACAAGAATGTTGTTCAAACTAAAGAAAGCCAGAGCCAAAATTTTAACTGCACAGTAACAACGCACTTTTCTTCATGCAGCCTTGTGTTTCTTACATATTCAATTTTCTAACATGCATTAGAATACATAAATTTGTATTCTAATGATTTTACATTTGATTTTACAATATGGAAAAAAACTGAGAAAGGATATGACTTGGGGAAGAGAAAATGGTGATAAAGAACCCTTACTACAATGAAAATAGATACATTCGTACCCAACTATATAATAAGAATATAATCCATTTAAGTTTCCAGAAATATACTTCTCAAAGCTCCCCTTCATTTATGAGAAAGATCCTCCTCTGTGGCATTAACTGGGGCGAGGGGCATCAGTTTTTTTTCGACAGAAACAGTTCAGCACAACAGGAAATAGTTTTAACTTTGGTCCACTTGTCTGTTAGCTTAAGGACAGTCACACTGCCCATAATCAGTTCAAAAACCCAACATGTAAATTTAAAAATATATTCGTTATTTCAATCTAAAACTGGCATAGGTGTTCTGTCATCATTTTCTGCCTTTTCAGCTTGGGAATCCGCTGTTGGTTTGGTATTTAAACCCTCAGCACCTTTGTGAACTTCCCTGGCAGTCTCAGTAGCTTCTGCTTGGTTAGGCTCTGTCTCCTCTTGGCTCATGATTTCAGGGGTCACCTGATCCAAGTCCGCTTCTAGGAGCTCAGTTTGTACTTCCACTGGCATCTGATTTACCCGTTCAACATGCAGCTCCTCTACATGTACTTCAGTACCTTCTTCAGTCTGAATGCGACCCACTTCTAGATAACTGACTTGAACCTGCTCTGGAAGCTCACTCATGTGTGAATCATGCACTTGGCTGTCCTGAAGCAGATCTGGATGGACTTGTTCCACAGTCACTTGTGCTGAATCCACCTGGACCTGAAGTAATGGTAACACATGCACCTTCCCAACTTGTTCTATAATAGTCATTGATGTCACTGGTTCAGTTTGCACACGTGTTTCTACTGAAAGGACTTCTTCAGTTACTAGACGCTCTGAAATATTATGAGTATCACTGAGGTGCCTCCTTAATTCATTTCCTTGCATAAACCACAAGTCACATAAAGTACAATGGTTAGGTTTATCTCCAGTATGTATTACCAAGTGATCTTTGAATTGGTCCCAGCTGTTAAACACACTGTTACACACCTGAAAGAACCAAAAGATATGATGTTAACTGAAAGAAATATGGGTTATTCTCTGTAAGAGAATATATTGATAATAAGTTGAAGACTCTTCTGAAAATATTATGAATATGGTATCTACAATAAAATCTTGTCCAAACTATTTCATAATTATTTGGTATACTCAGGTCTTTCAGCTGCCAGCTACTTTAAATATTCTGAGAAATATTTCAATATGGCCTCATTGTTTAAATACCACATAAATTCTTGAAATATAAAGTAATCATATTGTAATTTCTAGGATAATTTCAACACTTAGAACTGTAATCTTGTTTTTTTAAAAAAAACCACTATTTTATCATGGAAGAAGATCCAGTTACAGCTGTTCTGCTCCCCAGTCTCTCCTCCAAATTCTAACTGATTGCTCTATGGTTAACAATAACCTTAGTTTCATGTCACTTATTATTTATGACATAATTTTTTTATTGATATCAGTGTCACCTAGGATTGAGTAGTAAAACTACTCCCCCATATCAAATCAACACAGTGATGTTCTTTACTCTCATTCCCTTCCAAACTGTCAACTATGAACCTTTGCTCGAGATTCTCAGATGCTCCTGAACTTATGAGTTATATTTTGATATATCATTTTTTTTTTTTTGGTACTGGGGATTGAACTCAGGGGCACTCGACCACTGAGCCACATCCCCAGCCCTATTTTGTGTTTTATGTAGAGACAGGGCCTCACTGAGTTGCTTCGTGCCTCGCCATTGCTGAGGCTGGCTTTGAACTCGCGATTCTCCTGTCTCAGCCTCCCTAAGTGCTGGGATTACAATTGATATATCTTAAGAGTTATATCTTGATAGATCAACTGAAAATATTCTAAGTTGGAAATGCTGTAAGTTGAAAATGCTTTCAATACACTTAACCTACTGACTATAATAGCTTAGCAATAAAGCGTATACTATAGAGTATCAGTTGTTTCCTTCTTGATCACTGGCCAACTGGGAGCTATGGCTCTCTGCTTCTGCTTAGCAGCATGAGAGAGCACCTTTCTACCTATCACTAGCTCAGGAAAAGATCAAAATTAAAATATGGCTTTTGCTGACCTGCTTTCACACTATTACGAAGTCAAAAAATCCCAAGTTGAACTGTGGTAAGTCAGGAATGACTACTTTTCACTTTTGAAGAATGCAAATACAAATTAATTTGTTAAGGACAGAATACACCCACACATACCTGGCATTCATACAGCTTCTTCCTTCCCTTTTTTGCCCCCACTCCAGTTTGGCATGCAGTGAGATGACATTTGAGGGTACTATTTCTAGCAAATCGTTCATGACAATTTGGACACTCAAAAGGTTTTTCGCCTATTCAAATAGAAAAAATATACTGACAATAAGAAAAACAGCAAATTTTGAATCTGTTTTTTTTCTTTTTAATTACTTTTAATAGTACATTCTTAAAAAGGGAAATCATAATTTATAATTCAGATGTTTTCACCACACTTCTCTAGAAGAGGCAATATGACAATGATTATTAACTTTATCTGTGCTCTGATGAAGAAATAAAATTTGGATCCAAGTTTTGTCCCAATGTTTTTGCATTTCTTAAATTGTTTTCCTTAGGTAAAAATCTTCATTAATTTGTATTTTAGGGAAATGCATCACTATTCTTTCCATAAGCATTTTTTGTACACTTACCATGTACCAGATCATGTGCTGGCAATGAAGATAAAAAGATAAATAGGATGTCCTTTAAAAAAACTTCCTGCCAAAGGCCAGAGTATGGAAGTGAAATATGTGATAATAAACAAACACAATGCACTGGAAACTCCTTACAAAAAACAGAGCCACAGAAAATGCACTGCAGCAGCACAGAGGAGGAGGGCAATTCTACCTGGAATATAATGAAGGAGGGAAGAAATGAAGGAAGTCTGCTCTAGTGAGAGGCACAAAGTATAAAACAGCACAGTGGATGAGGAAAAAGGAGAGAGGAATTATTTCCAGTAATAGATGGAATGCTTGGAGAACAGATCACTATGAAGGAGGGTTCTTCAAGGCAGAAGAAACCATTGTTATTTGCCGTGAGAGAAGGAATGCCAGTTACAAAAGAACCTAGGACTCAGGAATCCAACTAAGGTTGGTAAGTGTGGAAGGAAAGATTATGAATTCAGTTTTGAGGCTGTTCAAGTTACTCAGAGCTGAGGGATGATGGCCAGTAGATAGTTGTATAAACAATTCTGGAGCCAAATAAGAGGGCAGACTGATATATAGATTAGTGGTTATTTTCAGTGGTAATGAATATTTCCAGTGTGGATAAGTTTTCTCAGAGTATGTTGTATGATAACAAAATCAAGGAGAGGCCTTAGTGAAACACAAAGTTAAAAAGAGCAGGTAGATGAGCTAGCAAAGAAAACACAAATGGAATTGCCAAGAAGTGGAAAGAAAACTGAGGGAAATTATAGTAGTCAGTGGTAAACTGGGATTCAGAAGCCAGATTTGTCTGGGATGAGGAGTGTTAGAAGCACGTCTATGAAAACAATCAAGTATAAAGATTTTTTCAAGAAGGCCTAGAAGAGGAAAAGTGGCTTGGAGAACAGATCACTATGAAGGAGGGTTCTTCAAGCCAGGAGAAACCATTGTTATTTGCCGTGAGAGAAGGAATACTACAATGATGATCCGAAATAGTAATTAAAAGAGAAAAGAAACACCAAACTAACTGAAGATCTCAGATATGAATTGTCTATATCAGTGCTCAGCAATCAGGGAGCAGGAGTAAGTAATAAAAATGATTCCAAGATGAAGATATACATATATATATGCATGCACTGGGGACTGAACTCAGGGGTACTCGACCACTGAGCCACATCCCCAGTCCTATTTTGTGTTTTATTTAGAGACAGGGTCTGAGTTGCTTACTGCCTCTCCATTGCTGAGGCTGGCTTTGAACTAGCAATTCTCTAGTCTCAGCCTTCCAGAGTGCTGGGATGACAGGCGTGCACCACTGTGCCCAGATGATGGAGAGATTTTTAGAGCAGATGAGTTCTAAGCAAGAAAATGTGTTGTGGGGGGAGGGTGAGAAGAGGGGGGAGAGAGAAAGGGTGTATATAAAATCAGAAATAAGGCAATAGATAGGTAGAAAGGGAATATGGAAAGGCTGGAAAGCTTCAGGAAGTAGAGGAAAAGAACAGTCAGGAAAAGAGTGAAGAAATTTGGAGACAAGATAATACTTAGAGAACAAGACTAAAGTTTTGGAGGTAAGAGCACCAGTAATGAGGTCCCACATGAGACCTTTACACTTAAATAGAAGGATGCAGTCAAGTAACCATTTCCTGAAAGAAAAAAAATACAGCTTTTGTACGATTTCCACATGATGAAAAATTAGTTTAAGGGAGAATACCTATTTACTCAGAATTAGTGTTGATATAGAAACTTCTTTTAGTTTCAAAAATGTTGGGATATTACTAAAAGAAATGTTAAATTCTGTGGTTTTATTATTGTATAATTTTTCATTATCAATGAAACTTACAAGCATAAACTGGCATAACCTCATTAAATGGAATTTGATATTTGCCAAGATTTTAAATGCACACATTCTTTAACTTGGCAGTTCTCCTTTTAAAAATTAAGTTACTTGAACACATGCACAAAGATAAAAGTACAAGGATGCTTACTGCAGCACAGTTTATAATAAAGGCCTAGCAAAAACCTAAGTGTTTACTAACAGAAGTAGTTAATTATAGTATATCCATACACTGAAGTATTGTGCATCCACGATTTTTAAAAATTAAGTATTCATAGATGTGACCTTTCCCCCTCCACAAGATAAATGGCAAAAAGCTGTTTCACTGTATGCTGTTTACCCAAAAGCAAGTATATATGTCTATGGCTATTTGAAAATGCAAGGAATACACTTGGAAGGATAAATAAGGAAATGATAACAGAGTTCTTTTTTTGTAGTGTTAGGAACTGAACTGTAAGGCCTGGCACACGCCTAAGAACACTCTCCACATCTGAACTATACCACCAGCCATTAGTTACTTCTGAAGAGATCCACTTAAGTAGGAAAGAGACTCACTTTTCACTGTGTGCCACTTGAACTGTTTCTATTTTAAAATTTACTTTAATAAGCCCAGTAAAATATAGAAATAGCAACAGATTATTTCTATTTTAGATGTGTGGGTAGCTGCAGTTTTCAAAGTGCTCTTACCACTTTCGTATTTGTCACAACCCTTGAAAGTGAGTGCTACAGTTTGGATCTGTTTATGTCCCCCAAAGGCTCATGTTTTAAAGGCTTGGACCCCAGTTGGTGGTGCTACTGAGAGGTTGTGGAAAATTTAGGAGGTGGGACCTAGCTGAACAAAGTAGGTCACTGAGGGTGTGCCTTTGAAGGATATATTTTGTCCCAGTCTCCTTTTATTCTTCCCTCCTGTTCTCTCTCTTCTTCCAGGCTGTCATGAGGTGAGCAGCTTTGCTCTACCATGCTTCACTACAGCTCCAGAAACAAGGAAGTCACATGACATGAAACCCCTGAAATTGTAGGCCAAAATAAATTATTCCTCCTTTAAACTGACTTATCTCAGGTATATATTTTGGCAAAGCGAAGGAAAACTGACTGTGGAAAGGTATTGTTATCTTTATTTATATAAAGAAAGAAATCCCAAGGTAAAGTCAACCAGTCAAGTTCATTATGTTGGCAAATATCAGAATTAGAGTTGGAACTGATTTGATTTCTGGATTCACATTCTGATTCTACACTTCCTCTCTTGTAAATTACGGGGTGAATATTTGAAAACATGGCTAAAGACCAACTCTAGGCTGCCTTTCACACTGGTTATCCCTCAGGCATAGTTGTCAGTTGGTCTGGTTCTTCCTTTAGCCCTAAACTGCTTACATGAGTTAATAACCGTCAATCATCTGATCACCTAAATGTGAAAACTAGGAAGTACCCTCTCTTATACCACCCCTCTGCCTCCTCACCACTTTACTGGTCACCAAATTCTGTGGATTCTGCCTACGTATTACTAAAATGTCCAACCCTTTTCCATTGTGGCTGCCTTTACCAACTTTTCATTCTGGTTTACTTGAACAGATTTCTCATTAGAATCAGTAGGTTTCATGCTATTCCAATTTATCTTGCCTGTCATCTAAAACAAATCTGATCAGATTGCTTCCTGACTTAAAACTCCTTTAAAATGACCCGGAATTGAACTGGGGTTGTGGCTCAGCGGCACAGCACTTGCCTGGCATGTGTGAAGCACTGGATTCCATCCTCAGCACCACATAAAATAAATAAATAAATAAATAAATAAATAAATAAATGAATGAATGAATGAATAAACAGAAAATAAAGGTGCTGTGTCTGTTTGCAACTAAAAAAAAAAAAAAACTAAAAAAAGGAATCCAGAATCCTCCAAGATAAAATTAACTCATTTACAGCACTTATGAAAATAACTATGATCTCAACCTTTTCTTCTCTCTCACCCTTAAGCCACTTATAGATCTCCCATATGATGCACAGGTTCCCATTGTCTGGTTGGTTCTTAACAATCTCTTTGGTCCCATCTTCTTGCATTCCTCTACCTGGACTCAACCCTTCAGCATATGCACTACCAGTGCTCCAAATGACTTGCTTCCACTTATTTTTATGTCTATGTATGTTTCATTTCCTTTGTCTGGAATGCCTGTTTCCAGGCTTCTTCACTTGAGTCACCATAAGGTAATCCCTCTGGGAAGCCATCTTTGTCTCTTCTATCATAAACAAGCAACCCAGCACTTGGTCTGTCAAACTCTGATTGTGCTTAAATAAATTCAGAGCATGAGAACAGCTAAAACTTTGCAAATAAAGCACAGATTATGGCACACGCTTTAAGAATATACAAGAAACAAAACCATTAAATAAAAATATGCAAAATATGAAAATGAGTTGGGGAGTATTGTGTTTTGTGGGGGGGTACAGCATTGTCTGTCTCTAATTTTTATACTTCGTTGGTTACAAGAAAAAATTTATTGAAAGGGAAAAGTGATCCTTTATTAACTTAAACAATTTAAAACTATGCTCTTCTCAAACTCACTAAACCACTGTTCACTTACATACAACTATCTTATCACTTAATTATTAGTAAAGTAATTGAAGTTAAATGAAAGTTCAGTTTGCTTTATGTGCTAAACTGATCCTCCAGTGGACATGTAGCTCTATATTTTCTAATAACTAGCCAGGTTAAGTTACTTTATCTCACATCATTTTGAAAGCAAAGAAATACAACCTATATTTTGTTCAACCCAAAATAAGCACATTTAAAAATTTCTAAAACAGTTTGTGCTGCTCTATTATCAAATATCACAGTCCTAGGAAGTAATATAAAAACAACTGGTCCTCTGTTGGTGTGCTGGAAGCTCCTATCAAAATTCGCTGGTTACATACTAATGATTTTTTCTGGAGGTATGTTAATCCTTTTGCAAAATTAACCCACAGTTATCACAAAAATGTTCTACAAGAGACCCAAAGAACAGATGAGTATTTGTTTTTTAAGGACCAAAAAATATAATTATAGTCAGTTTCTAAAATATATAAGTCTAAAATCAGATTTAATCTCCATAAAAATTTACTGTGTATCAATTACCCAAACTAGTCCCTTAAAATCTTTTAAATTTATACTGAGCCTTAGGGACAGTACATTCCCTCACTACTCTCTACTCTTGTATTTATTTAGTTTCCAAATATTATGAGCAAAAATTTAGATGGCAAAGGATACCACATTATCTCTATCTGGTTTCTCAATTTCCACTAATATTAGCAAGTCAGTCTGGATAGAGAGGGATCTATAAAAATATTTCACCAGAAGCTTTCTCCAAACTCCAGCCATCAAAGAGAAAGATTCTGAATAGTATAGTGTACCCATGTTGTAGTCACCATACCAACAATCTAAAAAACAGCCCTAACCACCACCTGTAATAAGGACTTGGTAACAAGTGTTCAGAAGCCTCATACCCAGAACTTACTTGTTATAGTGGGCTTAAGGACTCTCCAAGTTTCAAGCTATTGGTGGGAGGTCCTATGCATGGTCCAGGAGACCTTGCAAGGAAATGGTTGGGGAGTGGGAACAAGGACAGTGAATCAAAAAGGAGAAAAAGCAAATACAGAACTGTGAGAGCCACAGGGCCTTAGGTAGACCTTTCTGGAACCTGTGCTTTAGGCATAGGATGGCTCCCAGGAGAAAGAATAGTATGAGGACATCACCCTTCTTAGTTCCCTGGCTGTCCACCAGTCCTGATAAATTTGCTACTGAGAGATGTGAAGGGAAATGGTATATTGCCTTTCTACTGGGCCAAAACATAACTAATGTATGCAAAGAAGCATAAACATGACAGAGACTGCTTGTAAATGTACTTATCTATGGAACATATTAACATGAAAAATGTAAAAATAGGAACAGTAAAGTCCCATTATAATTAGGATTGAGGGGCTGGGGTGGTGGCTCAGTGGTAGAGCACTTGCCTCGCATGTGAGAGGCACTGGGTCTGATCCTCAGCACCTCACAAAATAAAGGTATTGTGTTCATCTACAACTTAAAAAAATTAAAAAAAAATTGTACTAAATAATTTATGATCCTTAGTAAGTAAATCACCATGTTTTACATATTTCTTTGAAAAATATAAAAATGGGTAAGGTATGAGAGGCACAATCACTTTCAAAGTTGATAATGACTTGTATTTAAAGCATCAATATTTCAACAAAATACTATAAACACAATGCTCAGCCTGCATATTAGCAAAGACAAAAGTTAGTATTTGTGGCACTATTTAAAAAAAACCAACTTAGACATTTAGACTTCATATAAATGTGGAATAAATACACTTTTAACAAAGTATTTGCTAATTACCTGTATGTTTTCGAAGATGCTCTTTAAAATGTCCAAAGTGGTCAAACTGTTTCTCACAGTACTGACATATATGAATTTTTTTCCCAGTTCTTTGCTTCTTACTGACTCCACCTTCTTCAAGGTGGTAACAATTTAGGTGCTGTTTCCATGCGCTCTCCCGAAGGTACCTTTTATTGCATATTTCACACTTGAAACTCTCAGTGGAGTGTGATTTCATGTGTTCCTTAAAATGGTAAAACAATTTAAATGAACGGTTACATTTCTCACAATGGAACAAGTCCTTCACATGTGACAGCTGAAGTTCCACAATTTCAATACCTTCTACCTGTTTGGTTATGGGGTCAGATGCACAGCCATCATCTTCTTTCATCTGCCCTTTTCTATCACCTTGACGGTACTTGCTGGTAATATCTGCCAACAGTGCTAGAGCAGAATCATCAGAGGAACCTGTGCTCTGTATGTACTTTATGGACTGCTTGGCAGAAGCCACTTCCTCTAATGTTTCCATGCCTTCATCTTCCACTTCAATTGTGCCTTCAGCAATCTCCACCTCAATTTCAACAGGCTCTGATTCTGCAGATGGCAATGACTCAGTGATAACATTTGAAGTTTCTGCAATCTTTCTTTTTTTTGCCTCATTTTTCCCCGTGGTATTTTCCTCTAATGGAGCTGAGTTTTCTTTGTTTCTGAAATACATAATGTATGAATTTAAAAAAAAATGTAGGATCAAAATCTCAGCAGGCTTTTTTGAAGAAACTGATAAAATGGATGATAAATTTATATGGAAAGGCAGAAAACAAAATTGGAAGGTTTATCAAACTTCCCATAAAGCTACAGCAATGAAGATAATGACACTGCTAAAAGTACAACTATGAAGATTAATGGAACAGAATAAAGTCCAGAAATAGAGCCCCACTTACAGAATAAACTTTTGAAAAAAAGGTTCCAAAGTAATTTAATGAAGATAATCTTTTAATTGTGGTGCTAGAACACCTGATATCTATATGGAAAATACAAACCTCAACCTTTACTTCACGCCATGCATAAAAAAATAAAAAAATCAACTCAAAATGAATCAGGCTTTTAAATGTAAGCACCAAACTACTGAACTATAAAAATTTTTTTTGGGGGGGGAGGGTAGGGGCAGGAGAAAATCAAAGTTACAAGCCCACTGAAAACCCTTAAACTTTTATTTTAAAACTAGGCAAACATTTAAGAGACAATATCATAACAACGGGGCAGCAAATGTCCAAGATTCAGGAGTACTCTTTTAAGCCAGGCATGGACCCTAAAGTTCTAAATGGAAAGCAACATGAGAGGGGGTTGCTGAAATAAGGAGTTCTCATAGTTGAAACAGGCCATGTCAGAAGTGATAACCTTGAAGTCTTCGCACGGACTGAAAACACTAGAAGTTTTTGGGCTGGACCACATGCAGCTTCTGTATTGCTTGAAACCAAAAGGAAATGTGACTTGCTTACTGGCACAGAGTCACTTTCTCCTCCCATAACTTCTCCTTTATCTTTCCATTCCCCTCTACTTTCAACTGCTTTTTTTTTTTTTTTTTTTTTTTGGTACCGGGAACTAAACTCTGGGGTGCTCAACCACTGAGCCACATCCCCAGCCCTATTTTGTGTTTTATGTAGAGACAGGGTCTCACTGAGTTGCTTAGGGCCTCGCCGTTGCTGAGGCTGGCTTTGAACTTCTGATTCTCCTGTCTCAGCCTCCCAAAGTGCTGGGATTACAGACATGCACCACCACGCCTGGCTTCAACTGCTTTTAAAGGAGAGAGAAAATTAAGGGTAGAGTCAAAGTCTCCCTATTCTAAAGGGGAGCTATAGTCAATATATACTCATCCAAGTATGATGGGAGAAACTCAGGAAAGTGAAGAAAACAAACTTTCAAGTGTTCAACTTACTATTCTACCTGGTTTCCCAAGGGAGAAAAGGCACTTGCATTAAACTGATGGGGTATGGGGCATGATTCAGAGCAGGATAGGAAAGCTCTCCTGACCTTGGGAGTGGGGTTGATTCTACAAACTGCTGATTGAGTGCTTTAGCATCTGAGCTTACAGTAGGTAGTGCATTTACACTTCCCTACCCACAAGCACCAGAGGGAATCACCATAACTGAGAAGAGCTTTAAGTAGAGAATAGATAGATGGGACAGTGGAATAAATCTCCCTGATGTTTACTGATAGTGGTAGGGTCAGAATTTAATGGAGTGTCTCTATCCTGATGTCTGAAGTTTGTTACACTGATGATGTCCTTATGATTGGCAAGTCAGAAGTGTCAGTCTCAACAGTCTAATCAGCAAGGGTTATTGACGAGCCCCAACAACATTCAGGGGGCTACTTATAAAGTGTTTTGGATGTATTTAGGTACATTTGCAATGCTCAATCTCTCCAACAATCAATGAAAAACTCTTTCTTCACCTCCTGTCTTCCCACCAAAAATGAGGCCCACTATTCTATTAGACTTTTTGGGTACTGGAGATAGTATGTGCCTCATGTAGGCATCCTGCTTTCTTCTTTTTATCAGCTAATTTGCAAATCGGTATCCTTTAAAAATAGGGTTCTAACCAAAAGACTGCACTGGAAATTGTCTATCAAACTGCAGCACATTTCTTACCTTTGGAGTCCCACAATTCTGAAGCTACAAGTCTAGAGACCTATTCTTTTCTTTTCTTTTTGGTTGTGCATGGGCCTTGTGCATGCAAGGCAAGCACTCTACCAATTGAGCTATATCTCCAACTCGAGACTGATCCTTTTATGATTAGAGCTTCTGTCAATGGGAAGAAACCTTTACACAAAAGCTATTCTCTGGGTTTCAGACCTCTCCTGGGACACAGCTACAAGGTACACTCCCTCTGAAAGGATACAATGAGCTTGCTGTTGGACTCTTATTGAAACTGATGCTTGACTTATGGAGGCCTTGATATTCCCTTTTTGGAGGGTAAGTCAACTCAGACTTCATGATTAATAAGGTGAGAAGTGCCCAACAAGTGTCATTTGTCAAATGTAAAGGGTATATTTAAGAAAAAAGTCAGTTTGCACTTTGGCTTTACATGAAAAAGTGGTAGCTCCCCCTCTCTGTTGCCTAAAGTAAATCCAACAGGTTAATGGGGTCCTTGATTCACTAATGGTTTTGTTCAGCTGAAACCTGATGGTGTTCACTAGGCTGCTGAAGGTGTTCAACCTCAAAACCATAAAAACTAAACGTAGACACAGTGGCTCTGCCTAGTGGGTAGAAATTGAGACTGTCCTCAGAGATCTGACCAACATTCCCCATTGTTAATCTGGGTCACTTATTTTGATGCCTATATAAAGGATTGTTCTTTAATGAGATCAATTGGAATCAAAGTGCTAATCACACCTGCACCCAAACTGTCACCATTAATGACTAGATCTGATTTGTTCTGAATGTGCCAACACATCCATCATCACAGACTGAGCACAAGTAAGACCCTGTTTCTAATACAGAAAGTTGTCAAGTGGGGCGCGGTGGGGCAAGCCTATAATCCCAGCACTTAGGGAGGCTGAGACAGGAGAATCGTGAGTTCAAAGCCAGCCTCAGCAACAGTGAGGTGCTAAGCAACTCAGTGAGACCCTGTCTCTACATAAAACACAAAATAGGTCTGGGGATGTGGCTCAGTGGTTGAGTGCCCCTGAGTTCAATCTCCAGTACCAAAAAAAAAAAAAAAGTTGTCACTGCACGCCCAGACTTGTAACACCTGCCAAGTATTGCTCTGTCTGTCTCACAGTGGGAAGAAGCTATATCACATAGTTTTGTCTCTGGTACTTGCAGGCTGACTATACAAGACTTTTGGCTCCATCTCTGGGCTGTCAGTGGTGCTTTACCACTGTTAACACTTTTTCAGCTTACACTTGCTACTGCAATCTAATTAGCTAGTTCAGGCCACACATTGTAGCCTGAGAAATTAATCTATGTCATCTATTCGACTTTTTGGATCACCATCAGCCTGAGAATATGGTAGTTTTTATCACAACTGCTATTCAATAATTGGCTCACAGTAAAGGTACTGATGCTTTCTACCATCAACAGATACTAATATTATAGAGCATTTACGATGGCCTTTTCGAACCATTGATTAAAAAAGATTTCTGACTGTTTCCTCACCACTTCCTTGACCAAAAAATCTGAGTAAGGCAGTTTGGTAATCAAATTCAGGTATCCACAGAAAGGGATCATCTCTTCTTAGCTGCTTCCTGGGTAATGATTAAGACAAAAAGGGGAAGAAAGTTTATATAAACCTAACTGGAAAATGTAGGATTCTGCCCCGAACATTCTTGGACAAGATCCTTTTCTTTCCCCGCCAAAAGCAACCCTGGGACAATCTGGCTGATACCTCTTTCAGGTGACAGCCTGGTCAAAAACGGGCTTAAAAGATTCAAACAATTTCAGTTCAGCCATCTGGATTCTCTTACTGAATTGACATCATCTTTTATCATAAGAATATTGACCACTTGGTTGAATACACTGCTAGCCAAGTACACTAATAATGGCCCACAAGAGCCAAAGAAACAAACAAAGCAGGTCTCTAAGTTTTATGAAAATGACCTAGAGCATTCCAGATGAAAGGTCTGGGAAAGAGGAGGGGACTGCTAGAAAAGAGGTGGAATTTATAGCTACCAGAATGAGACACAATGATTTTGTAGAGGCGGAGGGAGAGTGATTACCCTGGCACCTGGGGAGAGAACACCACAGATCCCAGGAGGTATGGTAAAGGAACATTAATGATCTACCAGAACACCCCTACAGCCCTACCAATGAAAGAAAATGCACTGATGCAGCTCTCCTCAACTACTGCAAGCATCTTTAAACTGATGCTCAGTCTGCCACCCCTCATCAGAAGATTCTGATTATGATCTGATCATCAATTTCCTTAACCTTTCCAAGAAGTCCTTTAAAACCACCTAGGGATAGCCAAACTCCATGTTTTTGTCTCACTATCATTCTAATAGCTGACCAGACAACTGCCACTCCGGTGGTGTTCAAGTGTTTGTGATAAGTAGGAAAGATCGAAATGACTGCCCTGTTTCTCCAAAAACTATACGATTCAATCATCCTAACTGAAATAAGAAAGGGGAACACCACACTGAAAGCAATGTCAGTCTGTGCCCCTGAATGATGCAGGGCACAATTATAAACAATACTCTTTCCAGGACTCTTAGATAGCCAGGGACTATACTTGTAGAAGTACAAGGGACTGTACTTGTAGAAGCCAAATACTACCTTCCTTCCTTTCACAAAACATGACAACTTATACCTCAGAAGTGGTTACAAGGGACCAGAAAATGCTTAAGGAAGACCAAGCAGCCCTCAGATGATTGGAAATCTTTCTAAAACTAGGCTACTGCTGGTTAAAAGCTCCTGAGGGAAAGCTTACTGTAGGGAATAACTGACTTATTTATGCATGTCCTGTGGGCAGGATTCCCCTCCATAGGAGTTGTCCAATTAAAAAGGTGGTAAAAATCTGACTGAGGCTGATGTGATCAATGACAACACTTGGGTTCTGGAAGGCATTCACGTCAGCTTCAAATCACTGGCAAGGGTTATTATGGATGATGGATTTACCCAAGACTTTCTCTTTGTGTGACAATACAGTGTATAATTGCTAAAACATCTTGTTACACTTAGCCTAGGGCTAAGTGGTAAAGTCAATACAGAAACCAAAGGAGGCGGCCACCTTTCTAGGGATCTGCTCTATTGTCTGATTCTAGAAGACACTGGATGGATGGGTACAACGATAGTCAGTACTGTAGAGTGGCCATATCCTACTTACTGAAATTCTATTAATAGTAGCCTTAAGTCCAGAATGAGAAGAACTGAATGGATCAGGTCTCAGTCCCTACTGGTAGATTAATCAAGAGTGGTATTAATTAATGAAGTACTGTCATGAAAAATTTCATCAGAGGTAAAAATCTGATCGAAATGAAAATACCATTAGGAGACAACTGTCGACGGATCCTTCACGCTTGCGTGTCTTATGAACAAAGGCACTAACAGCCTTTTATTTGGACCAATTCAAGATTGCTTAGACTGCTGAGGGCTTTAAAAGATAAAGCCTGTCTTCTTCCAGAGTTTAGGTAGATTTATTTATTATCCAGTATAATAAAGATAATGTGTCCTCTAGGACAAAGGTCAGGCAAGTTTGCCTGCAGCTAATTATAAGAGATGTGGGTTTCTTAAAGTTCAGGAACTGAACTGCAACTATACAATGCAAACCACTGAGCACAGCACACACCTAGGCCCTGTGTCATCCCTATGGCACTTGGGGTAGGGGCAAAAAACGAAAACTGATAGAAACATGGAACCCACACTGTTTCCTGTGCTATAAGTAATTACGTCCTTCTACTCTGAATCACAAGTTTCATGTAATGTGCTGAAACTTGCTGGCCAACCTATTAACTTGCAAATAGGATAAAATCTTAGACCCTTCAGAATTCTTAATGATAACTTTTTTTTGGGGGGTACCAGGATTGAACTCAGGGGTACTTGACCACTGAGCCACATACCCAGCCCTATTCTGTGTTTTATGTAGAGACAGGGTCTCACTGAGTTGCTTAGCGCCTTGCTGTTGCTGAGGCTGGCTTTGAACTCGCGATTCTCCTGTCAGCCTCCCAAAGTGCTGGGATTACAGGCGTGCACCATCGCACTTGGCTTTAATGATAGCTTAATTTAAAAAGTGTGCAACAGATCTGAATGGAACTGATCTGATTTGAACCTTGCCAAAGAATATAAGCAGATGACAAAAATGTACACGAAAAAATGTTCAACCCCGTCAGTCACTAGGAAAATGCAAACTAAGACAACTATACCCCTACCATCAGCATGGCTAAAGTGAAAAAACCTGATCATACTGAATATTAGCAAATCTATGGAGCAACTGGAACACTCATATACTAATAGGCTGAAATGTATCATGGCACAACTTTTGGAAAAGTCTGGTAGTTTCTTCAAACATTAAACATATCTACCCAGCTTTTCCACTCCTAGGTATTTGCCATGAAAAATGAAAGCATATGTCCAATGAATGCAAATGTTCACAGCCATTTTACTATAAAAGCCAAAAAACTGGAAAACCCTAAATGGCTACTAACGGGTAAATCAATAAATTGTGGTATACTGACCAGCAATAAAAAATGTTATCTATATATAGACACATAATAATGTAATAATTATAGTGAGAGAAATTAGATAATAAGTATATTATTATTTATATATAATAATGTGATATAAATGATCACATATATTATTATGTATAAATAATAATAATATTCACATAAATTATCACACATAAAATTCTAGAAAATGTGAATCTATGGCAAAAGCAGATCAGTGCAGGGAATGAGGATAGGGACAGGAGAGAGAATGAATTACAAAATGGAGAAACATTGGAGGGTAGTGGATATGTTCATTATCTTAATAGTGATAATGGCTTTACAGATATATTTATGTTAAAACACACTGTATACTTTAAGCATACTTATTAAATATTATTAAAACTCCTAAAACATTAAAACAACAATGATATACCTACATATACCCATCAGAATACTTAAAGCAGGAGTCAGCAAACTCTGGCCTAAGTGTAGCCTGTTCTATGTAAACAAAGTCTTAACTAAAACATAGCCACATGCGTTCATTTACATGCCGTCTATGGATGCCTCCATACTACAATATCACAGCTGAGTAATAGCAGCAAAATCTACATGGCACACAAGTCTAAGATATTTACTATGTCCCTTTAAGAAAATGTCTGCTAACGTTTTACAAATAAACCTCAACAATACCAAGTGTTGATAAGAATGTGACAAAACTTAACTCTCCAATGTTATATAAACTCTAGAAGCACTTTAAAAAATACTTCCAAACGGTTTTCCAAAGTTAAACATATCTTACATTTGGTTCTATCCTATTTCTAGATGTTTACTAAGAGAAATAAAATCATATGTACACTCAAAGACTCATATAGCAGTGTTATTCTAACAGTCAAAAGCAACAAAAAACCCAAACATCTTCAGATAGAGAAACAAACTGTGGTATATCCATATTATGGATACTCAGTACTGAGTAAGTAGTATGAAGTAATGGAAAGGGGCAAAACACCACCACGCCACCATGCACAAATCTCTAAAGTACGATGCTAAAGGAAAATAAATCAAATGTGAAAGACTACATACTGCGAGTCCATCTATATGGCATTTTAAATAAGGCAAAACTACAGTAATAAAAATCAGATTTGTGGCATCAAGATCAAATAGAGTCATCAGAAAACCTGCTAGGGCAATGGAAATGTTTCTATATCTTGATTGTGGTAGTGGTTACACTGTATATACAAAAAACAAAATTCAGCTGGATAAGGGAGTGCACACCTGTAATCCCAGTGACTTAAGAGGCTGAGGTAGGAGAATTACAAATTCAAGGCCAACCTCAGCAACTTAGCAAGACCCTGTCTCAAAATGAAAGAAGAGGAGGGGTGGACTCTGGGAATGTGGCTCAGTGGTAAAGTGCATCTGGGTTCAGTCCCTAATACAATCCCCCCTGCCCCCACAAATCAAACTCTACAATTAAAATGGGCAAATGGTTATTACATGTAAATTATACTTCAAGAGGGCAGGGAAGAAAAGAAAAGCTATAGGGCAAATAACAGGATGCTTTGTAACAAATCATAGGAAACTTCTCATACAGCTTAAAATAAACAATTAAGCAATTCCAGAAAAGCAAAATAAGGCCCAGTATGTTTTTTTCAGTGTCATTCAAAAAGTTTACACTATATTCCAAAAATAATCCCATGTTGCAAATGTAAAAAGAGTACTTCACTGCACCTTCTGTATCTGCAAAAGAGTTACACAGTTATCTTTTCAACAGAATTCCTTTTAGCAGTCAACTTAACCACAAATAAATTTTTATTCATAAATTATTTAGCCTGATAAATCTTTGTCTTTTGCTATGCTGGGGAGAGCCTGTTAAATCTATGTCTTCCTTTTTAGGGACCCATATGACCCTCAGTTATTGATTTTGTGGTCATTCCTCTGATAAAAATATTGCTGTTAATATGAAATTAATTGCCCATTTTGGAATGCTCAAATTCCCTAATAAGTTTTTGATTTAACATCAACTCAGTATAATCATTTGGCAGACATTTTAAATGACACACTCAACTTGCATGGTATCAATAATACAAATAATTACAATTTAATGGAAAGTAAGCTATGATTATGACCTGGCCACTCACTTTAAAAAGCATCCCTAAATGAAAGATGTTGAAATGAGAAAAGAAACATGCTTCTAAAAATGAAGCACTTTTTGGCTCAGTTTTGTTCAAGTACAAGTGTTAAGGTGAATTAAGCTGTTTTATGCTCATTTTAATGACGAGTAGAACCTGGTGAACCCGGTGAACCCAAGTCTTTGCTCCAGAAATAATTAAAGAATAATGAAAGTGCTGCTACCCAACTTTTGTAAAGTAGGATAGGTCAGTTTGTATTCAAAACTGAATGGCCAGGCAAGAAGAGGTTTTAGAGGCTCCTGAAAGAAGCAAACAAAAGAAGCCTGACAACTGGGTAGTCTAAGAGACATAATTTCAAACTCATCTGAACACCTCCTAAAGATAAAAATACATAACTCCTGCCTCAAAGCAGTTGAAGTCTAATGGGAAAATATAAGGACAATAATAATATGATTACTGCTTAAGTGGAGAATGTAAAAAAATAAAGTAAAAATATGGACGTCTCTAAGTCAACTTGCTTGGAGCAGTCATGCAAAGCTTTAGAGAACAAGTGGCTGGCTCTGGACTGAAACTAGAAAGATGAATAAGATTCTGTCAATGAACAAGCAGGGAGAAGGCATTCCAAGCACAGAATAGAGCATATGCATAATACTGCTATGTGGCAGACACTGTTTTGAGTGCTTTAGATACTAGTATCTAAAACAGGATAACAATATTTGGAGATTTGATCTTACTCAGAGCTTATTCTTCAAATAGCCCTAATCATAAGTCATTTATTAAAGACAATCAACAGTGATTGCTTACCATTGCAGCTACTGAAGTGCTATTACCAACTGATAATATCAAGAAGTTGACCAAAAACTTAAAGGAAACACTTGGGGGAAATGAGATGTCCATAAGGAACTCTGAAAAGCTCTGACTTATTACAGGGAACGTAGAAGGTCACACACAAGCGCAGGGCTGGGTGCCTGCCTAAAAAGACCTTAGGAGGCCCAAAGTTCTGCCATCTGATCTTCAGGTTCTATGCACTCAGAAAGTAAAGGCTAAAACTGACTTGTAAACTGTTTAAGGGAATGCTGATGGTGTGCCTCTATACATAGAGCTCTTCAGCAAAGGTGTAAAGACTTACTGGTTCCAGCAATTTAAGGAAATCCTTGTCCAATCATTGGCTGACCAGTAAGCTAACTTAGGAGATAATTCAAAGAACATAGACTTTACAATTTAATATAGGAAAGTCACTAAATAAACAGCAGCAAACTTTATGGGGGGGGGTCCTAAATAACAGCACTGACAAATTGCTTAAAATCTAAAATTTTTAACCAAAAAATTTACAAGACATGCAACAAAACAGGAAATGCAGCTCATCACACACAGGAAGAAAAAAAAGTTGGTCAGAGTGTACTGCATATTTATCTGGTTCAAGAAACAATTCAACATGTTTCTGTATTTATACTGAATAGCACAGATGGTCATAATTAATGTAAGGGTCCCAGCCTTATAATAAATCCCCTAAAAGGTTCTAATTAAGGTATACAACATGAGGGCTGGGGCTGTAGCTCAGTGGCAGAGCACTAGCTTTGCATGTATGAGGCACTGGGTTCAATCCTCAGCACCACATAAAAATAAATAAAGACATTGTGTGCATCTACAACAAAAAGAACATTTAAAAAAAAAAAAAGGTATACAACATGAATACCCAATTGTTCTTACCTTCATCTTCCAAAGACTATGCACATGAACTTCATTACATTTCTCCCAAATTCAATCTAGGCCACTGTTATAGAATATGTTCCACTGTTCTGCAGCCAAGAACTTTCCCTATAGTGAGCTAACTACTCACAATCATGAACAGCAGAGGCCATACAAAATATTTTTTTCAGAAGGTTCTCCCTCAAGATTTAACCACAAATATGATATTGACTCATCCATTTACATTTCCCTTGTCTACCTTCATTTTGAGAAAGCACATCCTAATCAGGCATATATTCCTTAGCACACACCTCTATTTTGCTACCCATATTTAGCAATCTTTATAGAAGAATACTAATCTGGTTTTGACTGGCACACAAACATCCATCTATGCACTGACAAATTTTACTGAACACCTGCTATGCCTTAGGTGCTATACATACTATGACCTTTTCAGAAAAAAATTAATCTTAAACTGTCTTTAAATTAATTAAAAGACATGGTATTTATGGACAATTAAGGCCACACAGTATGGTAGAGCTAGGATATTAAACCAGGGAAAATGACTCCAGAGTGTTTATTCTTAGCCACCATATTATCTTAGATTGCTCCTATTCATTAAGTGAATATGTTGAGGTCTCTGTTCGTTATACTCTTTTTTTTTTTTTTAAACATTTATTTTTTTTTAGTTTTAGGTGGACAGAATATCTTTATTTCTATTTTTTTATGTGGTGCTGAGGATCGAACCCAGTGCCTCACGCATGCTAGGCGAGCACGCTACCACTGCGCCATAACCCCAGCCCTCGTTATACTCTTTAATGTTATCTTAGTATCTCCTAGGAGGAATTTTGTTTTAATGTCAGGAATAGCTCCTTAGAGCATCTGATGTTACAATCCTTAAAAAATGAATAATGTAGCCGGGCGCGGTGGCTCAAGCCTGTAATCCCAGCACTTAGGGAGTCTGAGACAGGAGAATCGCAAGTTCAAAGCCAGCCTCAGCAATGGCGAGGCGCTAAGCGACTCAGTGAGACCCTGTCTCTACATAAAACACAAAATAGGGCTGGGGATGTGGCTCAGTGGTTGAGTACCCCTGAGTTCAATCCCCAGTACCAAAAAAAAAAAAAAAAAATGAATAATGTAACTGAATACTATTTTTTTCTTTGCATTGTTCCAGAATTCAGAACTAAATGTAGTCCACATACCAAGTATATGGACTTAAAATGGAATGCATTTGTTATAATTCTAATCTGACTGATTATCTCCTTACCCTAACCTGACTTATTTATTTCTTATTCATTAATTTCCTCACTGATTTTTTAAACAGTACTATGTTAGCCTTATTGCATGATATGTATAATTTACAATTTGAATCAACAAAATGGTTTACAGGGACTCAGAGAACTCTGCAAAGAGCTGTCTAAACTTCCTATACCAAAAATACTACTTTAATTCTTAACAATTTTCAAATAAGAACAGGAAATCAAGTGAAAGTTAAAAAAAATCAGTATTTGAAGAATTTTATAGATCCTAAATATTCTTAATTTTGAAATGTCAGTTCTTTAATGGCATGTCACACACTACAAATTTTTTACTAATAGAGTGAACATGCCTCAATATAACTATCTGTACAACTCTAAAGAAATAATTACCTGACTTCAAGGGCTTTGATAGCTTCTAGCATTTGTAGAAATTCTGCTGCTTTCCACACATCATTGGCTTCTTCTTCTCCTTGTATCATTAGTTTTGCTGTATATGTGAACTCAATTAAATGACGAAAGGCCATTTTACTAACACCTGTAACAAAGATGTTTGTTACCATGTATTCACATTAATTCAAATCTTACAATGTGTAGTAAAGAAAAATGTTCTTATAATTTGATTACTAATTGTTATTTTTTAAATGTCCTAGAAGAATTCTCAATAACAGCATAATTTATATGATAGTCACATTTCAGCACTAACTAGTAAACTACTTTAAGATCTTCTCCAAAGATTGCTGAAGACTGTTAAAGAACTATCACTCAAATAATATGAATTGGCTAGTACATGTCAGACATACTGTATTTCTTGCCAGGGAGATTATAGCTGCAACAATTCAATGCCAGAATCTTTAATGGCATTCCGTAGCTTAGTAAATAAAGTTCAGTACCTCTCTGCATTTATTTCAAAACCCTTAATAATATTTTTCTATTTACTTTTCCAAATTTCAAACTACACACAATTTTTCAAATTCCATGCTTTCTAAAAGCTTCCTTGACTTTATTAACACTCACTCTCCTTCCTGAATGCTTAATCCATTTATCTCTGATTAGACATTTACTGTCTTTGAAGGCTCAACTCTGATGTCACACCTTCAATGAAATTTTTTTTTTTGGTACTGGTGATTGGACTCAGGGGTACTCGACCACTGAGCCACATCCCCAGCCCTATTTTGTGTTTTATGTAGAGACGAGGTCTCACTGAGTTGCTTAGTGCCTCCCCATTGCTGAGGCTGGCTTTGAACTCGCCAATCTCCTGTCTCTGCCATCCAAAGTGCTGGGATTACAGACATGCACCACCACGCCTGGCTTCAATGAAATTTTTATTGTAGTAAAAACATTTATGAGATTTACTCTCTTTAATAGATTTTAATCATACAATACATCGTTGACTATACAATGTTGTATAGATCTCTAGCATTTATTCTACTTGACTGAAACATTCTTGTTGATTAGTAATTGCACATCCACTCCCCCAAGTGCCTGCTAACTCCCATTCCACTCTTTGACTCTAGGAATTTAACTATTCTAGACACGTCATATAAGTGGAAATTTGGATTAACTTTTGTTACGGTTTAGATAAGGAGTGTTATCCCAAAGCTTCTGTTAATGCAGGAATATTCCAAAGTATATTATGAGCTGTAACCTAATCAGTCCATCCTAGCTTGAATGAACTGACTGGGTGGTAACTGTAGGTAAGTGGGCCAAGGTAGGAGGTGGGTCATGCAGAGTATGCCCTCGAAGGGTTCATCTTCCCTGTGGTCCCTTACCTCCTTTAGTCCTGGGCTTCCTGACCCCATCATGAGCTGGGCAGTTTTCCTCTGTTGGGCCCTTCCACCATGATGTACTTATGTTACTGTGGGCCCAGAGCAATGAAGTCAGCCACCTATGGACTGAGACCTCTGAAACCAGGAGCTCAAATAAAATTTCCCTCCTCTAAACTGTTCTTAACAGGTATTTTGGTCACAGCAACAGAAAAGTTGACTGAAATATTTGTTTATGACTGGCTTATTCCACTTAATGTCAAGGCTCATCCATACTAACCACATACAGAATCGTTAAAGCCTGAAGGGTATTCCATAATGTGTATATGCAAATTTTCTTTATTCATTCATTTGATAAACATTTAGGTTGTTTCCACATCTTGGCTACCACGAACAGTTCTGCAAAGAATTTGGGAGTGCTAATATTTAAGAAGTAGGATTGCTGAATCATATAGTATTTCTAATTTTAATTTTTTGAGAAACTTCCATACTGTTTTCCCCAGTTACAACCATTCCCACCAACAGTATGCAAGGGTTCCAATTTCTCTATATCCTCACCAACACTCATCTTTTTGTTTTCCTGATAATATACATTGTGACAGGTGTGATACCTCACTGTAGTTTTGATTTGCATTTCCTTAACAACTGGTGATGTATTTTTTATGCTGGACACACAAATCAGTTGGAAGTGTTCCTTCCTTTTCAACTTTTTTGGAAGAGTTTGAGAAGAACTGAAATTAACTCTTCCTTAAAATTTAGGTGAATTCAGCAGTGAAGTCATCTGGTTCCGAGCTTTTGTTGGCAAGTTTTTGATAAATGATTCAATCTCCAGAGTAAGTCTCTTCAGACTTTCTATTCCTTCATGATTCAGTAACAAAATCTTCAATACCTCCCCTAGATTTAAATGTGTATGCACCTGCTCTGATAATTACAATGTATGGACATCTCAACTGTAACCTAGTTGAGAAATAATTTTTGATCTGTACACTCACCTTACAGTGCCTAACACTGCATCCTAAAATACAGGAACACAAATTAGTAATAAATGGCAAAAATGACTTTCAAAATTAAGCTTCTGATTCCCACTTTTCAAGTTTTGTTTTTAAAATTTAGTCCTGAGGTAAAACTCTATTTCTGTATGCCTCTTAATCCTATAAATTATTGTTTCAGCCTGCTAAATCAAGGCTACAAGGAATTATTAAAACAAAAGAAAAACTACTTTTGACAGATTTTTAGATTAAGAAATGCCTTAGGGGCTGGGGCTATAGCTCAGTGGCAGAGCACTTGCCTAGCATGTGTCAGGCATTGGTTTTGATCCTCAGCACCACATAAAAACAAACAAGTAAAATAAAGGCATTCTGTCCATCTACAACTACAAAAAATAAAAAAATAATAAAAAAAAAGAAATGCCTTAGTCCAACATAGGAATCACAAAACCAAATGTTCTTTACTTTATACATTTAAATGTGGTCTATGGGATAATGGTCAGAATATTAGTGGAATAGCCCCGAAGTGTTTAAAGCAGTACCCTCTATTTGTGTAAAGAAAGGATACCACACAGGAAGTCAGAACTTTCAAGTGTCAGTACTAGTTCCTCCACAAACTGTAATATGGGACAAGATAATCTCAGAGCCTCAGTCTACTTATCTTTAAAATGTCAAAAAACAATGTGAATATTGAAAAGCACCATAAAATATAGTGATAAGTTGCTTCCAAGTAAGCAAATTAAAATTAAAAATAACTGGATTCATCAAAGCCTAATTTTACTTGATTCCTCAAACATTTTTTCCTTTTCCTCTTTTTGTTTTATTTTTGCTTCTGATAGTGCTAGAAACTGAACCCAGGACCTCAGACATGCTAGGCAAGCACTCTACCACTGAACCAAACTCCAGCCCTCCTTGTTGCCAAGTTCTGATCATGCTTTTCTGTATTATATGAAAGTAGTGAATGTGAAACACAATTAGATTTTGCTGTCTTTTAGGAGTATGGACCAAAAATTAAAAAGCATGACAAAAAGGACTTTATACAAATGTTTATATATTTCCTAAAATAGAATGAAATTGGAATTTTTAATCACACACACATATTTAATGCTTATATGTATCAAGCATAACTCAAAATACAAGTATTATATTAACAGAATCCTTATAATAGCTGAAATAATTTATTAAGTGATAAAAATTAGGATCAACCTCAGATAGTCTTATTCCTAAGTCTATGGTAAAATTTTAAATAGGATGCTAATGGGATAAAGATTTTAAACTTTTCCTTCCTGGTTGGAAAAAACGTCTGCAGTCTCATTCATTACAGTTCTACAATCTCTTACATAATTCTCAAGTCCACTAAACTGCTCTTTCTATAGCACATACATAACCTCTCTTGGTTATTTTGTGGGAAGGCTGGTGGGTCAATTACTGGTTATTCTTTCAATTTACATCTTGACTTCCCCTTGTGTGCACATGTTATGGGACTCCAACCTTGCATACGTTAGGCAAGATTCTACCGTTGAGCTACATCCTCAACTCCACACCTCGATTTGTTAATATTTTTTTTATCAGAAAGGTTTTCCTGAATCCTTGGGGGTACTCATATTAGGGATCTGCACTATTTTAGACAGAAAATTTTAATAGTACCAAGAATCTCACATTAGGATTATGTTATTCTTTCTTGTACAAGTCCGAATGTCTAATGACAATCTTTAAAGAGATATCCTCTATCTGGAGAAGATTCCACATGCCATATACTGTTAGTAGAGCACGTCAAGAACTGCAGTATAACTGTGGAGAATTAAGAGCACCTGCTCCTTGAAAAATGGCCTATAGACATTTTTCTCATTTAACAACCCACACTATTAACAGTCAGGCAAATGAAATTTGAAGTTAGGAATAGCAAGTTATCAAAGGAAAACTAAAGAAAATGGAATGTAAGCAAATTTTTGTTTCTCTTGGTTCATCTGTACATTTATCGTTTATCTGGTTTTTAATCTACTCATTTGAACATATTTAGTGGAAAATCATGACACTACTGATATTTAATAATGAATTTCATATAGCCTCAATACATTTTATACCTAAAGATTATTCGCTCATTATTTTACAGCAAAAGTACAGAGCCATAAGTTCATTCCTGTCTAAGCAGCGTCTTTAGCTCTTATTTTCTTCCGGAATTCCTGATCCTTGTCAATCATTTCAAGTTGGTGGTTATACAGAGACCTAACAGTAAATCAACAGTGGAGCTTACCATCTCTCACTCCTGTATTCCCCATTTTACTGAACATATGCTTATTCCTCTCACTCACCATCATATACTAAATCAATGACAAACCTTCTTGATTTTATCTCATTATCTCTCAAATACAGCCAGCATCCTTACTGTCTCTAATTTCCCACACCTCTTAAAACCAAGTTTCTCCACACGTTTGTCAATAAAATTTGGTCAGAACATAAAGCTATGTGTGGTCTTTACACCATTTAAGTAAATATTAACATGTTATGCTTCAGAAATATTAATATTTGGTTATAGGATGTTACCCTAGACTCCACTGGGAATATTAATATAAACAAACTGCATTGCATCTAGAAAAATTTTGAAATTTGTGAGAAATATATCTGGTCTCCAAGAATTTGAATAAAGAATTGTGGATGTTATTTTTGTGGATTTTGGTTGATCACACTTAGCTGAGCATTTAAAAGTATTGTTCCCCATCTTTGGAATCACATCTGGGATAAGTATTTTTTTAATAAATATCTCAGGTGCTTCTTACGTGACTAGCCCAACACCATCCTACAAACAAACCAAATTAGTTAACATGAACCAAACCAATAATAGTTACCCAGGTAACTGAAGTGGTAAATGATGTATAGTTGTAAAAATATTTTATTCTATCAGGATTGGTTTGCTAACTTACAAATCTTGGGACTTACTCCTCTCTTGAAAGTGTGCAGGAGAATACAATTTTTCTGAAAGTATCTAAATAAAATGTTAATAATGAACACCTTAATCTGAGTCTTCTCCCTGACAGCAATGCTTAAAAAGAGTAAAAAAGGGCAATATTCGGCATTTCTCTATTCTTTTTTTTTTTAAATATTTTTTTAGTTGTAGATGGACATAATGTCTTTTTTTTTTATTGCTTTGTATGTGGTGCTGAGGATCAAACCCAGGGCCCCACGCATGCGAGGCAAGCGCTCTACCGCTGAGCTACAATCCCAGCCCGGCATTTCTCTATTCTTAGGGAATTCTTCCAACTGGTGGAGGAAAAGTCCTACTCAAAACAATGTACCTGGATGTTTGTTTTTGATAGCAGGGGCTAAAATACCTGGACATGATATTTAAGATTTGCCATTAAAGAGAAACCAGGCAATTGGGGATCTGTGGTTTTAGGAAAAGCAGAAAGAGAATGAATTAAGAAAACTGGAGTCTCGGTTCTGAACCAAGGAATGAATAAAATGTTGAAGAGTGGCCATGCTGTGAATCCAAGCAGCAAAGCTAAGCTGGTATACAATTGGCTTCAAGGCCAACAATTTTATTTTGAAGCCAAAGGTGAATTCATGGTTCTAATCCAAGGTAATTTACCACTAGGAAACCAGAAAACACGGAGAGAGTTCAGCTTGTATGTATTACATTAACACCCACAGAACATTTTACAATTCAATTTTTTAAACACAGGTCATCTGCTTCTACAAAATCCTGTAAGGCAGCGGTCCTCGACATTGACTACACGTCAGAATGATCCTAGCGCAGTGCAGCTCAAACTCTGTTCACAGGAATCATTTGAAGATCTTGTGATTCAGTAGGCCTGGGTGGAAATTGAGTCAGCGGTACTAACAACGTCACAGGTGATCCCCACCAATTACTAGTCCTCAGAAAACATGTTGAAAAACAAAGAAAACTTAAATTCAGATGCCTAAATCACACCCTTGAAAGACCTATTTAATTGATCTGGAACTACAGCCTATGTGTTGGGATTTGTAAAAGTTCTCCTGATGTTTCTAATGTACAACTAATTCGCACTGCTCCAAGTCACTGTATTTTATAGGTGAGGTTCCAGTTCTGGTTAAGAAAAAAGTACAAGCATGCTCCACCCATTTTGTTCATTAATTACAACTAAACATCCTGCAGAGAATACATAAAGCATATATACAAGGACTACGAAAATAGAAGCAAGCAAAATGGAAAGAGAAAAACTCAAAGAGCAGAGTTCCCTAGGGTTCATTTTTCCTCCCACACCTTCCAGTTTAGACTTGGGAGCCCAAATCCCATAACTGAGCAGTGTGCAGAGACAGAAAAAAGCACCAAGAGAAACTCTTCCTGGCTATAAAACCAGGAAAGGGGATAATAGGAGAGAAGAGTGAGGGAAGGGAAGGAGACTTTGTAATTTTTCTTCTCTCAGCTATGCCTCAGGACAAGTCTTAGTGCTAAGACTGCACATATGTAGTTGGTAGCCACCAATTAAACTCTTAAGAGTTCTTTTCTGACAAAGGACCTAGGAAAGAAACTCATGTGAAGAGTATGGAGGGAATTCATGTTTTTCCTCTATGTTTTCTATCTCCACTTTGTCCAGGAAATAGACCCACCTGCAGGAAAGTACAACAGCACACAGGCTAAAACCCCAGTTTTCTGGCCAGGGAACAATGAAAAGGAGCTTCTGAGAGCTTGAGTACAGAGGAAATCATGGTAATGAGGGAACTGGAGAAAGGTCCTCACCATCTGTGTATGTGAGCTAAAGCTCACCTGTAGTGCTGCACTGACCCAAGGCTACAAATCAAAGGCTTTGAAAACTGCACTATGACATGGACTACCATCCAGGTCCCAAGGAGGTTTCTGTCCAGTCCCACCTGGGACCTGGACAGCACAACAAAGATTTTCAAAAGTAAACTGGAATTGGATCCACAACCCAGAGGGCAGCCTGAATCTAGCCACAGATTGCCTGTTAAGACCAAAAGTGTTCTCCAGAAGATTTTAACAGCATCCAGTCTTAAAAAGTTATATTCAAAGTGTCCAGGACATAATAAAAAACCATTGGATGTATTTTACAGATTAAGAAAAGGACGTCAAGGGGCTGGGATTGTGGCTCAGTGGTAGAGCCCTTGCCTTGCATGCGTGAGGCCCTGGGTTCGATCCTCAGCACCACATACAAAGCAATAAAATAAAGACATTGTGTCCATCTACAACTAAAAAAAATTAAAAAAAAAAAAAAAAAAAAAAGGACGTCAAGACATCCAAGGTCACATAGCTAACAAAGAGTAAGACCAGGACTAAAACTCAGCTTTTCCAATTATGCATTGAGCACTTTCTCTATAACCAGGTGACTGTGATAAACAGAATAATCCCACAAGGTAAGAGCTTAAGAAGACACTGAACTAAATTCATTCTTTAAACCTAAATCTGCACAAATAACACACAGTGCTTTCTATATTACTTTATCTGTCTACAAATGAAATACTGAGGGTTCTGTGTCCTGTGATATTATGGACATAACAGGACAGAGGTACTAAGAGGTAGAAGAGAAAAATTCCAAGGCGATAAGTCTTCAGAAAAGAGCCTACTACTCCAGTGTTACTCATTCCACCAACAATGAGCACTCCAGCCTAGGGTACTTATTTTTTAAAACTTAATATTCTGCTTAGAAGTAAACTTTTCTTTGAGATTCCTATCTAAGGTAGATTAAAACTCTCATTCTCCCTCAGTGATACCATAAAACAGTAACAATCTCTAACCCTTTTTGCAGTCCCTTACCTGTTGCTATCACATTTTTAAGTTCATTAAGAGACATCTTACCCATCAATTCCTTACTTCTAGCACAGTATATAATATATAGTTGGTATTTTAATATAATAGCTTCCATTTATTAGGCTTTGACAATGCATCAAACACCATGTCAGACATTCTGCATAGGTTATTTCAATTAGCATTACAAGCCTGTTAATCTCTTTTTAAATAAGGAGATAAATATGCAGTTGAGGTAAAGTAACCTGCCTGGGATTAGATATTTAGCAAACATCAGATGAATCAACTGTTGGATTTCTTGCCCTGTAGTAAAACCAATATTTTCTAGACAGCTAGATTCTCATTTTGCTAAGCTCTATGAATTCCCATTACACCTGTACTCTGTCCATCACAGAAAAAAGATAATCTAGCTGCAGAATTATCAACTGGAATATGCCAAAATAAAAGGACATTCTTAACTCTTTGTTTTCTTTACTCCCCTAGGCATCAATTTTTTTCTAAGGGAATGGTGTTCCTAGGCAACCCATTCATAACAAAGAATATGTCTGTAGGGAAAGAGATACAAAACTAAAACCCAAAAACCCTGAAATTAAGATTCTGTATTTGTGTACAAACAGATTTATGCCCTACTGTTTTGGATTTTGATAGCAGATGGAATAGGGGAATAGTAGCAACAAGAGATAAAAGCATGGTAATTAACAGCACAGACTATCTCTTGCTAGCTGGGCAACCTTGGGCAAGTAACCTTTTGAACTCTGTCCCCTATGTGTAAATTGGAAATAACAACACTTACTTTTAAAATATTCAATGTGACAACGTTGTGAGATGACAACGCTTGGCATTTGGTAGGTTATTAGAAAAAGTCAATCAATTACAAAAATCACTTTTTTTTGGTACTGGAGATTGAATCTGATCAGGGGCACTCGACCAGTGAACCATATCCCCAGCCCTATTTTTGTGTTTTTTTATGTAGAGACAGGGTCTCACTGAGTTGCTTATTGCCTTGCCGTTGCTGAGGCTGGCTTTGAACTTGTGATTCTCCTGTCTCAGTCTCCCTAAGTGCTGGGATTACAGGCTTGTGCCACCGCGCTCGGCTACAAAAATCACTTTTTGTTTCACCTTAATACCTAACCGATGATTCCTTCTCTCAGACATTTTATAGAATTTTTTCTGAATGCTGAGTTCATCGTTCTTAGCCTCTTGCATATCATGGCAGCCCACTTCACCTTGCGCACGTCATCTATATCACTGTTAGTACATTGTTACTTCTGTTAATATAAAAGCATCTCCTATAACTTACAGCATTCCCACTAATTTGAAACATCAGCCCGATAAAACAAACATGGTGATTTATTTTTAATGCATGTTTCAAAAGACAGTGACTAGTTTCAGCAATGGAAAAGACTTCTATTGCTCACAACATCAACCATGTAAGAGTTTTCCTTGCATTATCATGCGACCAAACCATTTATTAAAAGAATTCTCAAGTGTCAAAAGAATAATCAATCTAGCTGCCTAATAAGTAATTACTGATGCCTATTCTCCATCATGACAGGTTAGTCTAAAAGCTGAAGAACCAATTACGTCCACCGAATATTGCATATAAAACAAGAACTTACCTTCTATCTCCACCAAAGGTTCCTGAGTAAACTCCTGAAAGAATTTGTAGAAGAACTTACTGCAAGCAGCCAAAACAGCCTTGTGGGCCTTAAAATGGTGCCCTGGGGAGGGGGAGACAAACACATGCACAAAAAAATCAAACATACATATGCACAAAAACATACATATGAACAAAAATCAAATGTTAAAATTATAAAACATGAAATTATAAAAAGTAAAATAAACCGTTTTTTAACATAGTATCTGTATAAATTATTGAACTAAAGTCAGCATATGGTCAGCTATCTTGGCAAATTTTAAATTTAATTAAACAAGAAGCCAAATCCACTTCAAATACAATTAAGATTTTATAAAGGCCCATTTACAACACTAGGTAAGGAACCTTCTAGCCCTTTCTGTTACCATCAATTATGAAATAAGAGGTCTATACTACTCAATGAAATTGCTAAACAAAGACAATCCAAAAGATCACACGCATCATTTGGAGACGAAAAACTATAAAATAAGCATAAGCAAGCTTGATGTGTATAAATAGGAAATTATATATGCATAATATGTGGAAACAATTATGGTAGACCTATAATAAAGAATAGCTTGCTTTGAAAAGCCTGTTTTCACTAAACAGAAAAGATATCCAAGCTGGGCTTGTCTCCATTATAATGACAATTAAGACTGATGAAGCCTGTAACTATTTAGGGGGCTTCTAAAGGGGATCTCTCACATTCTCCATGCAAAACCATTTGAAAAACTAGAAACCCACACTTCCAAAGTAACTACTGTAAAGGACTTCTCAAAGCAGCTTACCAATAGGAGACTACTGACCAAATACTTTTAGACATTCCTCTATTAACAAAAAATTCTGAGATATATTCTGTACGTCCAGCTTCATTATCCTGCACTCATGCGTGCAATAAGGAAACTTTAACAAAATGCAAGAAGTTAAAATGCGATGAATACCAGGCTATACCGAAAGCACAACTGACCAAGCAGCCTTCTGCAGTATGGTGTATGAAAGCAGACACTGACAAGTGCCCTCCAGTCCCAATGCACACCATCCACAGACTTTGGTAGGGAACCCAAAAAGAGTGGGGGGGGGGAGGCGGGTGATGGAAAGGAAGAACTGAAGCCACAAATACGCTCCTCTGACCACTGTCCTACCCACCGTCGACTATGAGGGTGATATCGGTAAACCGGTCCTGCTCTCGTTGTTCATTCAATCGGTCCAAAATCATTTTATGATGTTCAGGAAACTCCTGAAGGCATTCCATCGTCTCTTCAGCCTCCATGGCCGTCGGGTTGCTCTACAAAAGAGGAGCATGATAATGTACACCCATGAGCTCGTGCTGGGAAACAAAACCCTTAGAGCACAAAACAACGAAAAAACAAAACCCAGGAACGTGAAAAGAAGGGGGGAGGGTGAGGCAAGAGAGGAAGGCGAGGGAAGAAAGAAAGGCGAGCCGAGAAGCCGCCGCGCGTTGCGGGCCGGAGCCGCGGCCGCGGGACTCCGAGCCTGACCTAATTGGAGTCGGGAGACGCGAGCTGGAGCGGGGTGGGCACAGCGCCGGAGGCTCGGGGCGTCCGGGCGCGCAAATCCGGCAAGGGAGGGAACCCGACAGCCGTGGCGGCGCTCTAACGGCCCACCAAGCCCTTCTGCCCCGCCCGAGCTCCCGCTGCCCCAGGACCCGGTCCGGCCCGCGGCCCACAACGACTCCCGGGTCGCCTCTCCCTCCCCCGCCCTCCCCCTTTCTCCCCCGCCCCGACCCGGCCGGCACTCACTCAGGGAAGGAGGAGCGGCCCGGGCCTGCGCGTCACTTACGTCGACGTAACGCGTCACCGCGTTGGGCTCCAGCTGACGCGTACGCCTTCCAGGCGCCAACCGAGGAAGGGGCGGGCCACGCCCCCACCGCCCTCTCGGCGCAGGGGCGGAGCCAGCCGGATTTACTCCGCGCTCACCGCGACTAAGGCCACTGGCCGAGAAAAGCAAACTGCGATATCCTTGGGCCCATGCAGGGTCTGGCTACAGCCGGAACGAAGAACCTAAAACGCCGCCCTTCTGCCTTCCACCATTCTGCACTTGACTCCAGGTGCAGATGCTTTCGACACCGCACTCCGAATACACATGCTACCCAGTCCCAGCACGATTATATTCCCCGGCTGTCCCAGCCACGCCCCACCCCGCCCACTTTTCCTGGCGACCCGGGTCGGCCCGCCTTACCTAGCTCGCGGTTCTTCCTCTCTCCTCCCCTTCCGTGCTCTCCTCCCCAAGAGCACAGGTCGCCCCACACCTTTCCCTGTTCCCAGGCCGCGGGTCTCCCTCCATCATTTTCCTCGCAGGAGCCGGGGCGCTCCCTACGCTGGGTTCAGCTGACGCACGTGCGCTCGCCTGTACGCCCTGGCGGAGGCGGCCACGGGAGCGAGCACGTTCAGGCCGCCTGGGATCTGTCTCCCCAATGCCCGCCCTCTTCGCGCAGGCCGGTGCACGTGTTTACTAGGCTCGGGACCTGGATCTGCACTGAATTACTCACGTTATTTCTTTACTGCAGGTCTCCGCACCCCACACCTCTGTCCTTTAAAGAGGCCTGTGACCCACAGTCAACCATACACAAGCGACTAGCTCATTCATCCTAAGAAAGGCTTTTTGAGGAGAACGCAATAGTTGAGATTTGATTATTTTCTCTTAAAGAGTTTGAGTATGAAGATTAGCTATATGCAATTGTGAGTATAATCATTATTTCAACAGACATCCTTTGAGAGTCAACTCTGCTAGGCACTGTTCAAGGAACTGGGAAATCCGGCTGTGGGCAAGGTACACATGGTTTCCACATTCTGAATCTTAGCCTGGTAGAGTGAATAAACATTTTAAACAGTAATTGCCTGGGTATTGATTGCTAAGTATTATGACATGTGAATAATAAAGTAATCGGGGGTGAAGGAGAGCCAGTGACCTGTAAGAAGTGATATGAAATGTATAGCTTTGTGCATAGGTGCCTCCACCATAGCATTCGTGCACTGAAATAGTCTTGCTAAGACAGACTTCCATGGGTCTTGTAAATACTGTTAAAGATGTTAGATTTTCTTATTTCAAAGGTCAAGCTGGGAGAGAGGGACAATTTCAAGAAAACAGACTAAGTGGAAGTGATGGATGTCAAAAAGGCATTTGGATATATGCTTCCCAGTTTGTATAAAATCTTAAGAGAAAGAGCTAACAAAGATAGGAGATTTGGAAATTTTCAGCATAAAATAAATATTGACATGGGAGTGGATGAAATTGTCTAAGACTTTGTAGAAGTGATAGACTAGCTATAGGTTGAATCGTCTACTGGCGTTTTAAAAATAGTCATTATTAATCACAGTGTTTCTTTTTTTTTTTAATATTTTTTTAGTTGTAGATGGACACAATGTCTCTATTTTATTGCTTTGTATGTGGTGCTGAGGATCGAACCCAGGGCCTTACGCATGCCAGGCAAGCGCTGTACCACTGAGCTACAATCCCAGCCCCTAATCACAGTGTTTCTTAAGATGAAGAAATTATACATAAAAGTAGACTTTGGGGAGAATTGCAGTATATAGGGTTGCTTCCTGGCACAATTGGATTGAATCAAATGGAAAACACCTCTCTTTCTGGGCGTTGAGCTCTACGGTTCACCACAGTCCCCATCACTGTATAATGTTTTGGACTCAGGTCATAGTATTTTTTTTTTTTTTTTTGTATTGGGGATTGAACTCAGGGATACTTAACCACTGAGCCACATCCCCAACCCTATTTTGTGTTTTATTTAGAGATAGGGTCTCACTGAGTTGTTTGGAGCCTCACTGTTGCTGAGGCTGGCTTTGGACTCGCAATTCTCCTGCTCAGCTTCCCAAGGTGCTGAGATTGCAGGTGTGCACCACTGCGCCTGGCTTCATTTTTGATACTTGCCTGTTTTCCAAGGTATTTGAGTTTGGAGCTCTTGGTTGTACAGGGTCCAAAAGAAGGGTATAGGATTTTACTCCTTAGAAGTATCAAAATTTATGGATTGAGTAGAAAAACAAAATCCTGAAAAGATTGTATATTGCAACTGCAGAAAGGTAGAAAGCCAGAGGAGGATGTCATCAAGAAGGCAGAGAAAGGTTTCAAAACAGGAGGTCATCTGTTCAGTAGTACCAAGTATTTCAGAGTGGCCAAACTAAAAGATTGGGGAATGGTGGGGTAAATGTATTTAATATCTTAGGCATCTTTGATAGAAGACTTAGCAATAACAAATTTAGTGGAGTTCTTGGAAGTTCTATATCCAATAGGTTAAGGAATAATTAGGGAAAGAAAAGGAATGGTAATTATAGAAGTCTCATTAAATAATGAGGGAAAGAAAAGGAGGACCTGTAGATGCTGATGGGTCAAAACAGTTTTAGTTTTTTTGTTTTTGTTTTTTGGATGGGAGAGACCTTAGGCAATTTATATGCTGGCAGAGAAAGATCGGCAGAGGAAGATGATTAAAACACAGGTGGATAGGGCTAATTGTGCAAGAGAGCAATTAATGGATCCTCTCTGATGTTCTCACAAGGGAATCTTTGAACAATGCATTTCTCAAAATGTATCCTCAACATCCAGCACTCATGGCTGTACTTAAGGATGATTACTTATTTGCTTCCCAGCTTATATATGTTGCCTTTACTCATATAGTATTCAAACTTTAATATTGGCTTGGAAATTCCAAATTAGTGGAGTCCTTGATCATTCCTGTGGAGCTAGGGAAGAAGACAGAACAGAGGCCAGATAGCAAAAAAATCACAAAAGATAGCAGGCTATGCAGGAGATAGATAACACATGAGGTCTAGGAATTTTCTTTTCAGCAATGTTGTCCCTGGTGGCTGCTAAATCTTGTGTCTAAATTGCATTCTTATCCCATCTTGGCATAACAATATGACATGCAAAACCATCCGGGTGTGGAAATGGTTGCTATTTTTCTAGACACTGTAGGCCCTCTGGATGTTATGGCCAAAGGGGCCACAAAGATCCAAATGCTGCTGCTTTAATTTTTAAATCTTTATTACAAACATGGAACTCACTGCACCCTGCTTGCTTCTTGGTCTCTCTGTGAATTGTCTGTTTCTTGACCTTTTAATGTTGGAGTGCCTCAGTTCATTACTTTTAACATCATTCTAATTTATTTGGGATATGTTACCATTTTTTTCCTTTTGGGATATGTTACCGTTTTTTTCCTTTTGTGTGTGTGTGTGTGTGTGTGTGTATGTGGTAATAGGAATTGAACCCAGGGGCACTTAACCACTAAGCCACATCCTCAGCCCTTTTTATATTTTATTTAGACACAGGGTTACTCAGGGCCTAAGTTGGTAAGCCTGGCTTTGAACTCATGATCCTCCTGCTCAGCCTCCAGACCTGCTGGGATTACAGGTGTGTGCCAATGTGCCTGGCTTGTTTTTCTGTATCTTACTCTTTTGTGCCATTTTTTTTCTCCTTTCTTGCCTTAATTTGGGTAATTTTTATGACTCCTCTTTCTGTTACCTTGATAGGTAGTTATTCATTGTTTTAGTGGCTAACCTATAGTTTAAATCATGAATCCTTGATTTAAAACATTTAAATTACTTGATATTTTTACTCTCTTTCCAGAAAACAGAAAGTCCTTGGGAAATTTTAATTCTCTTTACTCTCCTCTCCACCCCCAGATTGTTGCTTTATATATCCACATATATTAAATACCACATCATTTTATTGTTTTACATAATTATCATTCATTTAGATTTGCTCATAATCTACACTTTGTGCCACTTTCCATCTAAACTTCAAATTGATGTCACTTCCTCTAGGTTGCAAGTTTTTTTAGTATTTTAGTATTTTTTACTATTTCTGTTATGGTTTGGATATGAGGTGTCCCCTCAAAGCCCCCCTGGTGATTCCTTTTCACCTTCTCCAGCAGACATTGCTGGACACGTCAATCCAAAATGAGCTTTCCCTTCTTCAATTTTGTTACAGAAAGCAGTTCTGCCTCTTCGCTCACAGGACCCAGTGCGCCTGGGTAGCCCTGAACCACAATGTTGCTCTGTCATCTGCATGTTGCTGCCCTCTAGTGGTCGGTTGGCCGGTGAAGGACTCATCGCTTTTCTCGCAACACCAGGGGGCAGTAAAACTTCCAGTCAGGAAGTTTTGCAAACACTGAAATTGTCTGGGCTTCTGAAACCAGGAGTGGTGCAGGAGGAACTTTCGGGCCCAGCACTGGGAGGACAGGCTGAGATGGTAGTCCCTCACCTGAGGTGCATAAAGGGAGCACTGGTCTTTCCAGCCCATTGCTTGCAGGGATGCAAAATTAAGCTGGTGTGATCAGAGGACAGTGGATCTCCCCTCAGGATCAAAGGCCAAACTGTATTTTCTTTTTTAAAAATGAAATTAGGTGACTGTGGTGGTGGTGTCCATAGTGGACAAAAGATGACATGTCCAAAGCTGAGGCAGGAAGGTTGCTGGTTAAAGTTTGGCCTGGACAACATAGCAAGATTCCATCTGAAAAAAACAAAAAATCAAAGATGCCAAGTCCATTGCAGCATGGTTTGTCCTTCTGTTCTCCAGAGGTTTTTGGTGTTATTTTTGTTTTGTGTTCTGATGTTTTGTTTGTTTTGTGGAGATATGGGCACATTGGATGGTTGTGCTAGGAATTGAACAGCCCATGCTGAGTACAGGTTCTACCACTTGCATGACTGAATGGCCTCCCCTAGCTTCAGAGAAAGCAGAGGGGTGCCAAGATATGTGTTTGATGTGGGATGCTGTCAACATGAATCAAACTGTTTTCCACAGATGTCCTAAAGTCAGGAGACTTCACAAACATCTGCTGCAGTCCTTTCCTTCTATAGCACAGTTTTATGTGTGTCATAGAAAGTCCATTCTGGCAATGAATTTTTATTTCCTAAACTATCTATCCTACCCCTTCCAACTTTTCCTGTTGCCAAAGTTCTCTCTGTTACCTTCACTGGAACTGTGGTTGCAACTTATGAAGGAAATAAATTTTGACCTTTGCATGGTGAATTGAAAAAGCAATTGTCTGTGTCCACATGCAAAAAAAAAAAAAAGATATAATAAAGATGATAATTTTGCTATTTTAGAATTAATTCTGATTCCTCCAGTTAAAGTGATCTTGTGAAATATTTTCATGTCCTGAGGAACTGATGATTTGATGTATCTTGGAGACACTGATATGTCTTTTTCTAAATACTTTATTTGTTTGTTCTTTATTTCTAAAAAGTGTATTAAAAAAGAGAAAAGAAGACAAGAAACTGTTAAAGATTCTATTTTTACTTTCATCTCTACTTTTTGTTTTCTGGTTTCCAAAGTACTAACTAATCACTGGGGACAGGATATGAAGGGGCACATAAAAAGGGACAAGTAGCCAACATGGTGGCACATGCCTGAAATCCCAAGTACATGAGAGGCTGAAGCAGGATCGCAAGTTTGAGGGCAGCCTGTACAACTTAGCAAGACTCTATCTGAAAATAAAAAGTGAAAAGGGCCAAAGATGTAGCTCAGTGGTAGAGTACCTCTGGGTTCAATTCCTACTACTGCCAAAAAGAGTCTGAACAAACTGGCCTTGTTAAGTCCCCCCCAGTTTATTACCACTAGATCATACCCATTAGATCAACAAAGCAAAACAAAACAAACTATAGAACAAAAAAAAGGGGCAGAGGGAGAAAAAGGGACAAATGGTTCTTGAGTGGACTAAAAAGGAAAAGTATTCTATGATCCTGCCTTTAATCCCAGCAGCTAGATAGGCTGAGGCAGGAGGATCGTGAGTTCAAAGCCAGCCTCAGCAATTTAGCGAGGCCCTAAGCAATTCAGTGAGACCCTTTGTTTAAATAAAATAGAAAAAAGGGCTGGGGATGTGGCTCAGTAGTTGACTGCCCCAGGTTCAATCCACGGTACCAAATATATGTATGTGTGTGTGTGTGTGCACGTGTATGCTTCTGTATTATTCTGGAGTTCGTCTATGTGACTTATTGTATAAGCATGTATAGTATAGTACTTATTGTATAAGCATATATAGTATAGTACTTGTGCATATATATATATATTAAGCTAAGCATCATTGAATTTTAGTTCTTTATTGTTATACTTTATTGTTATACTGAAGCTTATAATGAAGCATGTTTCTTACACTGAAGCTCCTATGATAATCTGTATATTGTCCATCCTCTGAGATCTTCTAACTGCCTGTAATACTTAAAATTGAATGCCATTATAAACACACAATTGGTTTTATTTTTCTAATATATACATATAACTTTGTACCTCATATGTGTATGTATCTTTGTCCACTGAAAAGAGGTAGATGCAATAATCAACCAAATAGTAATGAACACACCCACACCAAAGCCAAAATGGTGGTCTCTACCTGCCATTTTTTCAAAAACCTAAATGAAAGTTGTTTGGAGACATGATAGATTTCCAAGTGTGGGGCAGGTAAACTAAAATAAAAGCCTGATGCTCTTTGTTGTACTTGGAGCATTGGAAACTCTCAAAGAGTATTTGGAATGTACTTGTGTTAGTAAGAGTCCTCTAGAGGAACAGAATCAACAGGAAGTATAATTATAAAAAGAGGACTTATTAGGTTGGCTTACACGACCAGAAGCTGGATAGTCCACAGTGACCATCTGCAGGCTAGAGAGCTGGAAGAACCAGTAGCTGTGCAGACCTGTAGGAGCATCTCCATACCTTCCCACCACTCCCTTCCATCCTTCCCCATTCTATGCTAACAGACTGTGCTCTTGCCAAAGAGCACCCCTTTGTTTGTGACCTTTGGATCTGATTGGCCCAAGAGTGCATTTAAGCTTCTATACTTTCTAGAATAAACTGGTGTTTTTTGCTCCTCGCCCCGGTGTGTTTCTTGTCCCGGATATCTCTGCGTCTCGCTGGGGCGAAGCAAATTTTTACCTACATCCTAGGGCCTGGGGAGATTGGCTCCGTGGATCGCCACTGTCCAGAGAGACCCCTTTTTGTCTAGCCCGAGGACCCCTTCTCCATCTCTCTTGGACTCCAACTCATAGAGAAGCCACGTGGCCTCCCTCCCCCCTTATCAAAGCGACAAATAGTGACCCTGACGTGATATGATGTGACAGGCTCGACATGATGTGACAGGCTTCTCTACTCCTCTTCGCTCGGTGGGTGAGATTTCGTAGCGATTCCCCGGTTTGTCTTGCTGGTGAAGGTAACACCAGCTCGTTTGTGAGTGTCTTTTGTGTTTGTCTTTTTGTGATAAGGTTAGCCCAGGGAATATCTACTTCCTGGTTTCTCTGATAGTTGTAAAGGGTTTGATCAGCCCTACTTCTAGCGATTTTTCTGTTCTTATCTCTCCTACTGCTCTTCCTACTTCCGGGAGACTCTTCCCTTTCTTTGGCTGTATATCTATGGCGGGTTGGTCCCACCTCCTTCTCCCCAGCCTTCCTCTCCCTGCTTCTCAGAGGCCCCCCCAGCTACCTCCGGGTAAGCCTCTTGGAATAAGCGGAGGCTCTGCTTGCCAAGCCTGCCTTCTTCCAAAGCCCAGGCCCCACCCCGGGAACACACAGGCCCTCCCTCACAGCGAGCTACAGTAATCTAAGCTCCCGCGCACACAGAGCACTGCTCTGAGGTACCTAGTTCCCCTGCAAATCGCTAGGCAAAAGAATAAAACAATTCACCATTTGGTCACTTTTGCTGCAGTTCCTCCTGCCAGCTGCAGCGCCCCAGGTCCAAGCAGCATTAGCCATGCCCACCCTTTAGTGGCTCTGTGCAGCCAGGCCCGCCAACAGTCGGCCCGCGGCTCCAGCTCTGCCTAGCCTGAGCTGCCTGCTGGCCCTGCCAGGGCTCCGCCCAGCCCGCAGCAGGCACGCCTGTCCCCGCCAAGGCCCCAGCGCAGCCGCTCAGGCCACCAGCCTTCTAGCAGCCCCGCCAGCCCCGGCGCTGCTGGCTAGGTACTATGGTGGTGCCAGTCACAGGCACTAACGCCTTACTCTGGCAAGGCACAAAGGCAAGCCAGCTAGCAAAATACTGTTCCAAAGCCTTAAAGAGACCATGCCCTTGCCACAGTGCTGCTCACGGAGATAAAATTCTCAAGCTCGCTATGCTGGCACCTCCTCCAGCTGAAGCCACACCCCCTGCCTCCAGGCCTGAGTCCCTCCCTGTAAGCAGCACTCTCCGCAGCCCTTGCTGCTCAAAAGTAAGCAGAGCAACCGATCAGGCTTTCATGGACAATGCTTAATTTAAATCTGCCTCACATTTTCCTTCTTCTCACAATCGGCAGACTTCTCCCTCCTCAGGTTCTATCTGACCCCTCTGCCCTTTCCTCTCCTCTGCGCCACTGCCTTCTCTTTCCTCCAGAGGGGAAGCACTTCAATGGGCACAAACGGCAAGCAGACAGGGTCTGTGGAGAATTGCTCCCAGGCCCGCGGCCAATGCCTGCCAAATGCATTTCCACCGGGCCCACAATGACTGGCTCCGGGACAGCTGGAAAAGCCTACCAATAAAGATAGCTCACAGGCACCTAACGCCCCTTCTCCTCCCTGCCTCCTATTCTCTAAGGAAAAGAAATTTTACAGGCAAAAGGGACACAGATCCAACTCCTGCCTAATGTCACAGCCCCCTAGCTACAGTGCCGCTCCCTCGGGGACAAACTCCTCCCATGGCACAATCGCTTGCCCTCCAGTGGCAGCTTTCTCCTCCTTGCCTTGCAACCTTGGCAAGCAACAGGGCTCACATGCCAGGATAAGAAGTTCAATAAGTTAATTTCTGCCACTAAGGAAGTTTCTGATGATTATGGTGGGATCATTATTAATTCATGTATTTTGTATACAATTTTATACTAGGGAAGATATACCAATTATCTATTTATAGTTCATCACCTAATGCTTATGCAAAAAAGCAAAATATTTCAACATGTATAGTTAACACTTCTATTCCTTCTAGCTTCAACACAGAGGTATACCTAAAATTTTAAAAATATCAATATACATCCATATATGCAAGGTTTTTATGATTATTTGAGGAGAACAAATTATATACCTCCTGGTCAATAGAAAATAAAGATATAGGGGCTGGGGTTGTGGCTCAGTGGTAGGGCGCTTGCCTTGCATGCGTGAGGCACTGGGTTCGATCCTCAGCACCACATACAAAATACATAAATAAATAAAATAAAGGTTTAAAAAAAAATCTTAAAAAAAAAAGAAAATAAAGATATAAATAATTGCACATTAAAATGTTCATGTCTATAACCCTCATTGGAATGATAAATAATTTCTCTCACTTAAATTTGCTGTCTGTTTAGCCTAAAAACTTTACTGGCTCAAAATCAGATTTCTGCTTAACTTAACTCCTCTCCTAGAGTTACTTGGAGCTGCATTGCCAACCTAAATCATTTCCTAAAGACTAAATATAATGATACTTTTAAGAATGTTGGCCTTAGAGATTTTCCTTGAGTCAGAATGGCAGCTTTTAAAACAAAAGCAAAATGGAAACACAATTAAATGGCACTGGCTTAATACTGTTAATGTCTTTTAAAGTTTCTACCTTTAGATTATATATCTAACTTCAATAAATAATTTTGTATTCCACATGGGCAAAATTATATACTGCAATTTACACTAAAGTTTCCTACAGCCACACTTTCTCTGTACCTTTTGCAATGTTTTGTTGTTGTTTTACTTTACTGGGTTTGCACCTGGATGATAAAACTCCATTTGATTTTGGGTGTTTCTCATGTTATAACATTTATATAGAGGAACTGATCCATGTAAATACTTTACATGTTTTTTCCTCAAAATTTAAACCACTAGTTATCATATGGTATCTCTCTCTCACCCCTAATGATTTTGGCTCTCACGACAGCTCTGGACACCTCACCCTACTGGAAGGAGCAATGGCTACACTGCTCATTATACGCCACTGCCCTTACAGAGGAGAAAGCAACCCATGTAACTAAGGCTCTGAAGCAAGCAATGCTATTCATGGGTGTCCCATGGTCAATCAAAACAGACAATGGCCCAGCATATGTCTCTCTCAGATTAAGGGAATTTTTAACTTCCTGGGTAATTTCCCATACCAAAGGGATTCCCTATAACCCTCAGGGACAAGCAATCATTGAGAGAACCAATCACACTCCAAAGGAGATGCTTCAAAAACCTGATTCTACTGAGAAGGACCCTTCTTTGAGATTGTTAGATGCTTTATTTACTCTTAACTACCTCACTTTTGTCAAACAAGGCCTTAATGCAGCAATCCAACACTGGGGTCCATTTACCTTCCCTACCCCCCTTCCCTTGGTGCAATGGAAAGACCCCTTATCCCTTCAATGGAAAGGCCCAGACCCTCTGCTCACACAAGGGTGAGGCTATGCTTGTGTCTCCCCCCCCACAGAGTCTAAACCTCTTTGGATCCCAGCCAGAAATATTCATCCAAGCCTCTCTGGAGAAGACAACCTGCCCCATCTAAAGTAAGAAGTCCCTTCTGTGAGTTCCTAAACAAAAACTAATATTGTCTTTTGACCCTTCTATTCTTCAAAAGGTGTCAGATAAATCTTCAACTTTATTGAATCCATCCAATTGGGTTATCATTGGGCTCAGTGTTCTAAGCCTTCTTCTGGTTCTTTTCTTTGTCATACTAAACAAGCTCTCAGTTCATATCATTAAGGAATCACAGGAACACAAGAAAATCCTGCCACATGGATCACAGCCCTCAAGAACATATGAGAAGCTCATCCACCTCATCTTTGCTGGAGACACAAGGCTTTACAGCTTCGACTGATCCTAACCCTAATCTCTTCCCTTCCAACCCCTCCCAACCTCATCACCCCTTCTATTGGGAGAGAGCTCATTTTGGGGCACGTGCATACAGGCTGGCAGCCAATGATGGGTAAGATGCTCAGAGGAGCACAAATAAGCCAGGCGCGGTCTTGTCTGCCCCTCCTCTTGTGCATGAGCTGTAATTGATGACGGGTAAGTTACTCAGAGGAGTACAACCTAAGACAGATTACAGCTTCGTTAGCGCCCTCCCTCTATCATATGCAGCCTGTAGGAGTCTGGAAAATCCAGCAGAATGATTCTCTCCCATGAGGAGATTATCACAGAGCCCTCCAACATGCTTGCTTATGGGCCATGCAGGCCCCACTGACATTTCAAATAAAAGTAAAAAGGGGGATATGTAGGAGCATCTCCATACCTTCCCACCCCTCCCTTCCATCTTTCCTCATTCTATGCTAGTAGACTGTGCTCTTGCCAAAGAGCACCCCTTTGTTTGTGACCTTTGGATCTGATTGGCCCAAGAGTGCATTTAAGCTTCTATACTTTCTAGAATAAACTGGTGTTTTTTGCTCCTCGCCCCGGTGTGTTTCTTGTCCTGGGTATCTCTGCGTCTCGCTGGGGTGAAGCAAATTTTTACCTACATCCCGGGGCCTGGGAAGATTGGCTCCATGGATCGCCACTGTCCAGAGAGACCCCTTTTTGTCTAGCCCGAGGACCCCTTCTCCATCTCTCTTGGACTCCAACTCATCGAGAAGCCACATGGCCTCCCTCACCCCCTTTATCAAAGCGACACAGTCCAAGAGGCAAAAGCCCCAGAACAAGAGAGATCAATAGTGCTACCCTAGTATGAGACCAAAGGCCTCTGGAGAATCGCTGGCAGAGACCACTTTGGAAGAGTGGAGAAGCAAGAGTCCAATATCCTCAGACAATCGTGGCAGCAATAAGAACTCATTTTTAAAAACTCGAGCTTGCATCTGCTGCTGCTTCCTTGTTCTTGCAACTTGTATTCCATCCAAGCCATTATCCTATTGGATAGTGCTGCCCACTCTTAGGGAGGGTCTCCATTTCACTTGGCTATCCCACATGCCAATTGTTCTACGTACACCCTTTTGACATACCCATAAGCCTATTAATCCTTGGCATCTCTTATTCTAATCAAGGTGGCAATTCAAATTGACCATTACAAGTTCACCCCTTGTCAACTTGATATCCAAATATGACTCTTTATGTTATAATTAATCTCCAAATGAACACAATAACAAGATCATAATTCCACCTAACATAACCATACCTCTACAACTGAATGACAAATTCCCCAGAAAAGAAGAAAAAACAAAAACATTACTGATGTTAAGGCAATATTATATTACATGATGAATAACTGGATAGTAACAAATATTTCCTCTTAATGCATGTGTAAGTATGCACAAACATATTCTTTTTTTTAAATATTTTTTTAGTTGTAGATGGACACAATATCTTTATTTTATTTATTTTTATGTGGTGCTGAGGATCGAACCCAGTGCCTCACGCATGCAAGGCAAGTGCTCTACCACTGAGCCACAATCCCAGTCCCCAAAAACATATTCTTAATGGAATAGAGAAGAATTATCAATGGTAATAACAATCCTTGTTTCTGTCACTGGTCACATGACTGTAATTGGTATTTATGACTACATTCTACTACCCATTCTGAATTCCCTCTACTTTCAGCAAGCACCTCAGCAGGTCTTGGCTCGTTACCTGGAGGTGTGACCCACACCTTCATTCCTGAAGGGTCTGAGACATTTGTTGTCTTGCCTGGATTAGGTTGTTGTAGTTTCCCATTGACCTTAATAACAGGACAGGGTAATACCAAGAGATGCCCTAAGGGATCTCCTACACTCCAGGAGTATCCTTCCTTACCTCCATAGTGGAGTAACAGTCCAGTGTCCCCTTAGTAATCTGGATCATTCACCCCCACCAACACAGTAACTCACTTCTTAGCCTGTTGACTCAGAGGCATGAGGAGCTCAAAGTGGCCAGGAGGAAGTCTTAACTTCCAGTTTAGTGAAATCATTGTCGTATCTCCAGGCAGAATTCCTCTTTCTGGAACTAAGACTTCTAGGCCAGCAGAGCATAAAGTTGCAGGGACAGGAAGCAAAAACTTACCTAGTGGGTTACTAGGGGTAAAGGTGAGTGGTATTATTACTGTCTCCACCCCTCGATTCCTGGACCCATGAATCCTTGCAATAGGAGAGACAGTACCATATAATGCACACTGATTCAGAGTATGGACAACCTTCTGAAGAACTTTGTCCTATTCTTGCAAGGTATTGCCACCTAGCTGGTGCTGTAACTGCATCTTCAAGAGTCCATTCCATTGTTCTATCCAACCAGTTGCTTCAGGATGGTGGGGAACATGGTAAGACCAGTGAATCCCATGAACATAAGGCCATTGTCTCATTTCTTTTTTTTTTTTTTTTTTTTTTTTTTTTTTTTTTAATATTTTTTTAGTTGTAGATGGACACAATGTCTTTATTTTATTGCTTTGTATGTGGTGCTGAGGATCGAACCCAGGGCCTCACGCATGTGAGGCAAGCGCTCTACCGCTGAGCTACAATCCCAGCCCCGCATTGTCTCATTTCTTTGGCTGTGAAGTGAGTTCCTTGGTTTGAAGTAATGCTGTGAAGAATACCATGACAATGTAATTGGTGGTGGTTTTGGCTGAAGCACTACATGCAGGGAAGGCAAATCCATACCCAGAATAAGTGTCTATTCCAGTACTAACAAAATGCTGCCCCTTCCATGATGGAAGTGATCCAATATAACCAATCTGCCACCAGATTGCTGGCTGATCTCCTAGGGAAATGATGCCATATCAGGGGCTTAGCAACTGTCTCTGCTGCTGGCAAATTGAGCACTCAGAAGTGGCTGTAGCCAAATCAGCCTTGGTGAGTGGAAAGTCCATGCTGCTGAGCCTATGGATAACCACCATCCCTGCCATCATGACCACTTTGTTCATAAGCCCATTGGCAGGAGTGGCTAGGGAAAGAGGTTGACTGCTATCCACAGATCAGGTCATTCTATCTACCTAATTATTAAAATCCGCCACTGCTGAGGTCAGCTTTTGGTGGGTATATACATGAGACACAAATATCTTCACATCCTTTGCCAGTTCAGAGAGTTCTATCCACATACCTCTTCCCCAAATGTCCTTGTCACAAATTCTCCAATTATGTTCTTTCCAGTGACCAGCTAGCCAAATCATTGGCTACGGCCCATGAGTCAGTGTACAGTCACACATCTGGCCATTTTACCTTCTAAGCAAAATGCACAACCAGATACACTGCCCAAATTTCTGCCCATTGTGAAATTTCCCTTCACTGCTGTTCTTCAAGGTTGTTACAGAAAGAGGTAACATGGCTACAGCTACCCATTTCCAGGTGGTACCGGCGTATCGTGTAGAACTGTCATTGAACCAGGCCCTAGTCTTCTCTTCCTCTGTTAATTGATCATAAGGTATGCCCCATGAAGCCATTGATTCATGCTGAGAGACAAAAGCTACTGCAGCAGAAATAGGAGTCATGGGCACTATACCCATTTCTTCATGCAACCTACTTGTGCCTTTGGGTCCCACCCATGCCCGATCACCTATATACCACTTTCACTTGATAGAGTGTGCTGGTGCACATGTCCAAGTTTATGGCTTGGTGGGTCAGATAACAACCAATTCATAATGAGCATTTTAGGTCACATAGTAACCTGATGGCCCATGGTCAAGTGTTCATTTTCCACTAAGGCCCAGTAGCAGGCCAAGAGCTGTTTCTCAAAGGAAGAGAAGTTGTCTGAAGATGATGGCAGGGCTTTGCTCTAAAATCCCAATGGCCTCCTTTGTGATTCACCTAAGGGGGCCTGACAAAAAATCCAGACAGCCTTCCTATCTGCCACTGACACTTCAAGGAGCATTGGGTCTGCCAAGGCATGTGGACCAAGTGGCAGAGCATCCTGCACAGCATCCTAGGCCAGTTGTAGAATCTTCTCTTCTGGGCCCCACTCAAAACAAGAAGCTTTTCTAGCCACCTGGTAGATGGACCAAAGTAAAACACCCAAGTGAGGAATGTGCTGCCTCTAAAATCCAAATAGGCCTACCAGGCTTTGTGCTGCTTTCTCATTTGTAGAAGAGTACAGATGCAACAACTTATCCTTCACCTTAGAAGGAATATCTTGGTAGGCCCCACACCACTGGATTCCTAAAAGCTTTCCTGAAGTTGAAGGCCCTTGAATTTTAGTGGGATTTATTTCCCATCCTCTGATATGCAAATGTTGCACTAGCAAGTTCAAAGTGGTTGCTACCTCCTGCTCAATTGGTTCAATCAACATAATGTCATCAATACAATGGACCAGTGTAATACATTGTGGAAGAAAATGATGATCAAGTTCTCTGCGAACTCAGCTGTGACACAGTGCTGGAGAGTTG
>CM053405.1:31241866-31275378 GCA_028644305.1 Xerus rutilus | reverse complement strand
CATACCCCTGAGGAATGACAGTGAAGGTATACTGTTGGCCTTTCCACCTGAAAGAGAATTGTCTGTTGGGGTCCTTATGCACCAGGATGGAGAAAAAAGTATTTGCCAAATCAATAGTCGCATACCAGGTACCAGGAGATGTATTAACCTGCTCAAGCAAAGAACCCACATCTGGTACAGCAGCTTCAATTGGAGTCACCACCTGATTAAGCTTACAATAATCAGCTGTTATTCTCCAAGACCCATCTCTCTTCCGCATAGGCCAAATAGGAGAATTAAATGAGGATGTCGTGAAAATCACCACCTCTGCATCCTTCAAGTCCTTCTTGGTGGCAATAATCTTTGCAATCCCTCCAGGGATGTGGTACTGCTTTTGATTCACTATTTTCCCAGGTATAGGCAACTACAGAACTTCCATTTAGTCTTTCCTACCATTATAGTTCTCACTCCATATGTTAGAGAACCAATGTGGGAGTTTTGCCAAGTGCAAAGTATATCTATCCCGATTATACATTTCAGGCCTAGGGACATAACCACAGGATGAGTTTGGGGCCCACTGGACCCAACTCCATCGATCACCTGAACTCCATAATCCTCTACTTTTACTGGAGGGCCACAATGATGTTTTGGGTCTCCTGGAATAAATGTCAATTCAGAGCCTGTGTCTAGTAGTCCCTAAAAGTTCTGATCATTGCCTTTTCTCCAGTGCACATTTACTCTGGTAAAAGTTCTGAGGTCCCTTTGGGGAAGGAAGGACAAAAGATTAACAGTGAAGATTTTTGGTACTGTCCAAGGGTCCTTCCTCAAGGGCACCTGACCTCACCTTCATTCAAGGGATTCTGGATCTGTACATTGACTCCAATCTGGGAAGTGGTTCAGGGGCCATGATTCTCTGCTCTTATGATCTAGGGCAGACTTTTGTACATTTGCCCTGGAAGTTTTCTGCTTATATAAGTTGAGTAAGAATTTGGTAGGTTTCCCCATCCATTTGGCTTCTAGAAACACTATGATTATTTAGCCAATACCAGAGATCTATGTGAGCCAGAACATTGTGTCTATTTCTTCCCCTTTGCTGTCCATTATGGTAACCATGATCAGCCTGCGTTTGGCGATTGAGGGCTGCCACTTGGTCTCTTCCTCCCTGAGATCCAATCATTCCCATTGCACTTAAATCTTCCAATTGATTGACCACAGGTCTAGCATGCAAAGAAGAACAATGATAGAGCTCTTCAAGGATGCTGGTGTTCCCCTCACAATTTGTTTCTTGATGTTTTGGTGAAGTGCACATCTTCTGAACACCCCAAGTGTGGAGGAGAAGTTCATACATGACAGAGGCATTCCAGCATTCCAGTATCTCTCAGCCTCTGAATTCCCTTAACAACATAAACCAAGGGATGTCAGGCATTTCCACCTCATTTATAGTAGTCCATCTTGGACCCAGACTTCAGCCAACCAGTCAAACTACTAGTACCTTCTTTAGCACTGCGAGCTATTACATTAAATCTAGAATCTCTGCTTAATGGGCCAATATCCATAAATTCAGCCTGATCTAAGTTTATAGTTCCTTCTGCCATTATCTCACACCCTTAAAATCCATTCCCACACATGTTCCCCAGACCTCTGCTTGCATGACTTAGAAAACTCAAGAAATTCCTTCAGAGTGCAGCATACCTCCTCATGGGTCACACCCTGTACCTCACCTCTAGGGCCCCGCTGAGATTTGGGTCTAGTTATAGGCCTGGAGGCAAAAGTGGAAGGTGAGGGTGGGTCCTGAGGAGTATCAATATGTTCATTCTGAGCAACCAAATCATGGAAGTTTTTTACTGTTTCCACAAGCAAAGCAGAATTAGTTCCCTTCAGGGAGGGCAGAGAAGCCAATGCAGAGAGGGTAGGGTTAGGGCTGCCTCAGTTGTAGCTAGGGATGGGGACTCAAAAATTTCTGGCAAAATAAACTCATCAGAATATGGGACTTCAAAGACCCCCACCCCTTCAGGCTCCTCTCCTTTCAGGATTCCATTCTTTTCCAAGGAGAGCCCTCACTTTAAGCACAGACACCTTCCAAGGCTGAGAGTTAAACTTCTGTCTTCATTCAGCCAACTGCATGACTAGGGTTTGTGTTTGGTTTTCAGCAACCTCAGCCCTATTACTACAAGACAGAAGAGTCTCCTTCACAACACACTTAGCAGCTTTCAGATCAGTTATACATGACTGCAGCTGAGAAACTGAATTTTTCCTTTGTAACTTTGACCAGTGAAGCCAGAGAAGCAACCAACCAATATCATCCTATTTCTTAGTTTTCCAGAACTGTTCAAACGTATATGTATAGAGTCACTAAATGCCTTGCTTTTTACAAGTGGTGAACTGTGAGCATCAAATGCATTTACTTTATGAATCTCTTTATACAGTTCACACCATGGATATCAGTGCTCTCCACAGTACCAGTAGAGAGACTTTAGTAACTTTAGGTCTAATCATTTAGACAACCAACTATAGAACCCATAAAACCAACTAAGAAAATTCATCCTTACAATTCTGTTTCTCTAGAACCACCCCACTTCTGGTACCAATGCCTGTATTAGTCAGTGTTCTCTAGAGGAACAGAATCAACAGTAAATATAAGTATAAAAAGGGGATTTATTAGGTTGGCTTATGCAACCAGAAGCTGGATGGTCCACAATGGCCATCTGCAGGCTGGAGAGCTGGAAGAACCAGTAGTTGCACAGTCCAAGAGGCTAACGCCCCAGAACAAGAGGGATCAACAGTGCTACCCTAGTATGAGACCAAAGGCTTCTGGAGAATCACTGACAGAATCCACTTTGGAAGAGTGAACAAGTGAGAGTCTAATATCTTCAGAAGATTGCACCAGCAATCAAGAACCCATTGAAGAAGAATCAAGGTAAGTCACAGTGGTGCACACCTATAATCTCAGCACTTTGGGAGGCTGAGACAGAAGAACTGCTAGTTCAAAGCCAGCCTAAGCAAGAAAGAGGCACTAAGCAACTCAGTGAGACACTGTCTCTAAATAAAACACAAAATAGGGCTGAAGATGTAGCTCAGTGGTTAAGTACCCCTGAGTTCAATCCCCAGTACCAAAAAAGAAAAAAAAAGAATAATAATAATCAAGCTTGTATCTGCTGCTGCTTCCTTGTTCTTCCAACTTTTATTCCATTCCAGTCATCATCCTATTGGATGGTGCTGCCCACATTTAGGAAGAGTCTCCATTTCAGCTGGCTATCTCCCATGCCAATCGCTTCTAGACACACCCTCATTGGCACACCATAAGCCTCTTAATCCTTAGCCTCTCTTAATCCAATCAAGTTGACAATTCAAATTAACTGTTATAGCACTGAAAGAAAAATAGTAAGTGTGAAAGAGATGCCATTGAAAAAAGATAAGTTTTGAGCTTGAATTAGAATACCAAGGACAGTTATCCTAAGTACTGTCTCAGGTTAGATTCTGGATACGGAAAAGGCTTCACACCTGGAAAAAGGTCACCTAACTCCACCTGCATTCTTAATCTTGGTGACAATGAGAGCATCATGCTGTGTTTCTTAGTGCATGGGAATAACACACCATCACCTATGTAGCATTCCTGCCTAACAATTAAATTCAACCTAATTCAAGTCAAATCTCTATATCTAAGATTTGAGTCATAAACTCAAATAAAACAACACCCAGCAAGGAATAAACCTAATTTAGGAAGTAAAAAATATATAAATAATAAAAGGTAAGAAAACAGTATAGGTGGGAAATTATTATAAATCAAGACTTCTGAGACATGTAAATCATTTGTGATGTATGCAACTTCTTTGACTCCTGACATAAAAGAAATCAAATATAAAAGGATATTTGGAAACAATTGGGAGAAAACTCATATGTCCTAATTAACAGGTGATAAAGAATTATTAAAATTATAAGACATGATAATGACATGAAAAAACCTTTTCTGTTATAGATAAGTGTAATCACATGGACAGGTGAAATGACATGATAGCTCTGATTTATTTCAATACTCTATCTAAAAACTTTTGAAGAAGTGATGAAAGAAGACTGCCAAATGTTAGTAACTATGAAAATCTGGGTGGTGGATTCTCTATTTATGTGTTCACCTGAAATTTTCCATAATAAAAGCTAAAATATAAATGAGAATCAGACTTAAAGATGTGTTGAGATAAGATCACTCAAACTTGAATTTGCAGACTGTATACTTATAAAGTATGTTTATGTAAAATAGATATGCAAAAATATATTTTAAAATCCACTGAGCTGCCAATGTCAGATTTAGCACATATCTAATATGAATGTGTTAGGTTATTATTTATCAATATTCTCACAAAACTTCCTTACATAATCCAAAGGGAGGTTCTGTCAACATTTATACCCAAACACGGGACTCTTTAAGTCTCTTGTTCCTGCACTTATACTGTTGCCTTGAACCTCATTGGTGATTGATGTTTGTCATCTGCAGATAGACCACTGGCTAGTTCTCAAGAAAGAGACTTCTTATAGCACAGGTTAGCTGTGCCTCACATCTCAGTGGATTTCAACTGTCATTTAATTCAGACAATTCCTTCCCTTCCAACCACCGAAGCAGTGTTTTCTAACAGGATTTTTAGTCTTCAGTTCAGTTATGATGACTCCATGTTGTTGGGGTACATAAGTGCATCATTTAACAGAGATATATGTTCTGAGATGTGTGTCATTAGTTGTTGTTGTTGTTGTTATTATTATTATTATTATTGGTACTGGGGATTGAACTCATGGTACTTTACCACTGAGCTGCATCCCCAGTCCTTATGTTTTGTTTTAGACCTGGCTCATTATGTAACTAAGAATCTCACTAAATTTGCTGAGGCTGGCCTTGAACTTGTGATCCTCCTGCCTCAGCCTCCTGAATGCTGGGATTACAGGTGTATATCACAATGCATAGCTTCACTAGGTAATTTTGTGGTTGTAAAACCATTATAGTATATTTAGACAGAAATGGATGGTAGAGGCCAATTATTTCACTCAGGCTTCTAGATAATCAAGAGTCAAGGTAAACATGAGTTGTGTGGGGCTGCTGCTGGCATAACATGACACAATGTTTTACAGTACACTTTTAAAATATATGTAAATAGAAGAATGACTCTAAAGTAATGATAAAAAGTATAAACTAGTAAATAAGTTAATGAGTAATAATTGCTTATTCCTCATTAAGTATTATATGTATATGTGCCATATTTTTATATGATTGGCAGCACAGTGGATTTGCATACATCAAAATCACCACAAACAATTAAGTTATGTATTGTGCTAAGACTTTACAACCTCATTAGATGGTAAGAATTTTCAGTTCCATCATAATCTTATAGTACTACCATTGTATATGCAGTGTCTTGTTGACTGGAACATTGTTATGTGGTGCATAACCATAATTAGAATTTCTAATCTTTCTCTTTGTATATTCTGTCATGCTTTCTCTGCTTCATTATTTCTCATTATTTTCTATTACATTTTTTCTTCAGTTCAAGGAAAAAAACTGTGATGATGCAGGGAGGCATTGCCTTCAGAACTTAATTTTCTTATATGCTAAAACAAGGATCCTGTAGAATGCTGTATTCTAAAAGATCTGTTGATTGTGTCTCTGCCCTCTCACAAGATTCTAAGGGCTGGGAAAGCTGCAGCCAATTCCTCATCTTTGTATGTGTGAGATCTGCACCATAGGTCATGGCAATTGGAAGGATATCAACATATGATTCTGAAATGCTGAAATCAGACTATGGAAGAGTAAATGTAGATTTTTGATCAAGAATATATACGTTTATATCTGTTGATGTTTTTGTATTTCTCACAAATTAAATGTATTATAACTGTGCCATAGACATGATATAAAAAGGAAAATGCATTCCACTTACAATAAAAAATACCAATCCCCCCAGTTTTATATTGTTCTCCTTTAGATTATTATCTATGGTAAGATTAACAATAATGATAATAGTAATAATGGAATAAATTATTTTTTGCTAGGAACTGTCTAAACATTAATTTATATTATGGAATGTTTACATGAAGACTTTCTTGCAAAATTAAAACTAAATTTGGCACCCATTACAAAAATAATTTTTTTTGTTGGTCATGCTGGGGATTGAACCTAGGACCTTGTGCATGTGAAGCAAGCACTCTACCAACTGAGCTATATTTCCAGCCCTATAAAAATAATTTAAAAAACAAAAGGCCTAGAGAAATTTTATAACTTACTGAAGGTCACTCTCTAGAACGGCATGCAGCAGCTCTTTAACTACAGCAGCCAGACACAGAAGCCTGTAACTTGGGCTTTTTGCCATTATACAGGAGCACACACAAAATGAGGACATTTGAACTGAGAAATTTGCCATCAGAAAGCAAAACTGAGCGAAGGTCTAATAAAAATTGTGTGCCTATCCCTCAACTACTTTTGAACCTTCCTCTAGGCAGCAGTCCTAGGCAGCAGTCCTTTCTATCCCCACAAAATTCCTGGCCTGAGTCCTGGATTTCAGTCTCTATTCCAGCACTAAAAGTATGATTTGTACCAATGTCAGGTTTTGATGAGCTGGAGTCCCCACAGACAGCTTTTTTTTTTTTTTACCTTGAAAACATTTCAAATTTACAGGAAAATGGCAAGAGTTTTACAGTGAACTTCCATATAACCTTTATCTAGATTCTCTCATTATAACATTATGACATTTGCTTACTAACTCTGTACACTATTGTTCAATTTTTTTAAATTTTTGATTATTTGAGAATAAGTTGTAGATGTCATGCCCTTTTACTTATAAGGACTTTGGCAAGGATCTACTACCCCCAGACAGCTTTATTCTTCCAGACGTAGTGAAGCTTTGATTTGTCCACCTCTAATCCAATCACCAGTTCATTTTGACTTTGGACAATTTCATCTGAAAATGAACCAAAATCGAGAGTGACATCATCTTGCTGGGTCTTCTGATGTGATTAGTTCCTAGTTTTCTGGTCAACACCCACTTTGCCTCCATCAGTTTAGGACCACCTAATCAACAAAAAGAGTCTGGGTCTTCTGAATACCAGATACCTGGCATTACTTGGGGTGAGAAGGACATGATGTAACAGCACTTTCCTTGCTGTGTGTGGGAGGGCTGGGATTCTGCAGACCAGACACGAGGGCCCCTAAAGTTGCCAAATCCAAATCTCTGGGATTCTGGGTCCTGCCCTCTTTATTTTTATCTAAAGCTAGGGGCTTCTCTTGGGGCTGCTGAGACTTGGACGGGAAACTACTCATCCCTGTGGTCTTCTGAGTTGGGCCTGCTGGCAACACCAGTCCAGAGTGCAGAGCACCCTGAGAAGGGACTCAGAGTCTTATAATGACCCCAATGTTTCTTGAAATATATGGACTTTCCAGGTGAGATGGCACAGACCTGCCATTCCAGCTACTCAGGATGCTGAGGCAGGAGGACTGCAAGTGTGAAGTTAGCCTTAACAACTTAGCAAAGCTCTCAGCAATTTAGGGAGACCTTGTCTCAAAATAACATAAAAAGGACTGTGGATGTGAGTCAGTGGTTAAGCACCTCTGGGTTCAGTCTCTGGATGGAGATATACATATATACCTCTGGCCTTGCTTTAATTTAGGAGGGTTCAATATGAGGTTATATGAGTAAATATTTAGTTACCAGAGTAATAGATTAAATTATTGAAGTAACATCCTTAAGAGCAGAGAAAGAATGTTTGTGAGCCTAACAATGTATTTGTTATTATATGCTTATTAAATAAAGCCATAGTATTTTGTTCACCATTAAATATATCTAAGCCAAGCATGGCAGTGCATGCCTGAAATCCAGATACACAGAGAACTGAGGCAGGAGAATAAAGAGTTTGAGGACAGCCTGGACAACATAGGAAGACACTATCTCAGAAAATGTGTATATCTGAATATAAAAATTACATGAATAAATTAAATTTTATCTCAATAGTTATGAGAAACTAGAAAAGAATGACAAAGTTGAATATTTATGCAGCTCATTAGGGTTATAGAGGATCTTAAATTGTACAGAGTCAACTTGATCAATTAGCAAAATGGTTTAGATGCAACAGGGACATGTTGGGTAGTAAAATAACTTCTAGATAGAGAGGTTAACTCAGCCTCAATTCTGCTACACACTACCTGTGCCACTTGGGACAAATTACTTAAGCACTCTGGGTTTCAGCTTGCCTCATCTGTAACCTGGAGATTAAATAATAGCACTTCCTATAGGATCCTGGGAATATGGAAAGCAATGATGTGTGCAAAGTACTAAATTTGGAAACTGGCACATGGTAAATTTGTGGTGAATATTAATTATCATTGTTTTTTAAAATAAATATTTGCATTGCACTTGCTACATGCTAGGCACTGTTCTAACTTACCAAAAATTTATGTGCTAGGCACTATTTTAAACACTGTACTGATATTAATTCATTTGTGTTGCAAGCCATCTGTGGGCTGTGTGTGGACTGTGGCACATCAGAGCCTAATGAATAGGAGAATCTGGTGTCTGGGAACTTCCAGTGGACATTTCCTCCATATAAGACTGTACAGACAGATTATGAGCCCCATTTAGCTCTGCCAAAAGTCCCACACAGCACTGGAGATGGGTGATCTGCTACAACCATCCAGCTGCACAGCCCCTCTGAAATGGGTGTGACCTGCCAAGATGCCAATTACCTTGCTGACTGCAAGACATCATGAAGCAAGACTCCACCCTTGAAATCTTATCCCTGCCTTTGATACACCCCCTTAAATAAACCATGGGAGCCCTTTTCTAATTGTCTAGCTCCAGCTCCCGTGTGGACTGGACCTATCAGGGTCTCTATCTTTTGAAACGATCTTTTTTGACTCTTTGTCTTTTGTTCTTCACTAATTGTTTTAGACTTTAATTTCTCAGGAGGCTTATCCCTCCAAGCAGGCAAGAATTCCCTGGTGAGGCACTGGCTGCTCTGCGATATTTTGGTGCCCAGAACAGGCACTGCTGGAGAAGAATTTCAAGAGAAGCAAAAGGTCCAGCAAGCCTACCTCCACCTCAAAGTAATAGACGGTGCACAAATCTAGAGAGAGAGAAGGGAGATGGGAAAGTGAATTATTGAAAGTGAATTCTTGATAACCTGATATAAAACTGGAGCAAAACTCTTCCAGAAAAAAAGTTTATCTGCCTAAAATCCTTATTGAAATAGAAATGAGGGGGAAAGGACGCATTTTCTACCATTTTCAGAAGTGCTTGGGCAATTTAAACTGAGCTGGTAAATTTCTCACTGCAGTTACCTCTCACCACATCCTTACAAAAAGCTGCTAGAGAGCAATCTAGCAACCTAGCTTGGGAGAGACAAAACCCAGCTGAGTAATAACAGATATTTAAAATGATGGGACAGACAGACTACCCAAACCACAGATTCTGGCAGGATCTCTAACCTGCACTAGGTGCTGCTACAGCCTCTTTGTTTCCTAAGAACACTGCAAAAAAAGATGGCAACTCTAACTAACTTGAGTACCAAATACAGCCTAGTTTGTTTATCCTGTCCCATGATTGGTCCTTCACTAACTAAAGCCTGCCTCTTTGTTGGAAATTTTTTGCTGTGGACCTAACAGTGGAGCCCAAATGCCAATCTGTGGGAAGGGACAGATCTAATGATAACAGTGGCACAGACAGGGCTACTCTTCCTCACCCACAACTTCTGCCTCCCACCTAGGCTGGGACCCAAATCCAGAGCAGACAGGTGGGCCATCAATGTTGCTGGTATTCTAAACTCAGAGGGGTGAACACAGGAAACACTCAAGGTAAGACAGCGCACAGGGTGGAGACACCAGTGCTGTGGGTGGAATTTCCGGTCACATGGAGAGCACAGGGAAGTGACTTTAGCCATGCAGCAGCAGCAACATGGCAGATTCCCTTTGCACGGGCTTCTTCTAAGCCCCGCCTCCCATGGCCACAAGATGGCTGACCAAACAAAGCGCACTTTCGCAGGCTTCATCTCAGTTCCTCCCAACATTGCTTGGATGGGCCTTCCAGCCCCACCCTCCAGCTTTGCCCAGTCTGCATGTTACAGTCTCGGTCTCTTAAAGGCAAACACCCAGCTGCAAAATTTTCTTTTACCTTTACAAATAAATACTTGCTAACAAAAAATATCTTTACAGGCAAAATCCAAACCAATGAATGCTTGTGTCTTTGGCAACAGCTCTCCACGCTTAATTTTAACCAATGCTGTTAAATAAATATACTTACTGGGTTGAGGATATAGCTCAGTTGGTAGAGTGCTTGCTTGACATGCACAAAGCCTTGGGTTCAATCCCTAGCACCACAAAAAAAAATATACACACACACACACACACACACACATATGTATATATATATAATTACTAACTCCATTAACAGGTTTCTCCAAGGAACTTAACTTCCCATTTTCTTTACAGCTATGCTAAGGAAGAGTTACAAAAATTAATACTTTAACAAGAGATGTTTTACTTATGTTTTCTCACACATTATTTTTCTTTTTAGGGATATTATTAAAGGTAGATTTGACAATTGTGAGAACAAAAGCTGGAAATCTGAAATGTTTCATTTCACAATGTTCTCATAATTGCCAAAATTTTATTGTTCTGATTTCTGAATGTATATGCACAATGATTATATTTTAATTATAATACATGATGTCAAAGTCATCATAATACATGATGTGATTTGTTAATGAAAGAGTGCACTCATAATATTTAAAGTAAAATAAAAATGGATCCAAATACTTTTAAATCGTGTGATTTAATAAGATTAAAATCAAATTGAGTAATTAAATAAAAATAAACAATGTCTTCAATCTTAATGTCTATTTACTTCTTTTTTTAAATATATTTTTAGCTGTAGATGGACACAATATCTTTATTTATTTATATGTGGTGCTGAGGATCGAACCCAGTGCCTCACGCATGCAAGGCAAGCGCTCTACCACTGAGCCACAACCCCAGCCCTCTATTTACTTCTAATAGTTTTTCTTCAACAGAAAAAACATAACTCATATTTTGATTTACATTTACTTGATGCCCTGCCTTCTACAGTCAAAAATAAATATATTAAATTTAAGGTAAATGTAATTAATTATATAAACTTATTTTAGGAGATACTTATTGACATATAAAGGTAAGATGCTATTAGACATAACATCAAGTAATCTTCACTCCTAAATATTGTTTATATGTTCATAAAATGCTAAACAGATATAATTCTGTATACAAAAGTGTCCTAAAGTTTTGACTACACTTCAGTTGGAGTATTTCTTATTAAAATACAATAATTCATCTAGATTCAAAGATTTTCAGGGATGGTTCCAGAATGTAACCAAAAAAAGGATTCTCCAGAGAAGAAAGAAAGATTGGAAAATTCTAAAAGGGTAAAAAGAAATGCTTCTACAGAGAAGAAAGAAAAATTGGAGAATTCTAGAAGGAAGAAAGAAAACATTCTGGGTAAAAAGGTCTTTATGTATTGAAGATTTTGATGATAGGAAGGAAAATATTTTTCTGGATAGGAAAATCTTGGTGTGGTTATATACAGAAAGGTCTAAGTAAGTGATTTAAAGGTTTGAGTAGGTAGAGAAAAACTTTATATATATCTAACTTGATTATAAGTATATGGAACAATCAAAAATATTTAAGACTTTTCCCTAAGATCAAATATTAATATGCTAATGTAAACCAAAATATAGAATAATTTCTAATGTGTGGTAAATTTTATTATTTTTAAAAAAGCTAATTTTAGAGGAATTAAGATTTATACAATTTTGAGGCTGGGGCTGTGGCTCAGCGGTAGAGCACTTGCTTCGCATGCATGAGGCCCTGGGTTCGATCCTCAGCACCATATACAAAGCAATAAAATAAAGACATTGTGTCCATCTACAACTAAAAAAAATTAAAAAAAAAGATTTATACAATTTTGACTAAATAATAACTGTTTTAAAATTCCACCTTAAATTCTAAATTTCAAACTTCTCTTTGAAAGCTAAAATTGATTGTTTTAAAAACATCAGTGTAATTATGATAATAATGACTAATTCTCATATACCAATTGTATCTGTTTCCTAAATATATGTCATTAAAATGTAAGGGTTTTTTTTGCAGATTTTTGTTTTTATTGTTTGTTATTTTTTTTTTATCCAACAAGAAGCCATAACTTTATTAATGATAGAAACAGTACAAATTTCAAACCAAGCTGCAATTACCCTTTTGAAACATCAGAAAAAGGTCTTGACTTTCAGATGATTACATTGTTAATTCCATTATAGCATTTACAATATCATTACTGTTGTTCTTCAGGGCTCGGACTGCCTTTGCTCTTGACACATTTGCTTGTGACATGACCAATTCTATATCCTTAACTTCCGCACCTGTTTCATCAACCTCTTCCTCTTCACTTTCTTCTTGTACAGTTGAAGTCTGTGTGTTTTCTTGAATGTTTGAGACAGCTTCACCTTGAACTTTGAATTTCTCAGCAGCTGAATTTCTGTGCTTGCTGAGATAAATCTTCAATCTTGGCTTCCTCAAAAACTATGTAGGTATCTGAAGCTGTACTCTTGTAGACATCTGGTTTTGTGATGACAAAGAGGATATTCTTAGATTTTCGTATAGTGACTCTAGTAATCCTTGTAACCTGTCGAAGACCCAGTTTGGACATAGCCTTCCGTGCCTTCTTTTCACTCCGACTCTGTTTTGCTTTACTGACTGGTTCTTCATCGATTTCAGCTGCAGCTACCAGCTGTGCTTGCTGGGTGGTTGCTTGTGTGGAATCTTGTTCTTCAAGCTCTGGTACTGATTCATCACTGTCAGATTCTGTTCCAGACCCTGTCTCAGCTTGGGGTTGTGGCAATTCCTGCTCTGTAGCAGGGACGGTTTCTGTGGCTTCACTGGGCATTTTGTGCGGAGAGCTTATTGTTTGTTATTGTAATCTTCACTCTGGGTTTTTAATTTTCTTGGCCACATAAAAAATATGTATTGAGGAATTTCTTATTGTTCAAATACTTGTACAATACCAGGCCATTGTCTACAATGTAAGGCTAATAATGCTTCAACTTACATCAACTTTTTCTTTAATTTTAAATAGTAAAAAAGGGGGAAAACAGAAACCTACATGTCCCCATTAAATCTCATAAAATTATTTTTTTAAAAATTTCTTTAAATTGTGATACTAAAAGTCTCACTTTTAGTATCACATGGAGTAATAGGATAAATCAGATTTAAAAGGATAAAGTCTAAACCTGTCATCGTGGAGACAACTGAAAAACCAGACACAGGAAGGTAAATCTCCACCCACAATGTTTACAGGCATGCAGACTTTGTTTAGCTGTCAGGTAAGTAAAATCTATGGAAAAACTTCAATGGACCTGTTCCCCAGATCCACCTCTAATGTACCTAGCACAGTGGACTGGAGAATCTATCCTGGGATTTACTAATGATACTTATATGATGGATGGTTTTACAGATATTCATATTATACCCATCCATGTGACTAGATTTAATTATATTGACTACTGTGGGAATCTAACTATATGTTGGTCCCATAATGAACGTACTGGCTATTTAAAGGTAACTTTTGAAGAAAAGACAGCATGAGAAGGACCTAAACCAGCCAACCATACTGGTCCTTAGAACTTGAGATTTTATATCTGGACAGTTATTAAAATAGAATGATTATTGAAATGGAACTTTCTTATAACAAGCCAGTTATTTCCACAGAATATCCACCAATATTTTACTGCCATAATCATTCTGCAATAGAATTTGGCATCTTTCCTAAATGGATGAACTGTGCAAATGTCTTGCCAGTGCAACATAAAATCTCTAATAGTGATAAGTAGGTTTTGGGTTGATTTTAAAAGTGGATAAAAAGGCAGTCATATCAAGATACCACTTCCTACAGAAAGTCGAAAGCCATGAAGGCTTGACATGGAAGTACTGTCACTAAATGTGTTTTGCTTTTACTTCTTAAAAGGAATTTGCAAGCAACCATGTTTAATTTGTATTTTTAATTTAGTAAAAGATCTAAGAAGCTAAAAGTATAGTTATCTAGATCTATTTTTAGAATACAAAAATAAGATGAGGTATACAATCATTCTGATTTTCTAAAAATCCATATGACTTAGATTAGTCCCTATTGTTTGGGTGTTACTTTACAGCCATATAATGAAAGCCAAATTAAAGCCTGGAAAACTGATTGGTGTTACACTAGAAAGTTCAATAATTCACATTTGGATTTATAACAGTTATTCCTTATTTGATGATATTTTTGTTCCTATATATCTTAATGTATTCTTTCAGACTTCTGTCTCCATATTCACTGTATCTATAGACATAATCCATTCTTTCATGAGGCTATATCCCTGAAAGTTTCACTGGTGATATTCTAACTTTTGGGGGAGATGATATTTAAAAGATCTCTGGCATTTAATTGTACCCTCAGATTTTCTACATTATACAGATGGCCCCATACAGAACTTTATAGGCAGGAACTGCAAGGAGAATTCCTGCTATGGCCTGTGTGCCTATGTTCAATCCTCTTATGTTTTAATTATTGGAGATATAAAAATAAGAAAAAATGGATAATAGATATCTTGTAAGTTACAAAAATGTAATTTAAGCCCATTTTCTTAATAATTTCACTCAAAATATTTCCAAAGTCCTATGGAATTAATTATGAATTGATAAAGAGATTGAGACTAATTTAAATACTCTAAAAGCTGTTGTTATAAATATCAATAATGAGCTTTCCATTCTTAAATTCAAACAAAGGCTTAAATACCATGCTAAATATAAGTATGTCTATGTTACTACAGCTAAATATCATGCTTCCCAATGAAATTTGGAAAAAATTAGAAGTCATATGATGGATCTTTGGCATAACAATAATAATGGATCAAACCTCATAGGGATACATCAGAGCACACAGGACTGAAAAGAGCAAGGCCAATCTCATGGGCCCTGCATTTCTAGCTGATCACATACTTTATAAATTAATTGGCTCATATTCTAGAAACACGTTGAAACATTCTACATGGTATGTTATTGAAATGATATGTTTTCTAATTCTTTTATATCATAATAATAGATTGTGATGCCCTCAGATCAAGGATTCAGTGACTCAAAACAATTACCCCTCATCCACATTTATAAATTAAAAATGGGGGAGATGTTGCAAGCCATCCATGGGCTGTGCCTGGACTGTCATGCATTGAAGCCTAATGAATAGGAGAATCTGGTGTTTGGGAAATTCCAGCGGACATTTCCTCTGTGTAGGACTGTACAGATGCATTATGAGTCCTATTCAGCTCTGCCAAAGGTCCCACACAGGAGATCGGCTAACCTGCTACAACCACCCAGCTGCACAGCCCCTCTGAGATGGGTGTGACCTGCCAAGACGCAAACCTGCTGACTGCAAGACATCACAAAGCAAGACTCTGCCCTTGAAATTTTATCCCTTGCTTTTGATGTATCCCCTTAAATAAACCATAGGAGCCTTTTTCTAATTGTCTAGCTCCAGCTCCTGTGTGGACTGGACCTATCAGGGTCTCTATCTTTTGAAATGATCTTTTTTGACTTTGTCTTTTGTTCTTCACTAATTGTTTTAGACTTTAATTTCTCAGGAAGCTTATCCCTCCAAGCAGGCAAGAATTCCCTGGCAAGGTGCTGGCTACTCCATGATACATTTGATCCTCATAATAGTCCTATGGGATAGGTACTATCATTATCATGATCATTATCATCATTACTTCTCATAGATAAGGAAATTGAATTCCAGAGCTACTTAAGACAACACAGGCAGTAAGAGCCAGGAATTCAAATTCAAACAATCTACTTCCACCAACTCTGATTCCCGCCTGGCATTGGGGATTGAACTCAGGGACACTGCACCATTGAGCTACACCCTAGGCTTTTTTATTTTGAAACAGAGGCTCTCTAAAATGCCCATTCTGGCCTCAAACTCAGACTCCATGGTAGTTGGGACCACAGGCAAGCATTTCAGTGCCTGGCCAGAGACCATGCTCTTAATTAAATCAGGCTTCATCATCATCATTCTCATCATCATTGCCATCATCGTTGCCATTATCATCACCAACATCTTGAACAACGAACTGAGAGTGATACATAAGGAATTGTGTACTAATTGATTATTAAAGTTTTATCTACACAAAAAAATGGTTTCATAAAATGTGTACATCATTCATGTAAGCTGTATTATATTTTAAGTAAAAGTTTGTAATTGGAAATAAAAACATACTTATGGAATCATTCAGAAGGTTAGAAGGACTGTTAGGTCGAAAAAGAAAAGAAAACCTAGTGCTTAGTATCTCTCTCTCTCTCTTTCTTGGAAATTAGGATTTAATCCAAGGGTGCTTTACCACTGGACTATATCCCCAGCTCTTTTCATATTTTCTTTTGAGACAGGATTTTATTTAGTTGCTTAGGGCCTTGCTAAGTTGCTGAGGCTGGCCAGGAATATTTGTTTCTTCTGTCTCAGCCTCTCAAGTCACTGGGATTACAGGCATGTGCCACTGTGCCCAGCTATATTTGCCTAGATTCCTTCTCTTATAAGGTTGCTACAAAAATCATTCCATTAATAATTCCTACTCTAAAGTTAACAGAATAACCAAATACAAAGCACTTCATAAGTTATTCTAAAATAACAAAAACTTATAGAAAAGCTATAATTATCTGTCATTTATACCCCAACAAAATCAGAGTAGTGTTCATTTATATTTATTATAAATGGATGTGTAACATGAATGCATATCCTTGGAAAAGAACCTCAAGGCCTATATAATATTCGGTCCATGTTGGTTGCCACTGGGGAAATGGGATTGCCACTATGACAGGGACAAAATTTTCTTGAATCTTCTTTGTTGAGATCAAATGATGATGTGAGGAAATAGCACCAAACACAATTGTACAAGAGGGGCAATAAAGAATACAATGTCTGAGCATTGCAGTGTCACCCACCTTTAATTCCAGCTGCTAGGGAGATTGAGGCAAGAGAATAAAAACTTCTAGGCTAACGGGCAATTTAGTGAGACACTTTCTCAAAATAAAAAGGGCTGGCATGTAGCTCAGTGGTAGAGTTGTTGGCTGGCATGTGGGAGGCCCTGAATTCAATCCCCAGTACCACACACTAATACTACTACTACTAATAATAATAGTAAATAAAATTTATATTTTCAAAAGTTCCAGGGACAGGCTTAGTAACTTATTTATAGTATTGAATATCTAATGAACCAAAATATTTTACAGAGTTTCTCATGGTCCACATTATGTTATAACATGGAGGTTGGATGAGTGAATTCATTGCCTTGAAAATTTGAAAAATGAAATCCTCAGATACAAGGGTGAGAGCAAAGTCACAGGATTTATTAGAGTAATAGGAAGAAAGTAGAGCTCCCATAGACGGAAGGGTTCAAAGAGAGGGATGCCAATGGGTATCTTTTGTCTGGGGGTTTTTAATGGGCTTAATCTGTCCAATAGATGATTAGTGGGAATAGGATTATTTTATTTTATTTTTTAAAATTTATTTTTAAAACAGAAAAATGCATTTCAAGTCATAGCACATATATGGAGCACGATTTTCCAACTCTCTGGTTGCAAACAAGATAGAGTCACATCATTTGTGTCTTCATACGTGCACCTAGGGTAGTGATGTCCATCCCATTCCACCATTTTTGCTACTTCCATTCACCCTCCCTTCCTTTGCCTCCCCTCGTTCCATCCAAAGTTCCTCCATGTCTCCCATGCTCCCCATGCCCACTCCCCTTATGTATCAGCATTCACTAATCAGGGAGAACATTTGGCCTTTGGATTTTTGGGATTGGCTTACCCATATATTCTTGGTTGAAGCTGTCAAAGCCCATCAGAATGAAAGGAAGGGAGTATAATTCTACCACTTAAAGGAGTTTCAAAAATTTCTGGCCATTTTTTAAAAAAATTGCAAATTTGGAATTCATTCATTCATTTAATAGCATCTTGGTTTGTTTGGGGCATTTTCTTTGCTTGTTTTTTCATGTTGTTCAAGTACCTTCCTTTCTAGCAGTGCCGATCTGAGGTATTACAGTTTCTACCCTATAATCTTGTATTGTCCCTGCCAGTTACTAATACCTCACCTCTGGTATAACCAGGCCTGCAGGGATCTTGGGGATGATCTTCCTGGTCCTGGGTGTTGACTCTAGATGGAAGTAGGCAGGGACAGCCTCCAGTTGGTAGATGGCGAACTGCAGCATGGCACTCGGTTGGTCTTCCTCTCTGCATGAGCATGGTTAGTCCACAGTCTTTATCCTACAGGCTTATAGATCCCCTACAGGGTTCCAATACCTTTCCTTTAAGGGGGAAACCAATAATAACAGATCCCAATACAAACAATATATAATTTTAGAACAGTAGCTTCTAATAGGACATTTATGGCTTTATCACAATATACAGAAATTATGAGTTCAATTAGTATTTACTATATGAACAATAGGTTTGTACAAGGGTCTACAGTTCCTGCTGGTGGACTAAAGAGAACCGGGGGTGGGGTGTGGGATGAGAACTTGGGGAAGTAGGAAGTGAAGATACAGAATTATTAGATCCTAGAAAGCGTGAAAGAGGAATCCAATAGAAATTGGCTAATAGCAGAAAAGAGAGGAAGAGATTTGGGAAAGACAAGTAAGTAAAAAGAAAATGGAATACAACACACAAGGAAACATAAAAATTAAGAAAAATAAAACATGTAAAAATAGGAGATATGAGACTATGTAATAGTCTATATAACTGTAATATGCTAATATGTAATATGTAAGACTATATAACTGTAATATGCTAATCAGGTATCCTAGTCCTCAGTAATCAAATGCATAAAAATACTTGGTTTCACAAACGTTTGGTATATGAGGGCTGAAAAAGAGTGAGAGAGGGAAAAGAAGAAAAAAAAAGGAAGAAAAGAGAAAAAAGAAAAAGAGAGATAATAGAGGGAAAAGGAAAAAAAGTCTCAATGTAAAAAAAAAGTCTTGCTTCCTTCTCATCCAGTAGGTGGTGTCGTCTGTTGTTTACTGATCTCTCCAATCAGGTCCTAGATAGCAGTGAAGGAGTCCCAAAATGGAGGCATCTGTTTTCAGAGATAGGGTGTAGGGCGGCCGGGCGGTGGCATTGGGCAAGGTGTTTGGAGATGCCCCTCTGAAGTGTGCTATGTGAAAGTAGAAGGTTGACTCCAGATCCTGTCCAGTGTCCCCAGGTGTTGGCAAACAGGGAAGTTCCATTTTGGTAGATGGAAGTCCACGCAGGAGCAGCAGCCAGGGGTCATGTGCAGGAGCCAGGGGTCCCGCGTGGGAGCTATGGCTAGAGGTCCTGTGTGGGTGGGCAATCCGAGGTCCTGTGCAGTGTGTAGGCACTGGAGTGGGTCCTGCATGGGTGATAGGCCAGGGTCCTGTGCGGGCAAGTGGCTGGGGTTCTGATGGGTATAGGATTTATATTTATATTTATATTTATATTTATATTTATATTTATTTTCTATTTAGCCTTTTTTAGAAAATCTAGAGAATTGTGATTTTTAAGCCTTAATTGGCACAAGAGTGAGGATGAGGGTCTGTCGGTTCAAGAGGAAGTTCCTTTTGGGGTTGGTCATGTCAAGAGGCTGTTAGGGAACTGTCCTTGGGGCTAGGACCACCTGGGGTCAGAAGCTTGATTTAGCAATCCTCCTTCACATTCCCTCACCTCAACACTTCCCCTGTATGCCTATGGGTGGCTTATTTCTGTCTCAATACTCTTCAGGTGATAATGGGATTAGAGGCCTGTGCTCAGCTGTGATGAGCAGCTTCCCACCCCCACTCCTAACCAGAGCTCCTGCCCTGGAGGAGTCCAGGCTGTGATAAGAGGTGGCTGAGGTATAGTTTGATCAGTGACACAACCGTAAGCGCCAGGGTGCTCTGTAAGCAAGGCCATTTATCTGAAGAGTATGTCTCAGCCCGGCGTGGTGACTCACGCTTGTATGTCTCCATGTTATAGCATTATGGGAGGGTACTAATATGAAATTAATTAATAGCCCACATTTTTATTGTGTAAATAGAATGATTACTGGGAGATTGGAGTTATTTAAAACACTTTGGGGCTGGGGTTATGGCGCAGTGGTAGCGTGCTCGCCTAGCATGCGTGAGGCACTGGGTTCGATCCTCAGCACCACATAAAAATAAAATAAAGATATTCTGTCAACCTACAACTAAAAAAATAAATATTTAAAAAAAAACACTTTGGTGTTTTCTATGTAACAACTTCGTCACATTTAAAGATATGATTTCTTCTCTTTACTTTCTTTAAAGAAAGGAAAAAAATACTGTGAAAAAACAGTACCCTTTGATTTGGTCCTGCATGCCCCTCCCACCCCAGGTGGCCAAGTAATAAGATTCTGACAAGTCCCTCTTAATTCTTGGAGATGCATATTAGTGCTGTCTAGATTAGGTGGGGCTTGTTTTTTCCCCCCAATAAATATTTATCTGACCCTAGTTAACAAGTAAGGAAGACTTTATTGAGGACTATTGTGATAGGTCAAAGTGTTTACTGCAGTATAAAACATTTTTTTTTGTTTTTGTTTCTGACATTGAGTACAAGTATAGTCAAGGAGCAGGTTGGTGGTATTGGGTGGCAAATTACGAAGACACATCAAGGGTAGGGGAGATTCTTATCAGAATTACTAAGCAGGATTCTTGCTGAAGGCAGGACAGGGTGATGAGATATCAAGGGTGGGGAGTGTAAAGAATTTGACTAAATATTGAGTGATGAAAAAGCAAGGGTTGGGAGATTCTGTCTAAACTGGTGTCATGTTTTATATGTGAGGTGTCCCCCAAAAGCTCACGTGTGAGACAAGCAAGAAGATTCAGAGGAAAAATGATTGGGTTGTAAGAGTCTTAATCCAATCAGTGAATTAATCTCCTGATAGGGATTAACTGAGTGGTAACTGATGTGATAGGGTGTGGCTGGAGGAGGTGGGAATTGGGGCATGGCTTTGGGTATATATTTGTATCTGACAAGTGGAGTCTCCTATTTTGCTGATCATATGTGAGCTGCTTTCCTCTGCTACACTCTTCTGCAACGATGTTCTGCCTCACCTCGAGCCCTGAGGAAGGAAACCAGCCTTCTATGGACTAAGACCTCTAAAACGGTGAGCCCCTAAATAAACCTTTCCTCTTTTACAGTTGTTCTGGTTGGGTCCTTTAGTCACAGCAGTGAAAAAGCTGACTAAAATAACTGGGTTATGGAAATTGAGGCTTAGTTGAGTGCTCAGAGGAGCATGATTAAAGTTGATCAAGAAAAGTTTCTGTTAAGTTCAGATATACAGATGGCATTGAAACAGACCCCCTTAGAAATTAAGAGCAATGTCTTGATAACTGATTTTCTGCATCTCCAACTTTTTTCTGTTGAGAATGAAAACTGAAAAACTACCCAATGGTAGCTACTTCTCTCCAGTTTGGTCAAAAGGCATGAAATTCATCTCTCCTTTTCACATTGCTTCCTTATTTCTTATGCACTGGGGCAGCTGAGTCTTGCCAGCAGGGTTGCTGGCCAGGGAGGTTCTCTGGCTTGACTGTCTGTAACAGAATCAACACCTAAAGTTAAAGCACAATCTGGCTGGATCCTGTTGTCCGTGTCTAATCCCAGTTACTCTGGAGGCTGAGACAGTAAGATCAGGAACTTCAAAGCCATCCTGGGCAACTTGACAAGACCTTGGCTTGAAAAAGAAAAAAAAAGGAGCTGAGAAGTTTAGCTTGGTGGTAGAGTATTTGCTTAGCATGCACAAGGCCTGGGTGGAATCTCCAGTACCACAAAACCAAAAAACCAGAATCTGGCTCACTTTGGACTTTAGTTTGAATTGAATTCTTGCCTGTTTTGGAGAAGGGAAGGCAATAACCAAAATTTGGAAGTGCAACATGCATTCTCTTTCCTAAAAGTTTTCACCTGTTGTGCCCTGTTCACCCCTGTCCTGGAAGTGGAAATTGGGGCCTCACCCATACTAGGCAAGCACTCTACCACTGAGTTATACCCCCAGCCCTAGTTTTCATCTGTTTATTGTCAGGCGTCCACTGAACTGTCCTTGAATCTTGGGGTCTCAGCAGCCCCCCTACATTGCCGAACCCCTTGTGAATCTCCTGTTCTGCCACCATCAAGAAGCACCAGGCCTCATTTCCTTAATCTGCTACACCTGTTTATCCTCTTGACCTTTGGACCTACTAGAACATGTGAATTTCTCTCCTAACCTTTTCATCTTCTTACCTAATGGGCTTGAGACTTTACTCCGGAGAACTTGGATTTCTGGAGACAGTGTAGACAGCTAGCAAGAAACTAATCAGAAATATAGCCAAGGAAATCCTGGAAAGGAAGTTTCCAGAGTTATTTCTACCTCTACCCTGCTGGCCTCTGCGTCTCTGGCTGTGCTCTTTCTTCAGGGTATTCGCCTGCCCAGGTGACAGATGTCCTGTAGTCTCTTCTTCACTCATCTTGCAGAGTTAATTTACTTACTCCCATATCCATTTGTTCTGAGAGCACTTTATTTTAGCTGAAACTGTGAGTGTTCTCCCTACCTATCCACTATCCATAACTGGGGATCGAACCCAGTGTGATGAAGTGCGCGAGAATTACAGACCACCAGGCATATTAAGCCAAATTGAAAAGGAAAAAAGGTGCTTTAACGAGCATGCCAGCCAAGTGATGGCTGAGAGCGGGCTAATACCTCAAAGAACCCCCAGCTGGTGAATTTTGGAAGTAGAGTTTATAAAGGCAAAAACCACAAGAACAACTTAGGCACCTATGGGTCAGAAAGACCTTGTTGGAGACTGTTATTTTGATTACATGAGAGAATTGTTTTGATCATACATTTCAGAGTCATTTTCTTATACATCAGGGCCATAGTCAGGGATGTGAGAAGGTCCCACTCTACTGTCAACATAGATACAGCTGTCAGGAGGCTGAAAACACTAAAGCAGGCATATAATGGAGTCAGGTCAGAACAAAATGGTGTTACTTTGGTTCTTTTCCCTTTCACCCAGGAAAAGAACTACATTCCTGGATCTTTGTTTTTTATTTTGGGACAGGATCTCACTAAGTTGCCCAGGCTGGACCTCAACTTAAGATTCTCCTGCCACAGTATCTGGAGTCGTTGGGTTACAACGAGCTACCATGTTTGGCCAGGGAGTGTTTTTCTTATTAAATATCTTCCATGTGATGTTCCATGACACAAATGGGCTTTTCTGTCTCAATTTCTGCTTATATGTGTTTAGTAGAATTTCCACAACAGAACATTTTAAAGTACTAAAACCCAAGCAATGTATCTTTTGATTATACAATCAATTTTATTTGTAGACTATTTGGAAAATACTTGGAAAGCAAAAGGAAGAAAATTCAGTCATATTTTGGTTCACATCTGAGAGCAATTGGAAGTATTTTGTGCCTATTCACATTGAGTATTTAATCATAGGTAATAGAGATATTTATAAAGACCTGAATGTTGTGTACATCCTTTTTCTAAATGTCCTTTGCCCTTCTGTGTCTTGTTGCTATTTCCTCATGTCAGTTATTTGTTTTCCTACCATGTTCACAGGAGTTACACATTTATGTGATGTGTTGGAAAATTGGTTATTAAACAGGGAGTTAATATGTAAAATAAAAACTGGTACTTCACCTTTTTAAAAATTGTTGTTGGGGATTGAATGCAAAAGTGCTTTAACACTGTACTACATCTCAAGCCCTTTAAAAAAAATTTTTTAAGTTGTAGATGGACACAATGCCTTTATTTTATTTATTTTTATATGGGGCTGAGGATTGAACCCAGTGCCTCACACATACTAGGCAAGCGCTCTACCACTAAGCAACAACCCCAGCCCCCCTTTTTTATTTTTGAGATGAGTCTCACTAAGTTACTAAGGCTGACCTGGAACTTGCAATCCGTATGTCTCAGCCTCCCGAGTTGCTGCGATTACAGGTGTGTGCTACCATGCCCAGCTCAGCATTAATTTCTAAATTCAAAGGTGTTGCTATAGAACTGAAAGCTTTTAAAAAATAATATATTTTATAAATGAACATTAAAAAAAAACCTGAAAGCTTTTGCTTGGAGAACAGAGCCACTTACTGTGGCTTTTGCATAGAACATACCCATACTATGCAGTTTCAATTAGGTGAGAAAAGTGGAAAATATAAACTATTAAAGATGCTAAATGCATCTAAATGTTTTCATGTTTCTCTACATTTTTAAATAATAAGTACCATTGGTATACGCAGATGTTTAAGATGAACATGGCTGTGTCTTGACTGCCATCCTGCTGAGCTTTACAGAGGTACACGCGTGCAGATTCTCCAAAAGTCTTTTCAGCCACTAATGTTTTATAGGAGAGTGGAGAATGTGAATTTGGTAAATCAGGTATTCGAATTAGGAGATCACCTGCCCTCCAGGGTGTGGATGCACCCTGAATAGTTACCTCGTGCCCTGGTGGTAAGGATTTCCTATGGTTTCCTACTTAATTCTCTCAAGTGGAATAAATACATGAAATCCATAGGATTAATTCTTGAAGGTGTAACTGGACATTTAAAGACTTTTGTACACATGTATGTGCATAAACATGCAACGTGTTGGTGAGGAATAATGTCAAATTGTTTTCAAAATGATTATGCCAAATTATAATTTTACATTGGATTGTAGAAAAGCATCTGTTTTAATGCTCCCTCTTCAACTTTTGTTTTGATAAGAACAACTTAAAAGCCCATAAAACTTGATCAGCTGGATAGGTGAACTTTTTTTAAAAACATATACAGTTCTTTATAGGCAATTATAAGATATTCAAGGGCAATCTTTTCTTTCTTTTTTAAAAATTTTTTTGGTTGTAGATGGACACAATACCTTTATTTTTATGCGGTGCTGAGGATTGAAAACAGTGCCTCACACAGGTGAGGTAAACACTCTACCACTGAGCTACAACTCCAGCCCTTGGATAGGTGAATTGTACCTTGTTTAAGTTGGCATTTTCTTGAGTTGGAAATGAATATATTTTTTAAAGCATGACTTTTTTTTTTAATTGTCTTCTCATTTCTCCTTTCAGGTGTTGCTCTTTTTTCTGTTAATTATCACACACTCCTCATAAACTAAGTGGATTAAATTTTGTCCATGGATTGAAAAATATTATTATATTTCCTTCTGTTATTTAGCAAGAGTTGAAAATATGAACTCATTTAAATAGGAACCTTAGGGAAATATACTCTGAATTTTAATGTTAAGTATGCATAATTTCAGTGGTTTTCCCCCATTTGGTCAACTAATTTTTCATCTTCCTTTGATGTGAGCATCAGATTCTCTAAGACCCAAGTCCAAAACAAGAATTGTCATATTTTTGGCACTTCTGAGGTAAATGATTATAGTAGAGCATAAGGGATAGCCTATCATGTGTTTTCAGGAATTGCATTACAATTTGTTTTCCTGTAAGTACAAATCACTAAAGTACTTTAGATGGGTCTTATTTTCAGACTCTGCTGTTTCTTTGCCCTTTAAGACAAATCAGGATTTTGGGGAGGAGTAGCAGGGTGGTACTGGGGATTGAACTAAGAGGCACTGGGCCACTGAGCCACATCTGCAGCCCTATTTATTTAGAGACAGGTTCTCACTGAGTTGCTTAGCACCTCGCTTTTGCTGAAGCTGGCTTTGAACTTGTGATTCTCCTGCCTCAGCCTCGGGAGCCATAGGGATTACAGGTGTGCACCACCATGCCTGGCTGAGAAATCAGGATTTTAATGAAAATGTCTTATGCTACCTCTTTTCATAGAACCCACATCATATTTGATAGGGAAGAAGCATGAAGAGGGAAATGTTTAAGGGGATGAGAACAATATCTAACATACAATTGGATGAGCACCAGTTTGGAGATGAGTTACAGCATCATAGCTATCTTTGGTGTATGTTTTAGATTAATCTAAGTACTTATTAATTCAGTGATTGTTTTTCTTGGATGTTTAGTGCTTCTTTTGAATATCTGCCCTTTGGACATTCAGACACCTTGTTTGAAAGAGTGTACCTTGCCAGGTGCAGTGCCACATAGTCGTAATCTCAGCAACCTGGGAGGCTGAGGTAGGAGGATGGCAAGTTCAAGACCAGCCTCAGCAACATGGTGAGTCCCTAAGCAACTTAATGAGAACTTGTCTCAAAATTTTAAAAAACCTGGGGATGTAGCTCAGAGGCAAAGTGTCCCCAGGTTTAATCCTCAGTACCAAAAAAAAAAAAAAAAAAGTGTGCCTTTACATTCTCCAAGAAGTAGCCTAAGAGCTGAGATGGTTATAGATTTCTAAATATCTTTTTTTTACCCTGGGTTTGGATACCCTGAATGTACCCTCTTCCCCTTCCCCAATACACATGCAGCTTGAGTAGAGGTGGGCGGGAATGTTATGCAATCTCTGGGGTCTGCACTGCCAGAGAGCTTTGAGCTCCTGGTTTGTAGACTTGGGTTAGCAGAGCTCTTCCAGATCTCCAGCATAATGTAATGATTTCTTCAGGCAGTTTTAATGTTAACAAATGGAAAAGTAACTCCCATTGGAGCTGCAATAACCGACTCATTTTGGGGAGTGGTGGAAAGGGATAAGTAATCATTAGTGTAGAGGTAGGTGATTTCTTTGACATGATTGATGATACCAGTCTGCCTTCATTGATCTTCAGTGTTTAGCCTTATTGGATGTGGTAGGGCCATGATTCTGCTCCTCCCCATATTATTGGTCATTATTTAGGAGTCATTTATTATATTTAGTTTTTTATTATACTTTGTTTTTTTTCTTGTTTTCATGTGATGGGAGTCTGCCTACGTGGCCTGACTTGCCTTGAGCTTGTGATCCTCCTACCTCAGCTTTCTGAATAGCCACATTACAGCTATGACATGGTGCCTAGAATTTAATGTGTGATTTTTGAACATTCCTTCCCTGGGACTCTGATTGTGTTAACTGTTCAGTCTGAAAGGAGGCTATTGTGATGTTGGCCTGTCCTAAGCTGCCATCCAACACTTCATGGTAAATGGTCTGGGATCCCACTGCCAAGGGTGCCCTGCAATTCTTCTGCTTATACCAGGTTCTGAGTTCAGGTGGGCATCCTGGGCCAGCTGGACACTACAGAGGGGGCTAGGATTGTTGCTCTGCAATGACCCCAGACCACTGGCCTTTGAGCAGTGCCTCTTAGAGGATTTTGGAGGCCAATGGGTTACTCTGAGTGCCCAGACTTGGATGACCTGGTTTTTGTTAAAATAGAAATTTCAATTTTTTCCAAAAGGAAGTATCCTTAAATAAATTTTCCATAGAAGAGTTCAGTTACTGTATTTCTTCCTTCCTTTTTTTCTTGTACTGGGGATTTAATATAGGGGTGCCTTACAACTAAGCCATATCCCCAGCACTTTTATTTTTTATTATGAGACAGGGTCTTGATATATTGCTGAGGGCCTTGCTAAGTTGCTGAGGCTGACTTTGAACTTGTGATCCTCCTGCCTCAGCCCTCCTAGTTGCTGGGATTTCAAGCATGTCGGCTACACTCAGCTGTATTTCTTTTCTGAGACAGGGTCTTGTTATATTCCCCAGGCTGACCTTGAACTGGCCATGCTGCTACCACAGCCTCCTGAGTAGCTAATAGAGGCATCTACCACTACACCTGACTTTTAAATTTTTTTTCAAAGTTAGCTAATTAAATACACTTGTTGAACAGAGAATGCCTCCACCTTCTACAGTTGACGGTGCTTCTCTTTCAGGGGAGGATAGTGAGGACAACTTTATTCCAAGGTCAGGATTCCTTCATGGCCCTCAAGAGATGGTATGTGCCATCCTCCTGGGGGAAACATTTCTATTAGGACAAACATGGCTTGCTTTGGAGGAGAAGGCTGCATGGGGCAGGGGATTATATAGCTAGGGTTTAACCCTGTAAGTCTCACGTTTTCAATTCTGCCAATATTTGAGTGGAATTGACTTGAATGCATTAAAATTGATCAGAAATCCTATTCTAGAGCTTATTATATAATTTATCATTAATAATACTAATAATGTTAATCAATGTTAATCATATTAATGTGTGTTATCATCATTTACCTATTATTTTTCTCAAAAGAATAGAACTCTAAAACAAATATTTATTTCAAAGTTATCATATGGGGTATATTTTTTGCTCAATTTAAGTTTTTACATGTTTCATAAATGGGATGATGGGACATCATCCCATTTAATTAATTCTGGGTTAATTCTCAGCTTGGGTACTTAATAGCACTGTGACCCCAAATGAATACTTTTGAACCTCCATACTGCTGGTATGTGGGATAAGGTGTGATGGAGCTGAGTATATTTGGGGCCTCCTTTTTATTGGACAATGCCCTCAGAAGGACAACAAACACAGCAATTAATTACACCAGTGACTCTGCTTTTAAAAAAATGGTGAAGCACTGTACTGGGGTGTAGCACATCCTATTCTGGGTTAACTTCTCTATCTTTTTAAAGAATGTGAAATCCGGGCTGGGATTATAGCTCAGTGGTAGAGCGCTTGCCTCCCATGCGTGAGGCCCTGGGTTGGATCCTCAGCACCACATACAAAGCAATAAAATAAAGACATTGTGTCCATCTACAACTAAAAAAAAAAAATGTAAAAAAAAAAAGAATGTGAAATCCTTTTCTATGGTGTACAACGTAGTGATAAATAAAATCCTATTTGTAGTGGCATCCCCTTCTCCACAGAAGATCTTAATTAAGCTTCTCCAGAAATCTTCATAATTGATCTTAGGACTCTCAGCAAAAGTCTCTACAAAAGAGTTCAATGTAGTTAAACTTCTATTTCCTGTTACTCCATCTTACTTGGCCACCAGCCTGGAAGAGATCAGCACTCCAGCTGCTGAACGCCCCTTTACTAGTTTTTCACAAACATTTATGGACTATCTAATATAGTAACAATATAATAGGTTATAGAAGTGTGTTTTCAAATGAAAAGTGTGGTAGGTAAGACAGGTCCTTAACAAGAGAAGTTGTTACTAATTGTGCTACATGGTAACAGCTGGCAGGGGGAGATAAGAAAACCAAGAAGCTCTCCCCTTCTCAGGTGCTGTCCTTGGAGGGTTAACTTGCCCAAAACATTAAAAGAAAAACTGCTTATATGTGAACTTCTGGGGACTGTGAACTTCTGAGCCCCTCCCCTTACACACTGGGTGTAAAGTTCTGAAACTGCCTGAGCTCAGGGTTCAGGGGAATTATTGATTACAGTGAAAGCATTACCCTCTGAACTGGCTGCAGTCAAATAAACCTGCTCCCTGCTGTCTTCAGTGTCTGGCCTCCTCTGTCCCTACTACACCATGTCCCCTTGTTTCTGCCTTGGCTTTGTTCTATTCTGCCCTTCCACTGTTCAGCAGCTTGAGGGAAGGTGGTGCCACTTGGGGTACAGAGCTTCCCCAGGACATGAGACATAAGGAAATACATAAAAATTGCTTTTGAAATGTGCCTATTTTAGAGTACTGTACCATTTGGTGATTTCTCTGGCAGAAAAACAGGTGTTAAAATGATCATGATGCTGGGCACAGTGATGCCTACCTGTAATTTCAGCCACTCCAGAGGCTGAGGCAGGAGGATTGCAAGTTCAAGGCCAGCCTCAGCAATTAAGCAAGACCATAGACAACTTAGACTCTGTCTTGAAATTTAAAAAAGGGCTGGGGATATATCTCAGTGGCAAAGTGCCCCTGGGTTCAATCGTCAGTACCCAGTACCCAAAACAAAACAGAACACTGAATTGAAATTGAGATTAGAGCAGAGGTCCCAGGCTCTGTGGGTGACTCTCCCTCTCCCCCTAGTATGGAGATTGAACCCAAGGATGTTTTATCATGGTGCTATATCCTCGGCCCTTTTTGTTTTTTTAGAGGCAAGGTCTCATTTTTGTTGCCCAGGCTAGGCTGGAACTTTCTTTTTGGGGGGAGAGGGTACTGCAGATTGAATTCAGGGGCACCTGACTACTGAGCCATATCCTCAGACCAATTTTGTATTTAATTTGGAAACAGGGTCTCACTGAGGTTGGCTTTGAACTCTTGATCCTCCTGCCTAAGCCTCCTGAGCCACTGGGATTACAGGCATGTGCCACCACACCCAGCAGTCTGGAACTGTCCTTCTGCCTCACCCTCCCTAGTGGCTGACTTGCAAACTTGTGCCACTGTGCTTGGACTGTGGGTGACTTTCCAAGAAGGGCTTTAAATCTAGTGGGATAGATGCTGAATCCAGAACAAACTCCTGACCTTACCTTTCTTTATGAACACAAGGGTGGTGGTGCCTGCAGCATGCACTTCTGCCATGGGGTGGAGGGATTATAGTTTAAATTTTTCCGCATCAGATTGATCTTTGTGTGTCCCTCTTGGTGCAATGGGATGAAAACTACCCTTAGCCCTCAGGATCTCAGCTGCCTACCTTATGAGAAATGCTATGGGTGTTCTGCATTATTCTGGAAACATCCAGAAGAATATCATCCTTCCTCTAGAATGAGACCAGTGCTTCAACCCCTTTCCTGGAGGGTCATGCTGATGCCCAGGCCCAAAAAGCAGAGTTTGGGGCTACAGCAATTAGAAGATGAATTGAAAGAAGATGCAGTTGAAAGACAAGCAAGATACAGTTGAGACATTCTTTATTCAGAGGTGAGAATAGCACCAAGCCAGCCCCCAAAGCCATTTCCATAATTTTTTTTTTACATGCAGACTAGACAAAGAAGGCACACTGCTGACAGCTTACCTCAAAGGATGTATGCTCACAAGCAAATGTTGATGACCTTGAGTACACAGGCTGAATCAGTGTTTGACTTCAACTACACACTGAAAATATAGCCTACTGGAAGCTTCCCCCAGGGAGCCTAACTTTTGCCACTTTGGCCCATCCAACATGGGGCTTTTGAAGTTTCCATTGTTTATATAGTATGCTATATCCCTTCTATTTTTCTGTTTAGGTCATGGATATTTTGTTGCCAAATCTGGTGGAGCCTTTTAATTCTTAGACATTTTTGTCATGTGAAGGAGAATCAGAAGTCTTTGCTCCCTCTCCCATTCCCTTCCTCCCACTGACACTGGTCTGTGGTTCTCTGAACTGTCCTGTTCTGCCCACTGTCTATATAAGAACCTCTGCTTCTGTTGCCCTTTGTTGTGTCTTGGCTGCTTTTCTGTGGATGAGATTCAAGTCTTGACCTTAAGTCTGCAGCTTTAACCTCCCCCTTGTTGTTCCCTTATTTTTCTTTTTGCTTTTTAGTATTTGGGATCAAAAATGCCTCATCATCCTAAACAAGCACTCGACCACTGGTATGCCCCTAGCACCCTAGACCTTCTTAATGCTTATACCTCTATCATTTAGAAGATGAAATCATTTTATTGGTTTATTTAATTATAAAAATAAAGGGGGTTTATATTAAAATTCAAGTGATATAGAAAGGTATCATTAGATAGATGGGATTGAAGGGTCTAGCCTAGCCTGGTGGCACATACCTATAAGCCCCCATCACTTGAGAGGCTGATACAGGAGGATCACAAGTTCAAAGTTAGCCTCAGCAAAAGCGAGGTGCTAAGCAATTCATGAGATTCTGCCTCTAAATAAAATACAAAATAGGACTGTGGATGTGGCTCAGTGGTCAAGTGCCCCCAAATTCAATGCCCTGCACCCCCAAAATAAAAAAAAATCATAGTCCAATATGAATTAATATTTTCATAATTAATTTGAGGATATCCTAGATTTGTGTTTAAATGTGCACACATAACACAAATTTACCTGAATGAACTCACATTCTATTCCCTGCTATTTATTTTTACTCTTATATTTATTTTTGGTATCAGGAATTGAACCCATGAGTACTTAACCACTGAGCCACATCCCTAGTCATTTTTTATTATTATATATTATTTTTACTTTGAGACAGGATCTTTGTACACACTACAACTTCAGTGTGTAGTTGAAGTCAAACAGTGATTCAATATGTTGCTTAGGCTGTCTTTGAACTTCTCTTCCTGCCTCAGCCTCCTGAGCCTCTGGGATTATATGCAAGTGCCACTGCACCTGGCTCATTTTCTACTATTTTACACTACAGTTTGTCTTAAGGTTTTTCATGTCAGTAAGTGGAAACATGAATAACTTCAACATTTATGGAACATTTTGCGTGTTCACAAAAATTGAAAGATTGTGCTCTTGCTACTTTGCCCCTTGTAATGGTTAATTTGAATTGTCAACTTGATTGGATTGAGATGCTGATGATTAAGAGGCTTCTGAGAGTGTCAGTGAGGTTATGTCTAGGAATGACTGGCATGTGGGATAGTCAACTAAAGTAGAGATCCTCCCTAAGCATGGGCAACACCATCTAATAGGGTGGCTTGGATGGAATTAAAGTTAAAAGAAGAAGGAAGCAGCAGCAGAAGCAAGCTTGAATCTTCTTGAATAGGTTTTGTTTTTTTTTCCTCCTTCAGTACCAGGGATTGAACTTAAGGGCACTTGACCACTGATCCACATCCCAGCCCTATTTTATGTTTTATTTTAAAGACAGGGTCTTGCTGTCAGCACAGCCTCGCTGCTGCTGAGGCTGGCTTTAAACTCGTCATCCTTCTGCTTCAGCTTCCTGAACTGCTGGGATTACAGGCATGCACTACCACACTCAGCTTGATTATCCAGCTTCTGGTAATGTAAGCCATCCTAATAAACTTCCTTTTTATGTTCATACTTCCTATTGATTTTGTTCCTCTAGAGAACCCTGATTAATGCAAAAATTGGTACTGGAGTGGCTCTGGAGAAACAGAATCATAAGGATAAATTTTCTTAGTTGGTTTTGTGGGTTCTGGAGTTGGCTGTCTAAATTGGTTAGGCCTAAAGACACTAAAGTCTTTCTTACTGGTACTATGGAGAACATTGATGATCCACAGATTCATAAAGTAAATGCATTTGGGGCTGGGATTGTGGCTCAGTGGTAGAGCGCTTGCCTTGCATGCATGAGGCACTGGGTTCGATCCTCAGCACCACATAAAAATAAATCAATAAAGATATTGTGTCCACCTACAACTAAAAAATATTTAAAAAAAAAAAAAAAAGTAAATGCATTTGATGTGCCCAGTTAGTCACTAGTAAAAAGCAAGGCATTTAGTGACTCTATACATCATACATTGACCAGTTCTGGAAAACTAAGAAATATGATGATGTTGGTTGGTTGCTTCTCTGGCTTCACCGGACAAAGTAACAAAGGAGAAAGATGAGATCAATAATTCAGTTTCTCAGCTGCAGTAATGCATAACTGATCTAAAACCTGCTAAGTATGTTCTGAAGGAGACTCTTCTCTCTTGTAGTCATAGGGCTGAGGTTGCTGAAAACCAAACTCAAACCCTAATCATGCAATTGGCTGAATGAAGATGGAAGTTTAACTCTCAGCCTTGGAAGGTGTCTGCAGTTAAAGTGAGGGCTCTCCTTGCAACACAATGGGATCCTGCAAGTTGGTATGTGATGTATAGGAGGAGCCTGAAGGGGC
>CM053405.1:31210918-31233831 GCA_028644305.1 Xerus rutilus | reverse complement strand
AAGGCTGAAAGTTTTGAGGCACCAAGAGCTCATTAGTGTGCCAGATGGCCCCGAACAATAACATTGAGGGTGCTTCCTCAAAGTTTTTCCAAATTCCTCACTAATGAGCTCCCTTGTCCTAAGTCACACTCAAGGACGGGCCCATAATATTAACTATCTATACACACCTGACCAGGGCTCCTTCAGGGAGGGCAACTCCCAACTCTAGCTTGTCCCCCTCAATGGTTGGTACAAGGTGTATATGGACTCAAGCAACCTTAAACTTGCTGTTAGGGCATGCATTTGCTTCAGAGATGTTCTCGGCCCACTGCCACAGCCTGCTCCAGCCAGCTTCTTGTGCAAGATTCCCTATGCCCCACCCCCAACCCCACTGGGTTCTACACTAACTTTGCCTTCATAGATTCCAGGAAACAGCCTGAATTCTCAGAGTGATGCTATGAACTCTCCATAAGAATTGAACTGAAGGGGAAGCACCCCTTCCCTTACCATATGGGCAGAGGGTGAGAAACACCACTGTTTTGCCAAAACCTTTTCACAAGGTAGTTTCTTCTTGTGGCCTGTTTGTAACTTTTGGTGAATGTTGTATTAGGGGTTCTAACACAGGTTTTAGACATTTCCTTTGCAAGTCCTTCAGAGGTGATATGACCATATATCATAGCTGTTGTATAAGTATTAGTATTTACCATAGTCTCTTTTCCCTTCAGTATGCCCTGATTTGTATAATAATTACATGGCTACTAGGTGACCTAGTATCTCAGTTTGGAGTGAAGAGTGATTGTTTATATCAGTTATTTGGGGCTTCACTGGAACCATGATACATAGAATTTTTGGTACTTATAACATTTTTTATTTTGCACCAGATTGCTCATTTGTATACCTTATTTTTTCTTTTCTTTTTTTTTTAATATTTTTTTTAGTTGGTGATGGATCTTTATTTTATTCATTTATTATTTATATGTGGTGCTGAGTATCAAACCCAGTGACTCACGCATGCTAGGCAAGTGCTCTACCACTGAGCTACAGCCCCTTATTTTTTATTTTCAAATTTTCATTTTTTTGTTTCCAAAAATTGAACCCAGTGTTGCTTAACCACTGAGCTACATCCCTAGTCATTTTCATTTTGAGACAGGGTCTTGCTAAGTTGCTAAAGCAGACCTGGATCTTGCCATCCTCCTGCCATAGCCTCTTGAATTGCTGGGATTACAGAAATGTACTACCATGCCTGGTGGGACTCTGTTTTTAAAGATATTCATTGGTTTAATAATTCTTTCTATGTCAATAGTTGAAAAACAATTTTAATTAAATTGACAGAAATGAAATTTCAGAGACCACATAAATAAGAAATTGTATTTAATTTGGAAAGTTTGAAAAAAGAACTCCAATTCATTCCAGGCAAATTGTACTCAACCTCAGTCTAAGACTCTAGAATTCTAGACCCATGCAACATCTTTTGGGAGGAGATCAGGAGACAGAATTTTCTCCACAGTGTCAGTGTTTAGGTCTCATCTGTAAAAGTGTGTCATGAGCTGTAACACCCTTGGTGGGCATAATAACAGCCCTCAAAGATGTCCATATTTTAATTCTCAGAAACCATAAGTATGTTATACAGCAAAAGAAACTTCATAGGTATTTTAAAATTAAAAATCTTGAGAATAAGAGACCAAGTTGGATTATCCAGCAGACCCCATGTAATCACAAGTATCCTTACAAGAGGAAAGCAGAGAGTCAGAGAGAGATTTGAAGGTGTGACACTGTTGACCTTAAAGATGGAGGAGGGGTCATGAGCTGAGAGTGCAGGCTGTCCAAGCTAGAAATACAAGAAAATGGTTTCTCCTCTGGAGTCTCCAGGAGCAATAGAAATGCAGCCCTTCTGACATCTTAGCTTGAGCCTTCTGAGCTCTAGAACTGTAAGAGAGCAAAACTGTGTTGTTCTACTCATTGAGTATGTGACCATTGCAGCAAAAAGAAACTAACAGGCCCTGGTCAGCCTCTTGACCCTTCTCCCATGGTCATTCAGTCCTACCCTCGTCCATTTCCAAAGCTCTAACAGTAACCTGAACACTACATACTCTTACTTTCAAACATCGCACCGTCTGACCACTTCCTGTTTTCTGGCTCTTTCCTCAAGTGCCCAAACTCCTACAGTTTTAATCCCACAAAGGCCTTTTATTCGTTTTTTTTTTTTAAATTTTTTTTTAGTTGTAGATGGACACAATGTCTTTATTTTATTGCTTTGTATATGGTGCTGAGGATCGAATCCAGGGCCTCACGCATGCAAGGCAAGTGCTCTACCACTGAGCTACAATCCCAGCCCCAGGCCTTTTATTCTTTGAGCTTTCCCTTTTTCACTCTCCTTCAACCCCCTCATGTCATGTCTTCTTTTGTTCAACTTAAACTCCATGCTTATTATATCCACACTCTTATATAGACCCCTGCATCCTTGCCCTTTATTGTTGCACGTGGTAAAATCACAGTTCTGTTCAAGTTCATCTCTCTAACCATTGCCTGCATCTGCTCCATTGAAAATGTCTTAAGAAAACACCCTACAGTGTTCAGTGACTTCACTTTGACTCTGTGGTCCCCAGCTTCAGGTCCTCATTTGACCTCTTAGTAGTATTTGACCTTGTTGGTTGCTTTCCCCTCCTTGAAATATTTTCACTTGGCTGAAAATATGCATACCAGTTTTCTCTGACCTTTCTGGTAGCTTTATATTTTAATTGTCCTTGCTGGTTCCTCCTGACAATAGATTGAAACATATCAAACATTTGAAAATCTATGATGATACTACCAAAAATAACTCATTCCACACAACTGGAAGTTTTAGGAAAGTGACAAATAAACATTTATCCTGATTTCTTTCTTTCTTCTTCTTTCCTCCTCATCTTCCTTCTTCTTTTTTGGTACTAGGGATTGAATCCAGGAGTGCTTAACCCTTGAGCAGCATCCCCAGCCCTTTTTATTTTTTATTTTGTTACAGGGTCTTGTTAAGTTGCTTAGTGCCTCGCTAAATTGCTGAGGCTGGCCTTGATCTTGCAATCCTCCTGCCTCAGCCTTCAGAGTCACTAGGATTACAGGCATGCACCACCACTCCCAGCTCATTCCGATTTTCTTACATGAGGTATATTTCAGGATAAGCAATAGTTAATAAGGAAATGTTCCTTATCTTATCAGAAATATGACCAATAAGATTGAAATGAGAAAATTATAATATTGCCATTTTATAATCCCTAATGAATCAACACATCCAGATAATGTCCATCAATATCTTCTAAAACAATTAGGCGAAAACCTGAGAGAGATTTTGTAACACATGGATTGGGCTGGCAACAACAGAAGTCACTATTCAGTTTTAACTTACCATCTGGAGACAACCAGACAATAGGTGCATTTTATGCAACTAAAATATGCAGCTCCATCTAAAATATATTCTTTCTGAAAAAGCACAAACTTCAACTAGATCTAACTTCTGCTGTAACTACTAGTTGAGAGAATTACACCCTGGGGATATAATTAGTCAAATTTAGAATGCAGGATATTTTAAAAAATTATGATAACGTTTCTTCAACAAGTAAATGTTAAGGGAAAAGTGGAGGGGTGACTATCATGGACTTTTCAAAAAGAGAAGAGATATGCTGTTTTAAGCAGTTCTTCTAGAAAAGAGAGGCTGGAGTGAAGATTAAGGTGCCAGCAGCTTGTCTGGGTTGTGTACACTCCAGCCAGTGATTGGGAAGGAAGCAAATGAAAAAAGAAGACGCTCAGCAGTGTGATGGGGTGTTACCGGGCTGCTTCTGTGCCTTCCTAAGCTAGTGAGACAGCAGGATGGTTACGCCATGCAGGACTTCTTCCAGAGAAACCATGCCTTGGACAGTTCATTGAAGAAGAAAAGAAGTAACTTACTGTTTGGTTCCTTTATGTCTAATTTCCACTGGTCAAATTTTACCCTTTGAGGAGCTAACTCCTGTACTTCTGGCTTGCGCGCTCAATCTTCCAGTCATTTCAGGACATCAGGATCCATACTTGGTGGGAAGATGTTTCACCCATGACCAAAAGCAACATTAAATCAAGATGGACAAAGAGGAATCAACAATGAAGAAAATGCACGCGTTTGTGTCAGAGCAGTTTCCCTTTCCCAGCCAGGAACGTAATCCCCACTAAGCCAGACGTAAGTCACAATATGGGGGACTTCCCGTTTTTTTCCCATGGGAATACAATTTTTCTCACTTTTTGCTCATGGAGAGAGGTTCAGACTCTTCCTCAAGTTTTCTATATCATGAACTCCTAGGAGAACAACGCAGAAGATTTAGTAAAACAAACAGGATTCCAAGATTCCAAGAGGAATTGTGGCGGGTCTCAAGGCGGTTAAACAGTTCTCCAGAGCCACCACCAGGTGGAGCCATTGCACCAGGCCGGATATCTTTTTTGTTGTATTGTCTCAGAATATTCTTTTTTTAAAAAATTGTGTCGTTTTGGTTATACATGACAATAGGGTTCATCTTGACCTCATTATAAAAGCATGGAATATAATTCAGAACAAACAATTCAGCTCCCAGTTTTTCCTCTTTCCATTCCCTCCTCCCTCTCCTTGTTCACTTCCCTCTACTCCACTGATCTTTCTGCTATTTACTTATAGTTTTTTAAAAAATTAAATTAGTGTCTTGTGGATATGCGTGTTGGTGAGATTTACTGTGGTATATTCATATATGGACATAAGAAAGTTAGGTCCGATTCACTCCACTGTCTTTCCCTATTCCATTCCTCCTCTCTTCCCTTCATGCCCCTTTGTCTTCTCCACTGATTTTCTATTCCTTTTTTATCCCCTCAACCTTGCTTTGGATTAGCTTCTGCATATCAGAGCAAACATTCAACCTTTGACTTTTTGGGATTGGCTTATTTCACTTAGCATGATAGTCACCAGTTCCTTCCATTTAAGTCTCCAGACCCATCCATTTACCAGCAAATATCATAAAGCCATTTTTATTTATGGCTGAGTACCCATTGTGTACACCACATTTTCTTTACCCATTCATCTGCTGAAGGACACCTAGGTTGGCTCCATAGCTTGGCTATTGTGAATTGTGCGGCTATGAACATTGATATGGCTGCATTATTATGGTATGCGGATTTTAAATCCTTTATATATGTGCCAAAGAGTGGGATGACTCATATTATGGTCCATTCCTAGTTTTTCTTTTTTCTTTTTTTAAATATTTTTTTAGTTGTAGTTGGACACAATATCTTTATTTATTTGTATGTGGTGCTGAGGATCGAACCCGGTGCCTCATGCATGCAAGGCAAGCACTCTACCACTGAGCTACAATCCCAGCCCCATTCCTAGTTTTTTGAGGAATCTCCGTACTGTTTTCCAGAGTGGTTGCACAAATTTGCAATCCCACCAACAATATCTGAGTGCCTTTCCCCCCACATCCTTGCCAATATTTATTGTTTTTTTTATTGTTATTTGTGTTCTGACTGGAGTGAGATGAAATCCCAGTGTAGTTTTAATTTGCATTTCACTGATTGCTAAGAGATGTTGAACATTTTTTTCGCATATTTGTTGACAATTTGTATTTCTTCTTTTGAGAAGTGTCTATTTAGTTCCCATGCTCATTTATTGATTGGGTTATTTGCTTTTTGGTGTTAATTTTTTTGAGTTCTTTGCATATCCTGGATATTAGTGCCCTATCTGAGGAGCAGGTGGCAAATATTTTCTCCCATTTCTTTTCTAAGTGTAGAGGGTGCACAGCAAGAGAAGGTGTGTGTAAATTATGAGATAATTTCCATCAGGAAGGCCTGGAAAAGATGTGCAATGTACTTTAAGGCAAGCTAATTAGTAAAGTGTGATTAATAATGTTACATACTCACTGCATCTTTAGGTTTTGAGGTAAGATGAGAGGTCAGGGAAATTATGTTCTTCATGATATTGGATTGGATATTTTGAGTATAAATATATCAAGTATAAATTGTTTCATTTCATGTCATGTCAATGCTTTTTGGAGGATTATCCTATGTCATTCCCAGAGGTATAAACACAAGTTAGACATCAAGGTATTCATAGGCCAGCAGGAAAGAAAAACATATACAAATGCAGTTACAATATAGAACACTGGGTGTGGGACAAGCGTGTGATCTTCCACCAGCCTGGTTTCCCCTCTCCCTCTAGACAGAGCGAGGCCCCGTCAGCACATTGGAGCTGCACTGCAGTCTGCCTTGGTTTGCCACTTTCTCAGAATAAACTGCTCTGCTCTTTTCATGGGCAGACCTGCCTGTCTCTATCTCAGCCCAGGGGCTCAAGGAGATACAGGTCTGTATTTCAGAGCTTCTGGTCTGGCTCCAGAGCCTCCTGCTCCAGGCAGCTCCCATAAAATGTCATGAGGGGTCATTGGCCATGTCCTTGAGGCTTGTCTTCCCTGCCTGAGGGTCTTGTCACTGTCTTAGAAGCTTTCTGCCTAGTTCTCCAGCCTCTAATATGGCCGGAGCATTTAGCAAATGTCAGCTGAAGAGAAAAGGCCGTGTGTGTGTGAGGTACATGAAGTTTTCAATTTGTTATTTTAGGGCTTCCATTTCCTTGCAGTTCCTCGACCTAAGTGGAGACTGACCCTCTTGTCTGAATCTTGACTAATACTCTTGTCTGAATTCTGCTACTTGTGTGTCTGGCTGACCTTTGGTGCCTTGTGTCAAATCTGTTTGCTTTCCCCTGAAATTTTAGTTCGTTTGGTTTTCTTTGGCTCTATAGCTTTCCAAATCCTCTAAAAAATGATAGTTTTAAATGCCCTGATTTTTCTAATTTCTACAGCAGAAATGTTGACTTGCAAGATTTACTTCCCTCTGCCTAGATGCATTGGTGTTCTAACTTGTCACACACTCAGATCCTCTCATGAGGAAAACTACCTTGCACTACATCACCCTTCAGCTTTCACCATGTTGCCTGTATTTTGTAAGCAACTTTTTTTTTTTTGTTTTGCAAGAGTTGTTTGTGTTTTTCCCTCTTCCATTTTTACTTTCTGGGTCACACTTCTACCCATCAAAGCCCGGCTTCTGCCCCTACAACGCTGCAGAAAGTTCTCTTTGTGACTCACTAACTCCTTTACCAGTTGTTCTATGCAGTGCATTCTTCTCACTCATCCCACTTGGCTTCTCAGCAGCACTGAAGTTATTCAAGTGGTCTGTGTCTTGAGATGTCTTCTTTCCCTGGCTTCTGTGATGTCATCTTTTATATTTCCTTTTCTAACTTACCGGATATTCTTTATCATTTACTAATTTCAGTTTCTGGAACTAGTTGGTACATTTTGAGATCCTTCCAAATAATATATGCAATTATTTTATCCCTCACTGCAGCAAAATAATATTTTGATTTCTTAAATAATTTTTGTGTTCTTTTTACCCTATACCTTTACTGACATTTAATCTAAGACAGTGCTATGTATTGGAATTTCTGAGATGATAGAAAGGTTCTGTATCTGTGCTGAGCAATACACTAGTCACTCACCACCAAGATATTGACTTCAGTAACCACCTGGCTTGCCCCCATGTGGACAACACAGAACAGCACATGAAATGGATGCCAAAAGTCAGCCAGATAGCTTAAAATATTAATACAAACACAGACTTGACTTTTTTGTTTGCTACTCCTGGGACAGTCTGTGCTGATCAGGCTTTTGTTTCTGCTCTGTGAACTGTGGTTGGTTTTCCTGTGCCATTTCTTCACTTCATTGAATCCTAAGATGAACTTGAAACATATATCCCCTTTCCATGTGTCCTTTGCTACTAAACTGTTTTGGTACTGGTCATCCAGTGCTCCTACTTCTTGTTATTTTCTGAAAGGATTTTCAAAATCTTAAGTCTTGGCCATCATTCAGAGACAGGTTGAAATAACATTCGCTAGAAATATCCAGGTGATATTTCAGTAATAGGCTCAGTTTGGTCTGAAAACCCTAAGAGAAGATCAGTTCCTTTCAGGAAACTTGGATAGTTCACTTTTCTCTGGGATTTAATTTCTAATTCCCCACTTTCACCTGTAGTTAGTCTTTTGTTATATTCATTCAAATGAAAAATATTTATTGAACATATATTAAGTGCCTGGTCCAGTTCTAGGTGCTGGGCATATAGAATTTAACAATCTAAACTTTCTGTGATGTCAAGGAGTTTATATTTTTGTAGACTAGAAAATAATATGAAGCAAATAAATATATAATATTATTTAGGAAAATTAAAAGGAAAACAACAATATGTTAATAAGACATAGAGCAAGGTGGAAGGGGTGGGGATTTAAGATAATGAGTCAGGGAAGGTCTCTCTGGGGAGGTGACATTTGAACAGAGACCAGGAAGAGGAGAGAGTGTGAGCCATATGATCACCTAGGGAGATAGATCTTCTGGAAAGAGTGGCAGAACAACCCAAGAGTGAGCTGGGTCTGGTGTAGGAAAAGTAAGCAGAGCACTTTGTTAAGCTGAAGGAGTGAGGTAGGGAGTAAAAGGAGATGAAGCTGGAGAAATAGGCAAGAGCCAAATATTTTAGATTTTATAGAACACTGTAAGGAGTGTGGGTTTTATTCAAGGTGGGAAGCACTGAGTCAAGGGTGAGCCATGATCCAGTCATGTTTTAGGAAGATCATTCTGATTGCTCTCTGGAGTCCTGATCACTGAGAAGTAAAATAGAAATTAGGGAGTCCAGGTGCAAGGTTTTTGCAGTGATGTAGGTGAAAAGTTGTTTCCCTGGTCTAGATGGTTGAGGTGCAAGTGATGACAGGTGGTGAGGTTTGAAGGAGGAGCGAATGGAGTTTCTGATGAATTGAATGTCAGGTGTGAAGAAGAGCTAAAGGTCTCCCATGCTTTGAGTCTGAAAAATCTGCTGAATATTGGGACCAATTATTGAAATGGGGAAAGCTGGAGAGAGGGCTGCTTACGATGATATGTTTTCCAAGTATAGATGTCAGGTACACAGCTGGAAATGTGAACCAGGATCAAGATATGGGCTTGAGATTCTGCAGTATATAGATGCCTTTAAAACCATGGATCTGAATAAAAATATCTAAGGGGAAGAATGAAGATAGACAAGAAGGTTAGAAGCCAAGCCCTGAGATGTTGGAAGGAGGAGGAATCATCAATATGAGATTTGAAGAATTTTCAAAGGAAAAGGGGAGATGGATAGCCTCAATGATTCTTATAGGCCAGTTAAGGTGGAGATCCCTGGACAAGGTCAGATTCACAGTGTAGGAGTGAAGACTCAATCATTGTGGGTTGAACTACAATGAGAGGTAACCAAGAGGAGATAGTCGGCAGAGATAAATTCATTTAGATTTGCTAAAAAGAGGTGCTCCGAAATGAAGCAGTAGTTGGAAGCAAATGGAGGGGTTCTAAAGCAGGTAGGTGTGTTAGTCCGTTTTTTGTCACTGTGAACAAAATATCTGACAAGAACAACTTGGAGGAGGAAAGGCTTACTTTGGGCTTATGGTTTCAGAGGTTCAGTTCAAGGTCAACCAACTCCATTGCTCTGGACCTGAGGTAAGGCTGAACATCATGGTAGAAGGGCCTGGTGGAAGGAACTCATGGCAGTTGGGAAGGAGAGAGAGAGAGAGGAAGAAGAGGGCCAGGCAATGGCAAAATACAGTCCCCAAAGTCACACTCCTAGTGACCTGTTTTCTCCAGCCACACACCACTTATCTATAGCTACCACCAAGTAATCCATTCAAATTATTAATCCATCAAATGGACTAATCCACTGAGAGATAATAGCTCTCACAATCTAATCATTTCACTTGGAACATTCCTACATTAATACATGAGCTTTTTGGGAAACACCTCATATCTAAACCTTTATAGCTGGAATGTTTGCTTGCTTATGATGAGAAATATTACATAGATATTACATAGGTTCTTTTTCAGAGTTTTAAGAGCAAGATACAGTACTTGGAGAGAGGTATCCCTGCTTACACGAGAACCTAGCTTCAAGAGAAAGGATGGAGCCCAGTAGCAGGGGTTGGCTCATCATGTTGGGCTGATCTTCAGATCCCCACTTTGTCCTGAATTTACCACCAACCTCTAATTGGCTAGTCCAATCACACAGCCATCACTAATCCCATATGTTATTCCTCCCAGTCATTGGTGAAACTGAGTCTAGAAGCTGAAGTTTGCTTTGAGGTCTATGGCCAGTGGGGTTGTGTCAGGGTGGCAATGCCAAGGTTCAAATCCATATGCCCCTTTTTCAAGATGGGAATAACAGGAGGACATAACAGACGCCATTCTTTCCATCTCTTCTGTTTACCTTCTCTCCTCTGATTTTGAGGAGTGTACAGCAGGCCCTCTTTTCCCATTGCACAAGAAATAGTGCTAGCCCTAAGGATCCCTTTAGACAGTATGGTTAAAGCCCACAGATGAGCACCAAATATCCATCCCAGTTATGTTGTAGTGGAAATTGCTTTAAACAAAAATCACTCTATGACCTTGATTCAATGTGTCATTTCTGGACCTAAGTTTACCTTCAAAATATAATTTTGGAGAAGTCAACATGATAAGTAAAATTGTTTTTGTTTAGCAGGTGATAACTCTATGATATATAACTTTTGGAGCTGTAGTATAAGTAGAGCTGTGGTTCGTACCCTTGGCTACATAGTAGTATCCATCAGGGGAACTTCAAGCAGTCCCAAGGCCGGCATCCAGGTATAACCCAGGCGATTCCAGTATGCAGCCGAGGTTGAGAACCACGGATTTAAAACTGTGCTACTCAGGGTGCTTTGTAGACCAGCAATGCAGGCAGCCTGGCAGCTGGAGAGAAATGCAGGCCTATTAAATCAGACTTGCATTCTAACAACCCTCCCCCCAAGTGGTTTGCATGCATATAAAACTTTGAGAGAGTGCTTCAGAGCTTTGCAAAAGACTGGAGCCAGTGAAGTTGGAGAGTTCCATGGCACGTGCTCTGCAATCCAATTGCAATACCAGATGTTGCTGTAGAAAAATCAAATTTGTGAAGAAACAGCTTTGTGAACTCAAGAGAACCACACTTGAAGGAAAGAATGAGGATGCATTTCACAAGAGTAAATAGCAAACAACAGAAAATGTGTTTAATCTAGTTCCTTTACTATAAAAGAATGAAAATTGCTGGTGAAAGTGACTTCTGCAAATGAATCCTAAGATTGAGCTTTCTGCACATAGATTTTCTTCCCAGTGTGGTTTTGGTATTGAAAATGACCAGAATTAGAAATAATTCAATTGTTCTCTAATAGAAGCATGGTTAAATTATGTTTTGTTACTTTTGCTTGACTGATTTTTATGCAAGGAGAAAAGGTGAAAGGGTATGTGTTTGAATGTTGATAATGGTTGTCCATAAATAGTGTATATTTTCTTTTACTCTCTAATACTTTGATAATTTAGCTCATCCCTGAAACAACAAGCATTTCTACTTAAAAAAAAAATCTCCTGTGCTTCTGGTCTTCATGAACTGTCCACAATACACATTGAAGCATTTCATTCTCCTGCTACCATCCTCCAGTTTCACAGAAATCTGATAAAAAGAAACATAACCACAGAACATCTTGGTTACATGATATGGTTTACAGCTTTTCAATGTGGCTTTATAAGATTGTTGCCATTTCTGTTTTCTTCGGATTCTACCTTGGGTATGTACAGCAATTGTTAACTTGTATAACTTGGTTTTCTCTGAGGCAGGGTCAGTTATTACTGCTTTTGTGTATAGGTATAATTGCTGCTGGGAAAATATGATTAAAACAAAAATCTCCCCATTGAGTCTTTCCACAAAGGTAGTAAAGAAAATGGTCTTATTGTTGAATAAGTATTAAACCAGAATGGAATACCTATCACAGGCAATCTGCTGAGAGACTGCAAAGACAGGAAACTCATTCTTTTAAATAGTTAAGCAGCTACAACCTGATACATACATGTTTTCAAGATAAACAGTAACTAATTAATCGTTAAGTAAGAGGACTTTGCAGCAAAATTTGTTTACATAGTTCATCCTAGATTCACCTGGTGATTGGAATGACTATCTATGTTAGTTATTTGGCTTTATCCAAAGGAAAAACAAACTTTTCACGTCTTTATGACAGGAGGTAGTTTTGCAACTTGGAATTAAGGCATCCCCCAGTTAGGCTCCTATCTTCTCTCTGAAACTGGAATAGGGGCAATATCTTCCTTGGTGTTTACCTGAAAGAGGGCCCCAGGGCCTTGAAAAGGACAGTCTTGGGGTTTAACATCAGCAAGAGGCTTATTCAACTTTTAAAAGTTTTACATACATTTCGGAGACAGAAAGAAATTGCAGTGACAAGTTTTCTAATGTTAACACCCTAAGAAAAGAGAATGGATGTCTCTTCCTTTATTTTCAACAGGGAGAACTAAATCTATTTTAAGCTTGTGTTTGTCCTTGTATTACCCATAGCTTTAACGTGCCTTTGTGAGAATGATCTGTTGAAAGCTCTTAATAGATGGATAGTCTGTGCCTTACCAACCTGAAGCCTTCAAAAAAATTGATTAAACCACTGAAGTCCCTTCTATCACCTCACTAGGGTTTCCCATCATATTGACTTTGACTGACAGTAAGTTTTCCTTGCAAAGCTGAATAGGTCAGGGACAAGTGAGGGGTAAATGGGTTCCATCATCAGACCTTGGGAGTCTATGTCACTGCTTAGCCTCTCGCTGGCTCTCTGGTCTCCATTTGGACTCAGATGCTCAGCACATCACAGTCAGTTCTTTAAGAAAGAAATCTCCAAGTTTCAAATGTCCTTTCAGTTTAAGCCAATTCCCATGCATCCCGCATCTGTGCCACACTTTACAACTGGTGAAGTATGTATGGCTTATCATTATTTTAAACATCACAACAATCCTACAATGCAAGCATTATAGTCCTCATTTACTATGAAAGCTATAGCATCCATTGGTAGTGCAGAAACCATATCTGAGAATTCCTTTGTGTTGTAGTTTGTTTTCATATGTAACTTTACACTTTACTTTCAATCTAAGATATTATTAAAGAAAATTTTAGAAAAAGGAAAATGTTCTTCTGATATTGCACTAATTTGCCTAATAATAGAGCTATGGAGTAGCTTCTGCTAATTTGTAATTATAAAATAAATGTACATAACATCAGAAGCTGTCATGGGTGTGTGTTATTTGAAAGTACAAAATAAGTTAAATAGTCTTTAATGTTTACTGCTCAATATTGCAACCAAAAACGGTTAAACTTGGCATCAAAACAAGAGGGAAATGCAGCTCTTGGACCTGATAAACTCATGAGTACAAATTACCTGAAATATTTCCTATTTAAAGCTCTACAATTATTTACAATGCAGCTTATGGCATTGTGTTTTTCTACTAAAATAAAGTCTGTGGGCTTTTGGTTTTACCCAGAGTGATTTAACCAAATGAAATGTGGACATGTTCACAGAAGTAGGAAATAGTGGATAGACTAAAGATAGTTGTCTCAAAAAATCCCATTTAGTAAAGTGACTCCCCACCTCCTATCTCAGGGCTACAATGTTATGCCCCTTGTGTTAGACAATTCAATAACCATTCACATGAATCTCTGACAACATTTTTGTTTGTTTTTTAAAATAGAAATATCTTAAAAGCTGCAGAGCAATTCCTAAAGTATCTCAAGGTGTCTCACTGGAGTCGTGCTCAGTAGCTGCTCCGTTGATTGCCAGCCTTGGTTAACAGTGGAGGAACTGAAAAGACAAACAGATAAGAGCAAAGACAATGAGAGAGAAGCATTGACAAATGAGTGATTTTAATAAATATCCTAAATTGGGAAAAATAAGAGGAGGGAGTTGCATGATGGGAACATGTATTATTAGGGGGCATTTTCTGCTATGAGAGACCCAAGAAGCTCTGGACTTGTTGGCAGATAGCTAAGGAGGTACTGAAGTCAGGATGTTTATCTAGAAGTCTGCCTGTGAGACATCTGTGCAACTTGGATTCACATTTCTTCTCTTCTATCCCCGTTTGAGAGAAGGTATCTGGGAGTTACCTCTGAATTAAAAACTGGGAGATTTCTTTCTTAAAGAAGTGGCAAACTCAGGGAAAATTTTGGGTCAGTAGAGTGTGTGCCAATAGTTGCAGTTCTATTTTTCAACCTTGATTATAAGTAAAGCCTCCTTAATGGGTAAACTCTGTGTGTCTATAAGAGCTCTTATGCACAAGGAGAAACTAGTGGTAAAATAATTTTGAACTCAATTTGTCATAGACAATAATGAGTCAGTGTCAGCCAAAAACAAGGAATGTTTTAGACATTCAAGAATTCATTTTTCTTATATGCCGTTTTCAGAGAAGATACTTGAGGATGTACTGGAAAGAAATGGAGATGAGACGCAATTGCAGAATGTACGAGAAATAAGAAAGAATGAGATTCAGGATTGAGACAATTCGTAGTCAAGGGATCAACTCATGAATTTCATTTATGCACTGAAAAGAAATATCAGGATGACCTTGTGTAACAGGCTTAGCAAGAGACAAATTTGCTTAGATCAGGGAGTTGAGTAACTCCAGAAAGAATGGAATAGAGTCCACAGAACAGAATGAGGGAACCCCAAAACATGATATGGTAAAAACAAAACAACAAGAATAAAAGAGGGATATAGAAGTTCCATGAAAAAAAAAAAAAACAAACCCTATATCATGGAGTCAAGGTCCAAAATATGAAGCAAACAAACAGACAAACCAAAAAGCTTTTGATTTTAGAGGAACATTTATGAAGAGAGAGAATCCATTGGATCTAGACTTTTGGACCATTTGGGTGTGAAAGAAGGGTATCCAATCCTAGGACACTGGCCCTTTATTGCTCAATATTTATGTGGCCATGATAATAAATGTTTATTATTGGTCTTCACTTGTTAAGATCAACATGTAGACAAAACACAAAAAATTTAAATATGGTAGGGATTGGCTTTAGTTAAATCTGCTGCATTGGATACATTTAGGCATGAAATTTCTTGAGTAGTAGGAGACCTACTTTCTTAAAAATGTAGAAAAGTGTTAGCCCTGTAGCCTCGCCAGAAATCTGATTAGGATGGATCATACATCTATGCCACGGTCATGGGAACTTCCTTTGTCTTGCAGGGAGGGGACCAGAGTTAGGATATCCTACTAATGATGTGCTTCTACTGTTAGCAGGAAAAGGGCCTGGGAATGAGAGACTCAAGGCTTCTCCTCTGAGCCTCAAAGATGCTCACTCACCTTTGCAGGATCAGATAGTGGGATCTGTGTTATCTCTACCTTCTGCTGTATCTTTCGCCCTAATAGGTGGGCTCTGATTGTTACCATAGATGAGAAAATGCTTACTACTACCATGAATACATGTCTGAGTGTTTTATTTCTGCTGATCTACTAATTGATAGGACATTTAATTCCTCACAATGGAAGTATCAGATAAAATTTAAACATTAAGGTTGGGCATGTTGTCTCATGCCTGTAATAACAACTCCTTGGGAAACTGAAGTAGGAGGATCACAAGTTTAAGGCCAGGCTGAGCAACTTCATGAGACTCTGTCTTGAAATGAAAAATAAAAGGCTGGTGATGTCACTCAGTGGTCAGGCACTAGCATGCACAAGGCCCTGACTTCAATTCCCAGCACCTAATAATAATAATAATAATAATAATGTTGATAATATGAAAATGAAGGTAATTGTGACAAAACTTTGAGAAGTAAAAATGCAACTCAGAACTACAGTGAGGTTTCATCTCACTCCAGTCCGAATGGCAATTTCAAAAATACAAGCAATAATAAATGTTGGTGAGGATGTGGGGGAAAAGATACACTCATACATTGCTGGTGGGACTGCAATTTGGGGCAACCTATCTGGAAAGCAGTATGAAAATTCCTTAGAAAACTTGGAATGGAACTACCATTTGACCCAGTTATCCCCCTCCTAGATTTATACCCAAAGGACTTAAATCAGCATACTACAGTGACCCAGCCACATCAATGTTTATAGCAGCTCAATTCACAATAGCTAAACATGGAATCAACTTAGGTGCCCTTCAACAGATGAATGGATAAAGAAATCATGGTATATATACACAATGGAATATTACTCAGCCTTAAAGAAGAATGAAATTATGGCATTTGCTGGTAAATGGATGGGACTGGAGGATATTATGCTAAGCAAAATAAGCCAATCCCAAAGAACTAAAGGCTGAATGTTTTCTATAATATGTGGATGCTAATTCACAATAAGAGGTGGGAAGATTAGAGGTACCTTGGATTAGACAGGAGTGAAGGGAAGGGAGGGGGGACATGGAGGTAGAAATGATGGTAGAATGAATCAGACATTATTACCCTATGTGCATATATGATTACATGACCTGAGTAACTCTATATCTTGTACAGCCAGAAGAATAAGAAATTATACTTCATTTACGTAGGATATGTCAAAATGCATTCTACTGACGTGTATAACTAATTAGAACAAATAAAAAAATTTAAAAAAACCTTTGAGAAGTAGAAGGGAAGGTAAAGAGAAAAGGCAAGTAATTCTAATATTCTAATATTTCACACTGGGGATTCCAAATACATTCTAGATAGTTGAAATAATAACAAATACTTGAAGCCAGGAGTAGTGGTGTATGCCTATAATCCCAGTGATGAGGGAGGCAGAGGCAGGAGCATCACAAGTTTGAGGCCACCCTAGGCAACTTGGCAAGCCCATCCTCTCAAAATGAAAAAAAAGAAGGGCTGAGGAGGTAGGTCAGTGGTACAGCATTTGCTTAGCATGTATAAGGCCTTGTGTTTAATCTCTAGTATGAAAAAAATAGTTGAATATACTATTTAAATTTTCAGGCACTCAATTAAAGGTCTAGTATGCAAAAAAGAACTACTGAGTCAAAGCTTCTAATGTTAGGGCTGAGAATCTGTGTTTTGAAATTTCTGATGCAGCCATTCACTAATTTGAAATGACAAATCTAAATACAACCCTTGTTAATATTTAGTAGATTTACCATTTTTTCTATACGTGAATAATTTTATGTATTCACTTTTATGGAAACTTGGAAAAAATTGTGTATTGTATTGTGTCTTGTGTGTTTTAACAGAACCCCAACCCTGATTAAGTTAAGCCAAACAGAGTTTATTGACCTAAAACTGAGGATTCTAAAGTTGGCTCTAACTCAAATAACTACTCAATCCAGTGTGTCTTCTACTCTCACCACCTTTAACTTTATTTAGAAATTAAGGCTGGCCCTTCTCTCCCTTACCAACTGTAGGAAGAAATGGTCCAGGAGTTGTTATCATTAGTCTATTTTTCTTGATGTGCCAAAGGAATGAGGTGCCTTAATGTGACCTAATTGACTTGCACAAGTTAAAGTCAGCACCACTGGAAAAAGATGGAAAGGTTTCCTTAGAAGGAGGGGAAGCTCTATTAGCAGAGAGAGGGGAAGGAAGGACATGTGCTGATCAAAAGAAATCAACAAATGGGTAACACCCACTGTACTGTTGTGCTTCTGGCTGAACTCATGTCCTCCAGTGGTTTTGAAAATCTGATAGTTTGTTACCATATACTAGTACATTTTATATGGACACTATATTGGTTATCTATTACTGCATAACAAGTTATCCTAAAAGTTGGTAGTTTAACTAGATAATATATATATTATTGATAACATATGTTATCTCATAAAGTTTCTTAGTGTGAAGACTCTCGTGTGGCTGAACTGGGTAAATCTGGCCCAGGGTCTGTCATGAGATTGCATTCAAGCTGTCAGCTAGAGGGGAATGGATGGTCAGAGTGTGTAAAACTTCATTTATGTAGGATGACTAGGTCCTAGAGATCGACTGAACAACATAGTACCTGTAGTTAACAGTGTTGTATTGAATACTTAATTTTCCAGGAAAGTAGATCTTAAAGTATTCTTATAAAATAAAGTGAAGAGGATGGGAGGAAATTTTTGGAGGTGATAGATGTGTTTATGACATTGATTGTGGTGATGCTTTCATGGATATATATATATAATTATAATATATATATATTATTTTCAAACTCATTCATATGTATACCTTGAATATTTATAGCTCTTTGTATGTCAATCACACTTCAGTAAAGTGGTTAAAAAAATGAAAAATCAGAAGACTCAACTGGGGCTGGAGGATCTGCTTCCATGCCCACTAATGTGGCTTTTGGCAAGTGGCTTCAGTTCCCTACCCTGTGGGCCTCTCCGTAGACCTGCTGATGACATGCATGACCTCCCACAGAGTGTGTCCAATAAGAGGAGATGAAGAGCAAGAATAAGAGAGAGAAAAAGTTACAATCTTTTTATAATCTAATCTTGGAAGTAAAATATTATCACTTCTGCCTTATTTTATTGCTTACATAGACCAAACAATATGAGGGGACCACACAAGGGTGTGAATACCAGAAGGTGGAGGTCACTGGGGATTGTGTTAGAGGTTGCCTATTAGAGGTACTGTTATTTGTTATTTTGGGGTAATTATGTTGGTTTTAATTTGTCAAAAGTTTAATATTATAATGAACTTTTATTTTTTTTTGTATGTTATCTGTTCAACATTTCTGTTTTATTTTTTCAAGTAGATTTTTTGGAATGTGCATTATTTACCAAAGAACATATACTTATTAAAGCCTTTATACTTTGCAGTATTTTCAAAGTTTCCTGCAACAAGCAAGCATTATGCCTAAAAGTAGAAAAATATTATTTTAACAATAACTAAGAGTAAATATTGAGAACCTAGATAATTAACACAAATAAAATCATACCCTGCCCAAAGAGGAGACTCCTTATTCACCAAAAGAACTTGGTTTATTCATATTACACTCACATTCATACAAGATGAAAGATGTATAAGTGATCCACTCTGTGCCAATACCTCTGGGGCCACCTGGCACCCTCTCAGCTCACCTCTGAGTTCAGCCAGTTTTGATGGACAGGTATGAGTCAAGTTACTCTTGCCTTTTGTTTTTCCACATTCTGCTCCTGGCCATCTCACATCCTGAGAACTTCTCTAACTTTTGCAAATGCAGCTCAGAAGTGCAAGGGGTTAAAGCCCCTGAGGACAACCTTCCTTTTGGGAAAGGCATTGGAGTAGAATCATCTCTTAGAATCCATGAGGGTTTGGTTCCAGAACACCCTCCACCCCTGCCCTGCACACAGGCAACAAAGTCAGCAAATGTTCAAGTTCCTTATATAAAATGGCATAGTATTTTCATATGGCCCATGTACATTCTCCTGTATATTTAAAATTATTAGTCCAATTTTGTTACTTTAACAAGAAATTGTACTGATAGGGAAAAGAGGTTTATGTAGCTCAGGAGGGTGTAAGTCAGAACAGCATGGTGCTGGCTCTTGTCAGTGCCCCCGTGGCCCTATCTTTGTGGATGGCACCACAGTTGGGGAGCACATGTGAGAGGGAGAGATCATATCACAAAACAGGAAGCCAGAGAAAATGTTTCAGGGTTTGAGCCTGGTCTTACAACAACTCATTCCTGTGAGAACTCAGGGTCCCACAAGAAATACCTCAATCCCTTCCAAGAGCACACTCCTAGTAAACTAAGGACCTCCCACTAGGGCCCCCCCTTACCATCTCCACACTGAGGACAAAACTTTCAACACCTGAGCTCTTGAGAGACAAACTCAATCACAGTACTAGATTACTTATAATACCTAATCCAATGTAAAAGCTGTGGAAACAGTTGTTATGCTGTATTGTATAGGGAATAACAAGAAAAATAGCCTGTATATGTTTAGTATAGATGCAATTAAATTTTTTTTTCCCTATTTGGGGTTGTCTTAATACATAGATGCAGAACTCACAGATATGGAGAGCTGATTGTATTTACCTTCCACCATTCAGGTGAACCATTTAGGGAAAACTTCAGCACACTCCTCAGAATTCCTGACAGAACTAAGCATTAGATGCTGATGTCAGGGAGCTCAAAATGCACCTTTACCTTAGCTCTTTCTCCTTCAGTCTCTCCAGTGCTTGGCTCTGCTCTCTGATAGCCTCTCCTTTTAAAAAAAATTTTTTAATTGTGGATGGACCTTTATTTTATTCATTTATTTATATGCGGTGCTGAGGATCGAACCCAGTGCCCCACATATGCGAGGCAAGCTCTCTACCACTGAGCCACAATCCCAGCCCCTCTGGTAGCCTCTCTTAAATTCCTTGCACCAAAGGAAACAAGCAAGAATGTGAAGAGAGAGCCTACAGAATGGGAGAAAATCTTTGCCACATGCCACTTCAGATAGAGCATTAATATCTGGGATATATACAGAACTCAAAAAACTTAACACCAAAAAAATAAAACAACACCAAAAAAAAAAAAAAACAAACAAACAAACCAAAAAACCCCAAGTAACCCAATCAATAAATGGGCAAAGAAACTGAACATACACTTTATAGAAGAAGAAATACAATTGGTCAACAAAAAAATGTTCAACATCTCTAGCAGTTACAGAAATGCAAATAAAGACTACACTGATATTTCACCTCACTCCAGTCAGAATGGAAATTACCAAGAATAACATGTTGGTGAGGATGTGGGGGAAAAGTCATACACATACATTGCTGGTGAGAATGCAAATTGGTACAAGCATTCTGGAAGGCAGTATGGAGATTTCTTAGAAACTTAAAATAGAACCACCATTTGACACAGTTATCCCACTCCTTGGCATATACCCAAAGGGCTTAAAATAAGGATACTGATTTTAAGTGGCCACATTAATGTTTAGAGCAGCTCAATTCACAATAGCTAAGCTACAGAATCAACCTAGGTGCTCTTCAACAGATGAATGGATAAAGAAAATGTGATAAGTATACACAATGGAATATTACTCAGCCTTGAAGAAGGATGAAGTTATGGCATTTGCCATTATATGGATGGAACTGGAGACTATCATCCTAAGTGAAATAAGCCAATCTCAAAAAACCAAAGGCTGAATGTTCTCTCTAATATGCAGATGCTAACACACGATGGGGATGGGGCGGGGAGAATAGAAGTTCATTGGATTAGACAAAGAGGAATGAATGGAATGGAGAGGAGATGGGAATGGGAAAGACAGTAGAATGAATCAGACATAAATTTCCTATGTTCACACATGAATACACAATCAGTATAACTCCACATAATGTACAATCACAAGGATGGGAAGTTAAACTCCATGTATGTATAATATATCAAAATACATTCTATTTCCATGTATATCTAAGAACAACAAATAAAAAAATTTAAACAATTCCTTGCACCAAGTACATGCCTCAGCATCGGATTCCAAGGGAATACAAAATAAACCACTGTTTTAAAGAATTATATAGCAATCATCCTGTAGAATTAAACTGTGAAGTCCCAGAAAATAATAAGGATTGGAGAAATCCATGTATGCTACTGTAACAAAAATGTGACGCTGAATAAGGAAAAGAGGTACATTTAGCTCCCAGTTCTAGAGGTCCAAGAGCATGGTGCCAACATATGCTCAAGGACTTCCTGGGGGTGTCACAATATGGCAGAGATGCTTAAAGGGAACCAGCTGAACACAAGAGGGGCCAAGCACATGTGGTAGCCTCACTTTATAACAATCACTCTCTAGAGAACTAGCTCTGTAAGACCAGAATTAATTCCTTCTGAGAGTGGTGTCCCATGACCAGCTTCTACCAAATGTCACCCCTTAAATGTTCCACCACCTCAACACTGTAGGAACACTCTGCATACCTTCAACCCCTCTCTTCCATCTTTCCCCATCCTATGCTAATGGCCTATGCTCTTGACAGAGAGCACCCCTTTGTTTGTACCTTGGGCCTGATTGGTCCAGGAGTGTATATAAGCTTCTGTATTTCTGGAATAAACGGTGTTCCCATCTTGCTCTGGCAGAGCAGTTTTTACCTACACCCCAGGGTCTGGGTGCAGTGACTCTGCAGGCTGTCACCCCCGTCCTGGGAGACTACATTTAATCTTCCCAGAAGACCCCCCTTTCTTCATCTCTCAGTACCCCAACTTGTCGAGCAGACCCATGCAACGTGACTTTAAAACAATAAACACCTCCAACACTTGGGACCTTTGGGGCACATGAGGCTCTGGGGGACACACTCAGACCATATCCAATCCATGGCTGAGGGGTCATATGCTGACTGCAGTCATCACTGGCCCACTCATGGAACACGCAAAAACTGCTACTCAGGACAATTTCCAACTTCCTGATGTATCAATTTTAAAAACAAAGTAATGAAGACTGGTCAGAAGTCCCCTGGCATGGCCCTAAACCAGCCCCCAACACTTCATGCAGAATCCAATTCTTGGGGAAGTAGCTTCAGATCGAATCTAAACTACTCTAGGCATATGGAAGGAGGGGAAGGAAGACTTCTATGTCATTCCACAGTGCCTGTCATCTTTGTACACATTTTTACAAATTATGGGAATACGTTATGCACTACAAACGTTCATGAAACATCCTTAATAAACCAAAATGCTATCACATAAACAAGGATGGATAGGACATGAATTTTGTTCAAACAGAGATGGAATGGAATTTTTTTTTTTGTTTTTTTGTTTTTGTTTTTATGCCTGGGATTGAACCCAGGGGCTCATGTATGCTAAGCACATATTCTACCACTAAAGAATAGAGTATAATCAGCCCCTTGATGGGATTGTTCTAGATTTACATTTTATTCTCATTAAATTCTTCAACATATGAAAAGAAGACTAGTAAGTCTTCTAGTCCAGCTGTCTATTAAAACATTTGTATATTACTTAACTAAAAACACATTTTCTTTTTCTGTACTAGAGAGATTGAACCCAGGGGTGCTTTATCACCAAGGCACATCCTCTGTTCTTTTATTTTTTATTTTGAGACTAGCCTTGAACTTGATGATCCTCCTTCCTCAACCTCCCAAGTTGCTGGGATTATAAATGTGCCCCACCATACCCACCTCTGAAAACAATTCTTTTTTTTTTTCTTTTTTTTATTTA
>CM053405.1:31183063-31210418 GCA_028644305.1 Xerus rutilus | reverse complement strand
CTCTGCTTACCCGTGCGAGTGAAATTTCCTTCCGTGCTGTCCAAAAGCCGGGTGGGAGAAGGTTGTACCGCAGTTTCTGGTCTTTTGTTTGGGGAGACTGGTAGCTGCGTCCCTCTAAGCCGCCATCTTGCCGGAAGTCCCTCTGAAAACAATTCTTACGGGATTTGATGGAACTGTAACTATAAACTTATACAGCTCATTATGTATTCAAAGATTAAGAAAAAACAAAAAATGAAAAAGAAGAAATAAAAGGTTAAGGCAGCATATATAAGAAAATAATATTTAAACATTGAATTTGGTGATGTAAAGAATCCTTTTGTCATGCAAGGAACCACTCAGATTTATATGTGGATTTTTCACATGTTGGATGTTTGTGATGAATCATGAATTTTCTGTGTTCCTAATATTTGCAGCATTAGATTAGGCAAGTTAAGGTATTATTTTTTTAAAAAAACATCATCTTAGAGAAACTTCTTAGACTATTGTCACTATTTTCAAGGATGCTGGAGTTCCTGAAGACCTCAAATTAAGAGCCAGTTTTGTGGATCATATCCTCTATTAGAGAGTTTTTCTGGGTTGTTTGATGCACATCAAACAAAGGGTCCTTGTAATCCAAAATTATCATGTTTCCAATGCCCAACTACCTAGTAACCCCAAGATCATAAAACAAGCTCAGGGATGAGTTCACAGCAAAGTACACCTCAAAGGTGACTGTCTTTAAAGTGGGTTTTGTGGGGAGAAAATGTTTAATTAGCATTTATAAATTAGAGTTTTCCTTTTTGAGGTCAGATTGGCCTGTCTGCTGCTCTTGCCTCTGTTGAGGTCCGATGATAAGCTGGGCAGTAGGTTATCAGGAAGCTTTACTTAATCTAGAAGACAGAAAAATGTTAGACTTTGTCCTTTCCACGTCTCTTAGTCTATACCTGAGGTTGGGCTATTTATTTATTTATTTATTTATTTATTTATTTATTTATTTACTATTGTGCTGGAGAATGAACTTAGGGCCTCACATGCCTGGCAAATGACTGGCTAATTTATAAAGAAAAGAAATTTATTTCTTATAGTTCTGGCAACTGGGAATTTTAAGAATGAAGGGCCACATCTGGTGAGGGCCTTCTTGCTACATCATAACATGGTAGAAGGTAGAAGAAAAACAGAGAATGAACTAGAGACAGCAAAAGCCTGTGAGCTCAGGTCTGTCTTTCTCTTAAATCATCAATTCCATCATAGGGATTCCACCTTCATGACTGCTTCTAACCCTAATTACCTCCCAAAGGCCCCTCCTCCAAATATCAACATAAGTATCTGGGGACTAAGTTTCCAACACATAAACTTCTGGAGGACACATTCAAAGCAGAGCACCTCATTAGTTTCCCCTGCCCCCCTGCTCCCATCTCTCCAGCTCCCCACCCCACATCCAACACCATACACACATGCGTGTCTCTCTCCAATATAAGGAACTAAAACCACAGGAAGGCATGAATACAGTCATTCTCAACTTCTCTAAACATATGCATGTGTTCTCTCTCTCTCTCTGCCTCTCTGTCTCTCTCTCTCTCTTTCACACACACACACACACACACACACACACACACACACAGTGCTTTGTACTTAAAAGCAGTAAAATAGATCCAAGAACAAGTTCACTAAGCACAGACCTACAAAGTGCTTTTTCATTTTTAATACCTAATGTTTTCAGATGTAGGTTATACCTGGAAAAGGGCAAAATAGCAGGACAAACATACTCTCTTTTATTTCCTTGTCCTCTTCTTTTTCATTGAAAGGGATAAATGTTGAATTCACAATCTTTTTCTAGAGCATGCAAATTTTAAAATAGTTACCTTTATTCCTTTAAATAAAATTGATGTGTTTTTCTTCCCTTTCTAGTTCTACTTTTAAAAAATACCCAAAAGAGAATGTGCTTTACATTTTGGGTCATTAACTTTGGGATTATAATAATCTAAAAGATGTGTGAATATGTATGTATCTTGGTCAACAGATCAGCAGCTGGAATACCAGAAAAATTCTGTCAATGGAGCAGAGACCATCAGGTTTCTGTAACAGCGGTTTTTGTTTAGTTTTGTTAACTCTGTGGGTCTTGACAGAGGGTCATATGCTGAAATTTGATGTTGAATAATTTTTAGGGTTAGATTCCTTCTTGTTGCTTTCCTTCTTATCTCTCTCTCTGTTTTAAGTTTGCAGTCTGTGTGAGGGCTATTAGGACCTTCTATCCCAGCAGGGACACAGTCATCACGGGATTCTGCCTTTGTCCCAAGGACAGCTCTGTCGCACTGTGCCTGTCGCTTTCTGTGCTCTTCATACTGACCGAGCCCCCATGGCTAGAGGGCCAAATGCTTGAGGAAGAACTTGATAAAACAGCCACCAGGGCACACTGCTTCCCTTTGGACTTTGACCTGGTTCTCAATGATCTTGGAGTTGAACAGTTCTCAGAATCACAAGGCCACAAAACTAGCCAGTGTTGGCTGTCCCCTTCTCAGAAGTGTCTCGTTTCTCCAGGCTCATGGGACCTCTAGGCTCTCTGAATCACAGCTAACGACCATAGCAATCAGCGTTGGGTACCTGTGGTATTGCAGAACCCACAAGCTACATTGTATGTTCTCATTTCATCCTTCAGGTAGCCTACGCAGATTGGTGGTTTAATTTCCAGACGATGTAGCTGAGGTTCTGTGAAGTTCAGTTGCTTGTCCAAGGTCATTTAGCTATTAGAGCTTGGATGTCAGCCCAGGTCTTTCTGATGAGTTTGGAAAGTTTGCCCAGAGCAGGACACTTCAAGAGTGATCATCTTCCCCCAGTAATTGTAGGACAAGTATCCACATGCAGCATAATGAGTAGAATTAAACACTGGGTTCAAGTCTGAGCTGAATTGCGTAGGTGTGTGACAGAATAGGTCTCCTAACCTCTTCGAGTGCCAGTGTCTGCTTCACAAGGTGAGTTGGCCAATCTAAGGCCCCCTGCCATGCCAAGTTCCTGGCTTTCCCTGATTCTAGGCAAAGAAGGAAGGTTTGAGTCCATTAACTCCCAGCCCAGGAGATGACTTCATAGAGGGAAGAGTGATCAGGTTTTCTGCTTCCTTGCAGGCTTAGCCTGGACCTCTGATCAGCTGGAATGGAGTATGACTGAGGAAAGGTGTGGACATATTGCCAGAGGACATTGCTGTTTTGAGTCTGGTTGGTGTAGTGAGAACTGCCTCTGCTTTCTGTGAAGAAACAGAACAGTTCCTGTTCTGAGCTCTTGTTGCAATATGTCTTTCCAGAATGCTCCCTCCCCCTTTCCTTCTTCTCTTACCTTTTAACACACATGGCATTGACCTGATGTCCCCACAGACCTTTCTACCCCTCATATGAGAGCCACCAATGACTGAGGCAGGACACAGTGGGGGGCGAGGGGGAGAAAACAAACAATAAAAGTAACCATTTGTTGAATGTCTAAGTTTAAGGCATTTTGGTAATAAGTAAGATAGAGTAGATAATAAATCAGGCAGGCAGTTAGGGTAATAGGTTCCAGAAAGGCTTTTCTGAATGTAAAGGCCACTCCATAAAATTAACTGTAGATACATTCCAAAGATTTCAAGTTGACCCTTTGCCTGGAGTAGTGGGGAAACAGAAGTGGGCATGGGGTGTGGGGGGTGGACCTGAATAGAGACTGCTGGAAAGTCCAAACTCAAGGGCTAAAAGGGCGTAGCTAATCAGAAGGTCACAAGCTGAACTCATAGCCTCAACACTTTCCCAATACCTGTTTAGCATAGATTTTAAACAACAGCCTTAACCTGGCAGCTATATTAACTCTTAGACTAGCTCTGCTATATGACAACCTGCTATCAGGTCCACTCTTGCCCAGTAGAGCTCGGCTTCTTTTCTTCTCAAATAAATCCTGACCCTTTTGCTCTCACCTTCCATTGCTCATGGGTTACATTTTTCAAATCTGCAAGATAACAACCTGGAAAGAACTCTGCGGTGAGCTGCGGGGACTGCTGCCACCCTGGTGGGCAGAGCCTGCCACTTCGAGCTGCAACAAGCCCCTGCTGCAGTGTTGGGAAAGAATCCAACTTTGCTGACTATGACCCAGGGAGCTGATGCTGGTAGGCATTTCCCTGCTGTGACGGGCTTTCTTGGCTTCAGAGGCCTGAGATTTAGGTAGACTCTACCTGCCGGCAAAAAGGCAGAGAATTTGGTTTTATCTGTAACTCCAGTTTCCATAACAGTCTTAGATAGGTTATTTAACTTAAGTGATTCCTCCTTACCCCATTTTTCATCTAGTATCAGCCCATTTACTTCTGAAGGAAGTGTTGCTTGGAGAGTTTGGGTAAGCTGCTGCAGCTAGCAATAGGCCAAGCCAACATTTACACTTTTTTGATTGCCATTCCAAAGCTATTTAACATGACCTTTCTTTCTCAGCTAAGAATTAAAGCACATGTTTTGATCATGCTTTGCACGTATGGGGCCCTCTCACAGAATATTTGAAATCATGGTCATCTGGAGTGAACTGCGAGATATGATTATGAACCCCTCATTGACAGGGGCTTCTTTCCCCATCTTAAACACGCTCCAACTTGGTAGGACTCCACCAGCAGTTAGGAAGGAAGCAAAGTGATGAACTAAGTCAAACCAATCAGGCTGCTTTCTCTGCCCATCTGGTATGGGTTTTGTTTTCCTCTGTTGTATGAGAAGTGAAAGTCCTCAAATTATAAAATGTTTCAAGAACTCTCCTTACCATGGTTTGTTTGCAGGTGGAGTTTTAGAACATGAGATTGCTACTTTGACAAGCACTCTTTTTTCCTCTTGAGTAAGGAAGTTAAAGTCCCACTTTTTCTATATGTCTACCCTGTGGATTCAAAACCTACTTTTGTCTGTATCCTTGCTAATGCTGCACCATGTAATAGCCTGTTGACTTGTCTCTCCCCTTTACTAATAGGGTTTCCAAAAAAAAAAATGGTGATTAACCCAAAAGGAATAGCTAATTGGTGAGGTTTCAGGCATGGAGGATTCTCTGATTCCTCTAAATTCCCACACCTGGTGAAGGGAATGCCCTCATCCCTGCCAATTATCTTTTGGATCATACATAAAGCAGGCAGCTCAGGCCTCAGAGGTTTAAAGTAATGTTGTTGTTGTTGTTGTTTTTAGTTACTTTGCTATAATAATTACTAGTTAGAGTAACTTGCTCACCAAGTCTGTTCATCAAGGTTGCCCTCCCTGGTCTGACTTCTTGTTTCTGAGCTCTCTGAAGACTGAGATTTATGCTGAGCAATTTCCTATTTTTAGCTCAGGGACAGGCTCTGGCCCTGGAGTTCTGTTTCCTCCTTCTCTGTGGTCTGAGGAAGAGGAAGAGTGACACCCCAGAGGAAAGAGAAATCGTGCCAAGTCCAGAAGCTTAGGTAGTTGGCTCAACTCTTCTCACTGCGGCAGAGATTGTATATTCTGAGTGTGTAGATTCTGGTTCTTCAATGTTTGAGATCGTTGGGTGCAGAAGGGATGGATAGGAGGAAAGAGGAAATCCATCACGCTGAAGGATCTGGTAAAAGGTCATAGCATCATGATCAGGGTGGGAAAACCTGTGTTCCAGACCCTGTGAATGGGGTGAAGAGGCATATTCATCTCAGCACACTGCTCTACAAGGGTGCCCTCAAGTCAGATGAAAGGTTTTTATTTTAATTTTATACCAAGATATTGACTTTAGATTTGTTGATTTTCTCATGCATGTAGTACTTAATTTTTCTAAGCCATTTCTGGTATTTATTTATTATTTATTTGTAGTACTGGGAATTGAATCCAGGGATGCTCTAACACTGAGCTACATACATCCCCAGCCTTTTTCATTTTTCATTTTTTTTATTTTTTATTTTGAGAAGGGTTCACTAAGTTGATCAGGCTGGCCTCAAATTTTTGATCCTCCTACCTCAGCTTCCTGAGTAGTGGGGATTGTAGGTATGCACCATTGGGCCTGGTTGATATTTATTTATTTAGGGACACCTATTCACATGGGCAGGGACAAAGAGCATGAACACTTTACAGCCCACACCTAGGCATATTTACTCTCAATAAATGCCTGGTACAGGTAAATGTGTGACCTTGGCCAAATCTCTGAAATTGTCTCTTCCTGTATTAAAGTGGAAGGAAATACCTGCTTTGTTCCTGTTAGAAGGCTGTTGTGAGGATTGAATGCATCAATAATTCTCATTTTTTTCCAGTGGTTATCTATCAAGGGCCTGTTTTGTGCCACTGTCCTGCAAACTTTGGGGGTTCCAGTGGATAAGGTAGACAGGGAGCCTGGCATCAAGGCACTTACATCATAGCACATCCATTTGCTCAGTTATAATCTTACCTAGAAATCCAATATATAAAATAAATAAAAAAGGAAATGAGAGCAGGAGCTAAACTTCTGCTTGTTTATCCCAATCCAAGCTGCCCAGTGGACTTTGGGATATCTGTTTGAAAACTACATCAAGAAATATTTTCACACATGCAAGAGATACAAACCAAAAACTTGATGACTCCCAAATCTGCAGATAGTCTGCATGATAAATTGATGGTGCTACAGAGATTCCCTTTGCTTGCTGGAATGCCCACCTCCCGGATGTCCTGAGTGGTGGCCACCAGAAGCTCAGAGCTGCCCCTTCATCCAGATCTTTGTCCTAGGCTCTATCTTTTCGGAGATACTACATGACACCTCCCTTCCTTGCCTCAAAGTGGAAAAACTCACAGCTTTTGGGGGATCAGGCTGAGGCTGGACTTTGGCTGAGCCCTCATTGTTGACTTGCCTCTTTTTCTCTTTTCACTGCATGCAGGTTTCCCTGAGAATTCTCCTTTGTCAAAGCCTGTGCTCAAGAACCTCCATCTTAGACTGTGCAGCTAGGGGACAAAACTGAAGACATGGGTATCTTATCATTTTCCATATGAAAAAAGAAAAGAGACAAAAAGAAAGAGAAAAAAGGCTGATGAGAAAAGTGCCAACAACGATGCTACCAATTTCATCGACACTCACTGATAAACCCCAGCACCAAGATTCCCTACTACATGTTAACATTCTGCAAACTTTAAAGTACCAGGCTAACGAGAATCCTGTTTTAGTGGCCAGGATAAACAGGATAGGGAACAGAGTAACTGCCTTTGGGCACTGACTGGGCTTGCCCTTCTTTCACTAAAGCTACTCAGTGAGCAGCTGTAGTAATTTCAGGCTGCTCTCTGCACTGGCCTCATCTGGATGTGCAGTGACATTGACAATGCATGATTCTATGCATTCACCAAGAGGCAGAGTGGGATTCTTATGAGAATGAGCTATGGGTGAGTTTCAGAGCCTTAGGAAATTACCATTTTGGCTATTTAAAAATCCACTTGAATATTTGAAAGTGTGTGGCTCCTCTCATATTTTGCTTCCATGGGAAAAGAGAAGCATGTAAAAACCATTTCATCTTTCACAAATTGTTGTTTTAAGATAATTGTAGTGAAGACTGCACAAAACTACAACTTGTTCTTTGTCTGAAATAAGTGTTGTTCATATTGCAGCAGAAAAATTTGCGTTACTTGTACTTCGTCAGCTCTTGAGGTTAACGAAGATCACGTGCATAAGTAGGGAGGTTTTGGGCACAGAATTTAGCAGAAGCTGAAAACTTTCTTGAACACATCTTTTTGAGATATCTTGGGAGAAAAGTGTGAAAATGTGTAAGTATATGTAGGCATGAATGTGTGTTTACAGTTAGTTCTCCATATCCCATCTGTGGCTTTGACCAACCGAATTGAAAATATTTTTTAAAATTGTGAATGTACTATAAATGTACAGAAGTGTGGCACTTGGAGAGCAGACTTCACCTTGATTCCTAGCTCTGCAACCTGCTGGCGTGTATGAGAAGTCACCCATGAACCCCCACCCCAGGATGCTTACTTGTCCAAGAAACAACCTGGAAGCTCACTCTACACTGCGTAGACACCCTTTGAGGTGTGTCTTTCTTGTCATTGTTCCCTAACAATACTGTATGACAACTATTCACATGTATTTTAGGTCTTATAAGTAATATAAAGATGTTTTAAGATATATGGAAGGATATTCATAGGTTATATGCAAATTCTGTGCCATTTTAGATAAGAGACTTGGGTATCTATAAATTTTGGTATTTGTGGAGGGTCTTGGAACCAATCAACTTTGTATATTGAGGAACAACTGTATATGTGTGAGTGTATGTGTGCCCGGACATATATGTGAACATATGTGTACATGTACTTGTGTGAGTGCATTTACATGTGTTGTGACTACATGTATCTGTGTGTGAACATGAGTGTATGCATGTAAGTGTATATGTAAAGAACTAAAGCCACCAAAACTCTAGCATGCCTCAAAGGGTGTCTATGCAGTGTAGAGTGAGCTTCCAGGTTGTTTCTTGGACAAGTAAGCATCCTGGGGTGGGGGTTCATGGGTGACTTCTCATACAAGCCAGCGCGTTTCAGAACTAGGATTCAAAGTGAAGTCTACTCTTCAAGTGCCACACTTCTGGAAAGACCTTTATCTCTGAATTGTCAGCTAGGTATTTTCCTGAATCACTAATTTCATTGAAGAAAATTCTAGGCATTTTCATAAATCATTATGTGCATACTCATTGGTTAGGGTCCTGTCAAAAAACACAAGGAAGAGAGTTTGGTTAGGGTCCTGTCAAAAAACACAAGGAAGAGAGTTTGTCACAAGTAGGGAGAATAGAGTTTAATGGGTAAGTTTTATCAATGAAAGGCATAATTAAAATAAATGATGCTGAGGCACCCAGAGGGGAACCACAGAGTGGAGGTTTACATCCTAGGCTTGAAGGGAGAGGAGTCATCACCAGTGAGATGGGTGAGAGAGTTGTGGCTAAAGGAGAAGTGATTACTGGTGTTAATGGCCTTCAGCAGAGGGATGTGGTCACTACCAAACCGAAGCCAAGCAAGAAGAGGCCTGGTCTCCCCCTCTCACCTCCCTTCAATATCCTGCACACGCCTTCCACTTGTGAAAGTGACCAGGAGCTGAAGGCAAGGAAGTTCTTAGGGAGGCAGCCCCCAAACAGTGTGAAAAGACAGAGAAGCATGGAGAGCAGAGCTGGAGGGGCCAGTGGAGCAAAAAAGGAGCATTCCCACACTGGTGCCCTGACAGGTGCTGGGCACTGTGCAGGGTTCTGGCAGATACAGTGGTGAGCGAAGAGAGCAGTGAGCAAGTAGGTGAGTGTGAGGGAGGCTAGAGGTTAGCCTTTTTAAGATCATTTTTTATCAGTGCATTATAATTTTACGTAACAGTGGGTTTTTTGTTACATATTCATATATGCAAATATATATTCACATAAGCCATTTTCATATATATTCACACATGCAAATATATGTTTATGCAAATATATATATATATATATTTGGTCAGTTTCATTGCCCAGTTTCTTCCCTTTCCCTTCCTTCCCGGTGGTCCCCTTCCTCTCTTCTGCTGGTCCCTCTTCTATTTTCATGATGTCCTCCTCACCTATGTTTTTTTTTTTTCTCTCTAGTTTTCATTTTTGAAAGAAAACACATGACCCTTGACTTTCTGAGTCTCACTTATTTAAAGCAAGACAGTCAATGTCTTTTATGGTGACGATCAAATGACAGTTTTAAAATAGTGTAGGAAATGAAATCCTTATTCATGATATGGCTTTCATGCAACAGTAGCCTATCAACCCACAAATCTAATGATTTGCAATATCATTCTTGTCCCTTTCTCTGACAGGGAAATGCAAACCCTGATCCTTAAGTCATTCAGCAACCTGGTCTACTTGTCAGAGTAAACCATTTTCTAATAGCATTAAAAGGACTTCGTAGTACATAGCAGCAGAGAGGAGTGGCATCCTTCTACACTTCACTGCTTCCCATGTGCCACATAAAACATAACATACTGTCATCTCAGAGACCAAAACAACTGGCGACTGTACGAAACAGGATAAACCACAAATCATGATAGTACATAGCATCTGCTACTTAAATTGGGAAACCTAAGTCAGAGATCCAAGTGTTTGTCAAATGAGTAAACATCATGTGGTGTGCATGCGTGTGTGTGTGTGTGTGTGTGTGTGTGTGTGTGTGATTTTAAACACTGAAACCTATAAATGATGAGAGATAGGTGGGTCCACTCCTATGGAAATCTTCTCATCTCAGTCTCTACTATGGCAAGGTGGGTGTGGGAGAGGGTGCATCTGTCAACCTAAGATGGGAGGGGTAGGGCTCTTGTCACCTGCTCCTGGGAGCCCCCTTCTGCATAGACTGAGAACTCTGTTGGAATGAAGGTCCTGACTTGCTGGTTCTCTGACTCCCTGTGAGAGATCTCCAGTGAGAGGGGATTCGAAATTTCATCCTAATGTTGTAGCTCAAATTCAACTTCAAACTGTACTTAAGAGAGTGAGAAAGAATTGAAAGAGATTCTTAGTCTTAAAAAAAAAAGCGTGAGAAGAATGGATTTTGTTTAAAAACTTTTGTGGATGTTTGAAAGTACCAGCAAAAATGTGGACAGAATATCTGATAAAGATTGCAAAAAGCTGGATGTAGCTCAGTGGCAGAGTGCTTGCCTAGCCTGTACGAGGCCCTGCATTTGATCCTCAGCACCAAAAGAAAACAAAAAACAAAAATCGAACACACTGCTCTCCGCACCAAGTAAGACAAAAAGATCAAAAAGTTCTGTTTTTAACAGACTATCTCAGTTTAACTTTGTTTTTACAGACTTCTGTGTTTCTGTTCAAAGATAGTGCTTTTAAAATGTGCAGTATAAACAAGTGCTGAGGCTGGGATATAGGGGAAAGGGGGCCTTAAGTGCATGCAGGCAAATAATACATTGATAAACAGGTTAACAAACAAATCAGCAGAGCCTGTGACAGCCACTGGGCAGGGTTCAAAGGACAGTCCATTGGCCTTCCTCACTTTCATTTCTGGCAGCTTTCTGTGGGAAGAGGGACATCCTCCTCCTGGTAACTGGGGCATGACAAGAATGAGGTCCTCCATGTTCCTGAGAAAATATTTCAAAAGCCCATGCTGGTTTGTGTTCTGGGGTTTCTTAGCAAATAATCAGTGAGTCAGCACGTTGATAGCTTAAGGCTTACTGACTTTCCCCCCCCTGTGATTATGTAAATAGTACATAGATTTTTAAAAATTGGAGATTTACAACGTCAGTTTTATTAATGAAAAAACTGGATGGAAGAATTCTGTTTGGACTAAATGTCCAAACACAGCTTCTTCTTCTTCTTCTTTTCTCTCCTTTGAATTGAATTAACTCACTTAACTACTGAGAATTGTCAAAGAGCCAGTGGAAACTTGTCTGGGCCTGCCAGAGAGGGAGGAGGCAGGGAGACACTGCCCCTTGGCAGAGGCAGGTGGGAAGAAAAGAGAGGACAGGCCTAGGAGGAGAAGGAGGGTAGGGTACTCCAGTCTTCCTGCCCACAATTATCTTCACACAGTTGCTCCACCATTAGAATATGAGACTATGTCTCCCTCCTCTCTAGCCACACAATTCCTGCTTCTTTTCTGTAGCAGCCACATGGACACCTTTATACAACATGGCTTGGATGCCTGCTCCATCAACTATTGATCTTCAGTTTTTTTCCTCTATTGATCATGTTTGTTGAATGGTTCCCTAAAAAATTAGACTGATAGAAAAAGGAGAGAAACAACATGTGCATCATGTATACTCATGAGAATGCTTGATGATGAAATGGTTAAAACTTGAACTCACATGGTATCTTAGCAAAGAATAAGAATCTTATAGAGAAGTAACAACCAAAGGAAAAGGACTTTGAACTTCTAGGGCAGGCAGATTGGGGGAAGGTAAATATATGTGGAGACTGATGGAAGATAAAATATTTTGATATATTGTGATATAGATTCTTCTGGAATTTCTCTGAGTGGATAAAAGTCTAGAGTCTCTGGTTATTAAGACTCTCCTGCCATTCCTGGTAGAGATGGGGAGGGAAAAGAAGTTTTCTTGGGTCAGCTTCTTCTTAACTGGCTTCTACTCAAAATAACCAATATGCCAAAGTGGCATATTTTGGAGCAGCATATTCTGCAACTTCCACTGAAGGAACTTTCTGGTTCCCTCATCTGTAGAAAGGAAACAAAAATAGTCCTTAGGCATTCTGAGGATTCCTTGAGATAATCCATTCAAAGAACTCAGAACTGTGTCTAGCAAACAACATATGCTCGGTTAATCCTGCCTAACATCACTGCTGCTCCAGCTCATGAAATCATTTAGATTTTCCCAAGGTCCTTCGATCACTGACTTGAGGGTGAGGGAGGCCTTGGGTATAAGCAGCTAAATAGGAAGTGAAAAAAGAGGATTTGTTAATAGAATCTTCTTCCTTCTAGAATTTCTTGGAAATGGTGAAGCGGGTGGCAACAGCTGATTAGGAGACCATTCAGTAAGGATTAAGAATCAAATACATTGTGTCAGAGAGGTGGTTCTTAGGCCTGCAGATGTATAGTGGGCAAAGTAAAAATTAAAGGAAAATTATGAAGCATTTCAAAATGGAGTCTGGAGGCCACAAAGGGGGCAGGATTTATGCACCGTTCCAACTGCTCCCTAGGAATGTGAACGCTGGGCTCTTCCACACCATTTGGAACAACCAGAGCAGGTGGTCAATCGTATTGTACTCAGAGCTTAAGATACGTATCAGGAGATCTCCAGATTCTTGTTTTATGGCCATTTCCATTCTGTTTGTAAGTTCTTTTCTTCTCTAGGTTATGTAGCTCCTGTTCCTTCTCAACATTCAATAGCACATACAAGCCCCGCTTCTTTTGCCTTCTGCAGGATGCTGATTTACAGCTCTCTGAATCTTTGTCACTTGAATCACAGTTCCTAAGACCCCAAATAAAGTTGTTTGGATGGATCGACAGAGATTGGTAAGAAATTATTCATCCATGAACAAAGAGAAGAAAAAGAAAAAAAGGAGGAAAAAGTGAAGGAATAGCCATTGGAGACTAGGATTAATCCAAGCATCTTGATTTGCAGAGAAAACTCATTTTGGCCTGACTTGAAGCTGAAGTAATGACCTTCCTTCCCTCAGTAAAACTGGGGACTTGAGCAGAAAGAAATGAGGGAGAGTAGCAGGATTTTGTAGGGAGAGTACTGAATGGAAAGAGTTAAGGCCAGAGATCATGTGGCAAATTGCTGCCATCAAAAGCAAATATTTATCAGACTCTTGACGATTCTTATCTCATAGGTGGTACAACCATGGACTTTGAAAAATACTGTTTATGTGAAAAAAACATGTTAGATGAAAATTACAAGAGGCCATTATTTAGACAGGAGCCTTCCTGCACTAAGCGCCACAGACCACACTAAAAATCAAAATGGCGTCACTTAGGCTGAGGTTCTTTAGTACCAAACAGAAACTGAGTTGTCATCTGACCTTACCAGAAATCAGGAGAGAAAGCACAGCCAAGCTTCCTAAACAAGCTCCTTTTGATTGGTGTGATAATCAAGTTTCCTCTACTTTAATCCTTACATCTTCTAATCCTTATGAAAAGTAACCTGACGTAATCTGATATTAACCCACCCATTATTTTTTGATTGTCTACCTCTCTGCTATACTTCAAAGGGAAAGTAACTTTGAAATAACCATTGATTTTGGTTTTTAGTTTCTGCTTTTCTCAGTCCTTTTCTGTCTAAAATCTAACCTCTTCTGCTCAGTCTATGAGAACACTTATCCTATTTTATGAAATGAAGTGTTTGCAAAAGCATAAAATAAAACCAATTAAGATTTTAAACCAAGTCATGATAATTTTACCCTTCGACAAAATCCATTTGTGTAGTTTGCTTACTAGAATTTTCCAGATAATATCTAAAGCTTTTATATGCTAAGCGACTGACTGAATAGGACATACTTGATGAACCTGCATTAAAGAGAAACATATGGGAGAAATTCTCCTTTATTTCCTGTGGCAAAGATAGTACTACAACTTCATCAAGCCATGAACTTTGAACTTCTAAGTACCTCATAAAAACACATCATCCAGTGCTCTCCAATGTAGGTGCGATCAGTTCTAGTCAACAGAATATTGGTCAAAGTGACAAGCCACTAAAACTTTCCAGATTTTCTGCTCTCTCACTTTCCCTTCCAGGAAGCAGAGCCACAGATGGAGGGATCCTCGATATCTGAGCCTTGAAAGAAGTCCACCTAGGAGAGAGTTGCCTGACCAGCATGATAGTGTCAAGTGGATGAGAAATAAAACAGTTGTGTTAACTCACTGAAATTTTAGAGTCGTTTGTTGTAGAAGCTAGTGTTAATGACCCTGACTAATACAGCCTCAGCAAAAATGACCAAAGTTGAACCTATTATTAGAGTAACTGGGGGCATTTTAGAGACAGTATAATTTCTTTTGACTTAGGATTTTGGAAGGTTCTTGTTACAGTGCAAATACAGAAGTGTAATACACTAAGCCTTTGAAGCCCATGATGGTATTTGCTAATGTTAGAAACACATAGAAATACAGATTTATCCATTCATTCATTCACTATTGAATGAGTGCTTGAGAAGTACTGGGCTGTAGGATAAATGCCAGTTTACTGACAGTTTGTTGGATCCATAATTTGTGAAGGGCTTGTTTATTGGGTTGGAGAGTTTTTTGGATCTAAATGGGAAACCTTCGTTTTCTAGGGAATTTCTTACCTAGTTTTTATTCCTTGGTCACACGGGTAAGCACAGGAAAAGAATCCCTAAGTGTGAACATTTGGAATCACTCTTTGTGGCACAAGTTGAGACTAACCTGTGTTTAAGAGATCCTGAGCTAGAAGAGGGGAGAATAGAAAGACTACTTATACATCCCAGTACGGTGGTGGGAAAGAACTGTTTACTTGCTTATGTTAAGATAGCTAAGACAGCAGCGAGGAAGACTTATAGAGAGCTTGGGGTTCCTTAGAATTTGATTGTTAGAAGGTCTCGATGTCTAATAATTCTATTGTTTATTAAAACAAACAAAAGCAATGTGGTTTTTGCAGAGACTTCTACCTAAACAGAACTCTAGAAATTGTTCAGCTTTCTTTGTAGATGGAGATTCTGAATAATAGGATGAGTGGCTGAAGAATAATTTGAAAACATTATGTGAACAAATTTCATATTTATAGAAAGAGAAAACCATATTTAATGAATGGAATCACTTGAATGGCCCTCTCTTAACTATGGAAAGCTGAGACTAGAATGTACTGATATTCTGGGGAAAGGCAATAGAATCTTTCATATTTGATGAAGAAAGCACCTTCCTTCCTGTACAGAGTTCTGGAGATGGGCAGACAAATTGCCTAAGGAGATCAGCCCTTCCAAGTAAGAAAGGAGGGGATTGCCTAATACTTGCTCCCTGAGGGTAGATTTGGGAAGCCAGTCATGGTGAACTGAAGCTTGTTGACAGGAGAGTTCAGCATTGACCTCAAAGCTGACCTTTCCAGATGACAAGGGCTCTATGCTCAATGCAAGGATGTAAGGATTTGGGGAAATCTCTGGTTTGAGGGTGGTGGGTATTCAAAGCTGGAACCTATCTAGATGACAGACTTAACCTGGTGTGGTTTCTAGTCATTGCAGGAAAAGTGGCAGACATCTGAGTCTGGACAGGAATGCTGAAATCTTGGAACTTTAACCCAGAATAGAGAACAAACGATCATTAGAGGGAGCAGGGCCAAGGGTGGCAGTGGTACTAGTGGGCTGATGAAAACTTCCAATTCTCACGCTATCTTTCATCACTTGATTTTCACAAGCCTCTGTGTTGTCAGACAATTGAGTATCTGTCTTGTGGGATGGGAAGGAGCCAGTGTTTGAGAGCCATAAGGGATATGAAATGCATGTAAAAATTGGAGCAATTAAATAATAGGAGAAAAAAAGATGTCACATATTTTTACCTGGAATAATTAGTGGGAAGTCATACACACTATATTGGCTTTGAGTATCTGTCTCTAAAGGGAGGTCAGGATACAGGACCTACAGCTGTGGTGAAACAGTTAAATGAATTGGACACAACATTTTTGGCTGTCTTTTCGGCTGGGTCTGACCTGACCATGTGACTGTGATAAATAATACATTACCAAAACAATGAGCTCTCTTAACATATCTGAGCTGTTTTGAGTTCTGCTAAAAGAGAAATCAAACTATTTCCATTGCAACACTGATTTAGAGGAGAAAAACAATTAATCTAAAACATATTTTTCAAAGCCATTTAACATATAGATGTGTGTGTGTGTGTGTGTGTGTGCGAGAGAGAGAGAGAGAGAGAGAGAGAGAGAGAGAGAGAGAGGGAGGGAGAGAGGAAGAGAGAGAGAGAGACTGGGAATTAAATCCAGGGCTCTTGTGCATGCTAGGCAAGTGCTTCACCACTGAGCTACAGCCCCAGCCCTTTTTGAATTTTATTTGGAGACATGGTCTCACTAGGTTGCCCAGGCTGATCTTGAACTTGCAACCCTACCTCAGCCTCCTGAGTAGCTGGGATTACAGGCATGTGCTATCACATCTAGCTATAGACTTCTTTTAAGGGAAAATAGTTTACATATTTCTACTATTGATTTAAATTACTTTTACTATAATGATGTTCTCTCTTTTTTTCCTTTTTTCCTGTACTTGGTTTCTTGGATTTTGAGTGTCTAGTTCTTTCATCCATTATTTCTTCAAATACATTTTCTCTCTCCACTGGACCACAGTTAACCCAGCAACATAGTATTATTAGATTGTTTCTGAATTCACTGATACTTTGATGTTTTTTCTTTCATTTTTGTCCCTTTGCAGGGATCACTGTCTTCCACAGTCTGATAACTGATGTCTTTAAATCATTGTTTTGTGTATTTTTCCAGTTTTTAATTTTTTCCAACAGAGGGTAAAATTTGTCCATGATAATCCATCCTAGTGAAAGCAGAACCATCAAGAACCACTTCCAAATCATCTCTCAAAAGAGTAAGGAATTTTCTCTCTCCCAGAAATCCTTAGGAAATTTCTTCTTCAGGCTCATCGATCACTAATGATCATGTATTCACCCTAAATCTACAGCTCTTATAAGAGATGGGATTGTGATTTTAAATTCAGCCTTGAGCCACCTGCCCTACTGCTAGAGACAGGTAGAGGTAGCTTCTCAAGTCAGTTTCTCAAACTCAGTAGTAGTGACACATGGGTTGGGTATTTTATTGTGATATTCAGGACTCTCCTGTGCACTGGAGGATATTTAGCATCATCTTGTTCTCTACCTACAAGTTGTTAGAAGCCCTCTATCACAAATGTGATGATGGACATTGTCAAATATCCCTGGGTTGGGGAAAATGACTCCTGAGTAAGAACCCTTGCCCTAAGTATATAGGCACCATGAAGATGTATGGATACCCAGAGAAATATTATGAAGAGAAGGAGGGGCAGCAGTGTCTATTGTAACATATAGGCATCAAACTTTACAGCCAAAAAGATTAATAAAAATCATTTAGATAGATTGTTGAGATACTGTATAATTCTTAGGTACTAATAATAACCAAGTTATAGATAAATAAGAGAATCACACTAGGTACATATACACAGACATGTAAATTATAAAACCCTATGACATGTAGCATCTATGCACTATTATTCATATACCATTTGCCAAAATATGTACATATTTTATTTCTCTTGCAATATTTTTACATTTACGTAACATCAGCAACTGACCTAGTTTTCACCTGGTACGATTAGGGTAGACAGCAATGAACAGAAAACCAGATAGATGTAGGGGAATTAAAAAACCATTTGAACTTTCATTATTTCATCACAAAATAGTATGTATGATCAGGATACACTGATGATCATGTATTCACTCTAAATCTCTAAGTCTTGCAAGAAGATGGGATTGTGATTTTTTTAAAAAAATTTTTTCTTAGTTGTAGATGGACACAATGTCTTTATTTTATTGCTTTGTATGTGATGCTGAGGATCGAACCCAGCGCCTCACGCATGCGAGGCAAGCGCTCTACCACTGAGCCACAATCCCAGCCCCAGGATTGTGATTTTTAAGCTGGTCTTGAACCACTTGCTCCACTGCTAGAGACAGAGCTAGAGTAGCTTCTCAAGTGCCTGAGATGTTTTCAGGTACTTGTGAGATATTGCTGAGATATTGTGAGATATTCCTGAGATATGATGAGATTGCTGAGGCCCTGAGAAGCTTACTCACCAGCCTTCTTTCTAATATTAGGCTCACTGGAGATGAATAAAGAGTTAAATGTCAACTGTTTTCTCTGTAGCTTTTTAAGTTTAATGAAAACATCATTAGTACCCATCTATAATTTACCTTTAAACTTTTGTCTTCTAAACAGAACTATTACATGTAGAGCTCTTAGTTTACAAAGGCACTTTTAAAACCATGATCTTCAAAGTGCAAAATCCTTGTGACTTGGTTGTTATTATTTCCCTTGTAGAGTTAGGAAAACTGAGTCTCAAAGGCTTTAAATAGCATACCCAAGGTCACACGGGTGGTAACTGAACGAACTGGAGTTTGATACCAGATCTGAGCTCTTTCATTCTAAGTTCCATTTTCCCTCTTTAATCCTCTTCTTTAGATTCCTAGCTCATGGAACATTCTTTCTAAATTAAAGAGTGAAGGGATTTGCTGTTTGCCCAATTGCTAGCAGTACATGGGATCTTTAAATGCTCCAGTGTAAACTTCATTGTGAGCACTTGGGCACTACAAAAAATCATTGCTTCTGACTAGCATAGATAAGCATTTAGACAGCCTATGACTAACTTTGTGAGTGCTTCTCATGTAAACCACTTGCTTCCAATCCTCTCTGGTTACCAAGTCCTGACTTCATCACAGACCCTGGGAGCATAGAGAAAAGCTTTGCTACTTGAAGGATTGGTCATTGGACCAAAAGTGTTGGTATTACCCAAACATTTGCTCTGAATGAAGAATTTCAGGTCACACCCCAAACTTCCTTACTCTGAATCTGCGTTTTAACAAGAGTCCTGTGTGATTCGTATTCACATTAAAGTTTGAGAAGCACTATACTAGATCTAGATGCCCTTATATCTTCTCAAAGTCCTCTCCACTCTAATGGTTCTTTAACCCAGTAGCAGATGAGCTGGGCTATTTTGATAGTTCCAATGGGGTGTGCCTAGCCATGTCAGCAATGTTATGGCTGTTGTTAAGGCTGTTACAGCTGATGTCCACAAACAAGGTCTGCCTTGAACTCTTCACACCATGAAGTCATGCAAAGGGATTTATCTCTTAGATTGTTCTTCCAAGAGCATGGCTGCATTGACAGGCACAGGCTGGATTCATACCACCCCAGGGGATGTGGCCTCTAGTGTCAGAGGTATTACCCTTATGCTACTCTACAGGAATTAAACCATGATATCCTAATCATTGATGCTTGTAGGATCTTCACAAATGACATATTTGATTATGAAACATCTTAGAAATGTAAAAGTATGATCTTATAGAAATATAATGATGGGTCCAAATTTTGGTTTTCAGTTTTGTTACTTACTAGTTATAACTGAAAGAAATCTGATTTCTCTGGGACTCTTTTTCTGGAAATGGAAGGGATTAGACTGGAATGTAAGGACTCATCCCCATGCCCCACTCTGCGATACTGGGGATTGAACTCAGGAGTGCTCTCCCACGACTGAGCTACATCTCCAGCCCTCCTCCTTGACTCCCCTTTTGATCTTGTTAAGTTGCCTAGGATGACCTCGAACTAGCAATCCTCCCATCTCAGCCTCTTGAGTTGCTAGGATTACAGGTGTGCATCACTGGGCCCAGCTGTAAATTCCCTTATTACAGCACTTAAACATACACACCTATCACCAGACAGAGTTGAGTAATAATCTATCTTTACAATAGCTATAAAGCATGACTGTGATCATACAGGTACCCTGTAGGTCATTTTATGAAAATTGCCTATATAGACCTTGAAAATGATAAAAGTAAACCGACAGGGACTTGGAAAGGACTTTGAGAGATTGCTAAGATTACTTCTCCAGGAGAATCTAAGTGGTAACTACAAACTAGACCACAGAGGTCATCGTGCCTGCTGAGATAGGCTGTGAATGCAAAAGCCAGCTGTGAGCCTGACTCATGTGCTCAAAGTTCAAATGCCTTATAAGGATACATCCCTCACAGAAAGGGAAAACAATGCAACATCTGCTTCTGCATCTGAGAGGGGCCAGAGCATACCTGGCCCAACTGAGCTTTGCTAGTTCAATGATTATGGCATATCTAATCAAGCAAAACTTGCCAGTTAAAAGCACTGGAAACTTCTTTCTTTCTTTCTTTCTTTCTTTCTTTCTTTCTTTCTTTCTTTCTTTCTTTCTTTCTTTAAATACGTTTTTTTAGTTGTCAATGGACCTTTATTTATTTTCTATTTATTGGTATGTGGTGCTGAGAATCGAACCCAGTGCCTCACACATGCTAGGTAAGTGCTTTACCACTGAGCCACAACCCCAGCCCCCTTATTCTTCTTTAAAAAAAAATGAGTTGTCAGATACAGAAAATAATAACTGAACACCTGTATCTATTAATAAATATTACCATTTTGTTGTTTTGTAAAAGATTTTTTTTCTATGTATGTAGAAATTAATTACTACGAATGAAGTCACTCCCATTCCTCCATCCACGCCCCAAACCATAGTTTTGTAGTAGTGTGTATTGTTCTCTTAAATATTTTGACACTTTTACACATGTGTATGTATCCTAAGTAATGCATACTATTATTTTATTTTAATATGCATGAATAATCTACACGACCTACAGAAGATGCTAAATTGCCTCAAGCCACTGGATTTCAGAGCAGTGGAAGAAGATAGTTCCATGAGTACTTCCAGGTGCTCCTCAAGCAGGTTCCAGTGAATCTCCCTTTCTACATCCGGGTCTTCCTTGAAGCTCTGGAATTTTCTTGGCTGCATAGGCACAGACTACAGCCAAAGAATACCAAGGGCAATATTCAACTAATGAACAGCAGTGTCAAGGGATCAATTTTCCAGGCTCTTGTTCTACTGAGGGAAAGTTATGAGTCACAGTGCACCCAGTTCCTCAGATATGCCAAAGCAGTGGAGGACCACAGTTGCCCACCAAACCAACCAGCTCAATAGCATACAGGATATTGGCTTTGCTTCCTTCTTTGCCCTGCTTTCTTAGCCCTTTGCTTTGCTTTCTGGGATCAGTTCCTAAATAAACCACCAATTCCATATCCCATTGCTGAACTCTCTGATTAGTTCAAATAATTTCAGGATAAATCATCTTGGGTTTTAATGCAATATAGTCCAAAAATATGGTCTTAGCCGGGCGCAGTGGCACACGCCTGTAATCCCAGCACTTAGGGAGGCTGAGACAGGAGAATCGCGATTTCAAAGCCAGCCTCAGCAATGGCGAGGCACTAAGCGACTCAAACACAAAATAGGGCTGGGGATGTGGCTCAGTGGTCGAGTGCCCCTGAGTTCAATCTCCAGTACCAAAAACAAAAATGGTCTTATTGTTATCAATGCTTTCTATTTGTTAATACTGGTTTTGGAGCCTTGTACATGCTTAACTTTTTTGCAAAATGCTTTGTGTTTATTTGAAAAGTAGTATTCCTTAATTGATGCTGAGCACAGGCTTTTGTATATGTCAATCAAATCAAGTTTGTTAACTTTATGTTTGAAATCTTCGGATCAGTAAGTTTTTGTCCTTTTAATACATTTCTGAAAGAAATGTCTGAGTATAGAGTATCATTGTTTTTTTTTCCAAGTCTGTTAATTTTATTTTATGTATTTTAGGCTATATTATTAAGTGAATAGAGTTCAAAATTAGTATATCCTTATCTCAAATAGTACATTTTGCCTTAGTAACTATTTTGTCTTCTACTAATATAATTATTTTGGTTAGTATTTTCTTGGCCTAATGTGTCTCTTCCTTTTTATTTAAAATTGTCTAGCACTGATTATCATTTACTCTGTGTCTCATGATCAGCACACAGTTTGATTTTGTTTTTACCTATTGATGATTTGCTGTATGTTTAACTGGCAAGTTTGACGTGTTACATTTATTATAATTATAAATGTATTCAGAATTTCTGCCATCTTATTGTGTTTTTATTTGATGGGATTTTTTTTCTTGTGTCTTTTTTCTTCTTTTGTTTGGAGGGGTCAGCAAACCATGTTATGTAAATAACATTTTGTTGAAACATGAACACACCTCAATTATGTGTAGTATGTAGCTGCTTCTATGCCACAATGGTGCAATTGTACAGTTGTAACAGAGACCATGTGACCCACAAAGACTAACATATTTGCTGTTTGACCCTTCACAGAAAAAATCTGTCCTTTTACTTTATCTTCTTTTCTCAGCTAAACTTTATTTATTTTTTAAAATTTTTTGTTTTTAATTGTAGATGGACACAATATCTTTATTTTATTTATTTTTATGTGGTGCTGAGGATTGAACCCAGTGCCTCACGCATGCGAGGCAAGCGCTCTACCACTGAGCCACAGCCCCAGCCCCCAAACTTTATTTTTTTTTAAAGAAAGTTTTCTACCACATTCTGCAAGTTATTCTCTGATCACTTTTTAACCGACTCTAAAAAATCTTCTTTAACAAGCTCAGTTGTATGTCCTGTGTTTTTTTTTTATATATATATATATATATTTTGTCTTGGGGATTGAACCCAGAAATGTTCTACTTCTAAGCTACATTTTATTTTATTTTGAGACAGAGTCTTTAGGTTGCCCAGACTGGCCTTGAATTTGTGATTTTTCTGCCTCAGTCACCCTAATTGCTGGAATTAAAACTATGCACCACCATGCCCAAAATGTGTCTTGTAAAATTCTTAAACAAAATTAAAAAAAAAATCTTATTGCCAGACACAGTGGTTCATGCTTGAATCCTTGTAATTTTGGAGGCTGAGGCAGGAGGATTGCCAGTCTGAGGCCAGCCTCAGCAACTTAGTGAGGCCCTAAGCAACTTAAAGAGACCTTGTCTCAAAATAAAAAATAAAAATGGACTGGGGATATAGCTCAGTGGTAATGCACCCCTGAGTTTAATCTCTCACACTCCTCAATCTTATTATTGAATATAGCTGATCTCTTTAATTATGAAAATGATGATTGTTATTAGTTTAAAAATTTTTTTTTTAGTTGTTGATGGACATTTATTTTATTTATTTTTATGTGGTGTCAAGGATGGAACCCTGTGCCTCACACATGCTAGGCAAGCACTCTACCACAGTGCTAAAACCCAAGCCCTATAATTAGTTTTGAACTCTTACTATAAGTGAAGCAATGGACTAAGTGCTTTATTGCCACTGTCCCAATTAATCCTTATAACAACAGAATGAGACAGGGACAATTATGATTCCTATTTTATTCACAGCTATTAAACTTAAGACTTGGAGAAATTAAACAACTTGCCCAAGTTACATTGTTAGTAAGGGGGGGAACTGGGACTTAAAGCAGAGGTTCTTTGAAACTAACTGGTTATAGCTGCTACATGAAACCAACTTTGACACCTGCTTTACTTTTAAGTGTCTAGTTACATCATTCAATGAAAGTGCTTAGTGTTTAGGCTAGTCCAGGCCAGCTTTTATGATATTTATATCCCATTGTGTCCTGTGGGTGATCTAGACTACAATGCTGTAAGCCCCCTGTGTCAGTCAGCTTTCTGTCCCTGTAACAACATACCTGAGAAAATCAACTTAAAGTGAGGAAAGTTTTATTTTGGCTTATGGTCTCAGAGGATTCAGTTCATAGTCATGAGGCCGCATTGTAAGCAGAACATCTGGTGGAGCAGAGATGCTCACCTCATTGTGTCCAGGAAGCAAGCAGGGCAGGAGGCTGGGGAGAAAGAGAGAGAGAGAGAGAAAGAGAGAGAAAGAGGGCTGGGGACAAAATATGTCCTTCAAAGACATGCCCCAAGAGACCCCCATTTTCCAACTATGCCTACCTCCTACAGTTTCCTCTGCCTCCTAATAATTCATTCAATTATAAAGCCATTAATGGATTAATCTATTGATAAGGCTTAGAGCCCTCATTAACTAATCATTTCCCTAAAAGCCCCACTTCTGAACAGTGCTGCAGTGAGGACCAAGTCTTCATCGCATGAGCATTTGAGGGACATTCCAGATCCAAACCATAACATCCTCTAAGGGCTGGGACTCAGGTTTGTTTTTAATCTGTAGCATCTAGCACAATAACTGGAACATTATTTTGTTGACTTATTTTGAATGAAAGAATAAAGCTTTACTTTTTTACCATTTCTGCTAACTATTCTCTCTGTCAGCTGTTACACTCATTTGAGCATTTAATCTAATGATTCTCAATGGGTAAAGAGGTGACAGAGTCACTGTGTGGAGGAGGGGCTTTGGTCTGAATCACCTAGGAGACTATTTCAAACCAATGTAGCTCTCCCTGCCATTTTGATACTTCCATCTAAGGGACATGCTTCTACCTCACTAGGTGTACAACTGAGCCACTATCACTGAAGAAAATGTGCTACAACCTTTTTCCGTTTTAGCACATAATAAAATAAAATAAAATAAAATAAAATCCCTGAAAATTAGATATTGTATATTCCTACTTTAGTATTATATGTGTACAAATTTTGTTGCTTCAAATAGATTGTATGAATTTGGTAGGAATTCTCATTTAGTCTTGGAGAATATTAGACTCATGGAAAGTGAAAACTAAATGGGACCTAATGTTATCTGATTTATATTTCATATTTCACTGATGAGAAAATAGGCCTTGAGAATTCAAATAATGTGCCTCAGATGGGATCTTTTGCAATGCTCAGGAAAGTGTTAGGCATATAAGGATATGCTCAATAAATATTCATTGCATAAATGGAAGAATTAGAGATAAAATTCAGGTTGGTACCAAGTTGGCTTGCTGTTCCAAATAGACCTCAGGGTAAAAGTGTTCTTTTCTAACTATTTCCAAGCACAAGTGCCTAGTAAGAAAATATTAACTGAACTAGCCTTATCTTTACTAATCTCTCATCTTTGATTTCTCATGGTATTTCAAGATTTATTGTATGATCTAATGCTTATCATCTTAAATACCCTCTTGCACATTATTAATGTATTTCTGCACATTAAAATCTCTAAGAGCACCTTGGTTTGTATTGCTTTGCCTCCCTCTATCAAACCCAAATCTGAAACAGTGTTTTGATTCCATTAATATTTAGCTTAATTCTTCTCTACTGATTACTGATAGATTAGCTGATGCCTAACTTTTGCTTAAAGAAGTTAAATAGGTAATATTTATCTTCTTTAAATTGAATACTGTTAAATGATATGCATCTATAATTGAGCAAAAAACAAATCATCTTTTAGATAACTATAGCAAACAACACATGTTGCTGACTTAAGAGATTCAAAAGTACAAATTTTGAGTATGACTTCCTGTTCTTTAGAAACATGTGATCTTACTCTGCAAACATTAGCAAATCTGAGAATGTTGTGTTATTTATTTATTGCACAATCACAAATCCACAGCTTCGCAAATGTTAATGTTTTCTGAGAATGACAACAGACTGTGGAAAGGATAAAAACTTTAATGACAGTCAACAGTTACACACAGCAGTTGAAGCCTAAATTTTGTTGTATAAGAGAAGACCAAGATGAAGAGTCTAGATTGGTTAAAAGGCAAAACAAAAACAAAAAATAAGGACAAAAACAAAAATCTAGCTTGGTAGTTAAGAGATCAGAGTTCTGATTCTAGCTAGCTGTGAGACATATTGGATATGTTTAACAGTGTTGAGCCTTGGGTTCTTTGTATTTAAATTGAGAGGTTTGAATTGCTGATGATTAGTAATGTCTTTTCCCATTTTAAGATTCTATCATTTATTTAAATCAACAACCACTATAGTGGAAAGAGCAAGTAATGGTGATTGAGAGTGTTAGCACTGGAAAAATAGGCTGAAACATAGAGAAGAATAAGGCAGTGATAGAGGAAGGACTTAATCCTTCAGCTTAACAGCTTGCATTCTACAGCATCTGAAGATTTATGGGATTGTTTCACTGTTTAAAAAGATTTTGAAAATATGTGTGGTGTCACGTACTTCCCAGCACTCAGAAGGCAGAGTTGGGAGGATTGCCAGAGTTTGGGAGTTTGAGACCAGCCTGGAAAACACAGCAAGACCCTCCTTCTCTCAAAAAAAAATTGTTTTTAAGTTCATAGATATATCCATCTAAATATGACATGAGTGAGACCAAGATATAAGCAGAAGAAGTTGCATACAACAAAGCATCTTACACAATTCTCAATTTGTTTTGTGGTCGGGTCAGTACAAAGCCAGCCTCAACAATGGTGAGGTGCTAAGCAACTCAGTGAGAACCTGTCTCTAAATAAAACACAAAACAGGGCTGGGGATGTGGCTCAGTGGGCAAGTGCCCAGAGTTAAATCCCTGGTAATCCTCCTGCCAAAAAAATAATAATAATAATCATAATACTTTGTTTTGTATTATGCGCCATAAGGACCAAATCTCCTTGAACTTCATGACCAAAACTCCTCATTTCAGTTAAATAGTTTGTCTTTTGGATGTATTTATTTGAAGGATTTGTCCCTGGATATTTTTTACTAAAACACACTAAAATCTAAAGTCAAAACCTTCTATTAGCTAAGAGGAAATTGTTCTGAGATGAAATAAGACAGAATTGAAAGCATTATGTCAAAATTGATTATGCCACATAAATGTGGCCAAGTATGAGTCCAACACACCACAGCAAACTCTTGTCATAGTCTCCCACTTTGCTTTACATTTGTTCTCATTGAGATTCAGTGTTTTAGGTGTGCATACCAGGAGGTGACATAAACCAGAAGCTGGGATCATATTGTTAACTGGGGCATGTTGAACAGGCTAACTATTATTTTATGGAGTCCATGAATTGAAGTGTTTGGTGGAACTAGGCTAGACTATGCCTGGCTAAGTAAACAGCAAGCATTGGGCAGAATGGAACAACCACAATTTCCAAATAGCCAATAGCTGGTTTTACAGTATCTATGGTATCTGTAACCCATATTTCCCTCTAGAGGAATTTGGCTCACAGGGAAGAGAAAAGTTGTTCAATTGAAGAATCAACAAAAAAATATGACCCACAGGTACAAATTATTCAATTGATTCAACTCTCAATCATTTCTGCAGATTATCACTCAATTTAGCCAAAGATCCAATTGGCATGGAAGGCTGCATGTTCTGAGAGTGATGGTTGTGACTTCATGAAGCCACATCTGCAGGTCAAACCCCTCTTTTCTTTTTTGGTACCAAGGATTGAACTCAGGGGCACTTGACCACTGAGCCACATCCCCAGCCCTATTTTGTGTTTTATGTAGAGACAGGGTCTCACTGAGTTGCTTAGCGCCTCACTATTGCTGAGGCTGGCTTTGAACTCACTATTCTCCTGTCTCAG
>CM053405.1:31129643-31182563 GCA_028644305.1 Xerus rutilus | reverse complement strand
AGTTGGTGTCTTCCTTACCCACAGGTGCTATGCTCTCTCAAGATAGTCCTCTTCTCCCATCAAAATCTGCATTGGCTCAGTGGCTCAGGAGGCTGAGCAGGAAGATCCAAATTTCGAGGCCAGCCTCAGCAATTTAGCAAGGCTCTAAGCAACCTAGCAAGACCCTGTCTCAAAATGAAAAATAAAAAAGGGCTGGGGATGTGGCTCAGTAGCTAAGTATCCCTGGGTTCAATTCCTGGTACCAAAAAAAAAAAATCTGCATTGGGAAAGAACTTGAAAATCATTCATCCTGGGAACTTTGGATTTAGATTCTCTCATGAGTTTTTGTGTTTTAGGAAAACACAGTTGATCATGTGTTTTTTCTAAGTTTCAGGTGGTGGAGGTTGCTTTTTTGTGGTAGTGGTGGTATTGGTGGTCTTGAGGGGTGACTTCCTGGTCCCTTTGGTACCTGACTGGAGTTCTCTCCTATTGGCTTATCCTGCTCTGTGGCAGCCTGCCTCTGGCTCAGACATGTGGGCTTGGGGTATGGATGATCCTTGGATGTACTACTTAAAATACCAGAAGAGCAAACCTCAATTCTGCCACCACCATATTGAGGTCTCCTAAGAATTTTGTTTCACAATTTTGTTTTGTTTTGTTTTCCATAAGTTAACCAAGGCACCTGGCAGCTGTGATGCGGAGTCAGCAGGAACAGGTCTATTTTCCCTTTACTGCCTGGCAATGTCTCAAATCTGAATGAGTTCTCAGCCCCAACTGTGCTTTTGGAAGTTGTTCCAAACAAAAGGAGGTTGCAGAGAGAGCATGAGTCTTAAAATTGCACGAAATTCTACACCATGAAGAAAGACCGTTCCAGTGAAAATACCATGAGACCAGAAGATATTTTTATATGTGCGTCACTTTTATATCCAGAAACAGAATGTGATAAATAACTACTAATACAACTACGCCACCCATGAAAACAAAACAAAACAGATCATACAGCAATACATGGATTGACCCCACTGTGGTAAATACAGGATCAGACACTTAAGTGCTTTAGATATAGTATGTACACACAATTGACAAAAACCCAGAGAGGAAGTTCTTATTATCCCCATATTTACAGGAGACAAAACGAAGTGTATGGAAGTTAAACAACTCTAACCAAGTCACAATGACAATATGTGAGGAAAGTCCATGATAATTAGAACATTTTGAAGCACGAGTGTATCTATCTGCAAACATAAACCTTGGGTGATAAACTATCATATTAGATGATGAAGACTATTGGGCCATTTTTCTTCATTTGATCATGTGTGGTTTTTTTTAATGTTATTTTTTTAAATACTTTTATTTGTTTATATTTATGTGGTGCTGAGGATCGAACCCAGTGCCTCACACATGCTAGGCGAGCACTCTACCACTGAGCCACAGCCCCAGCCCTGATCATGTTTTTCTAATTTATCTCCAATGAATGTTTTTATTAACAGAAAGTTGTGTGTGTGTTGCTGTGGATTGAACCCACCACTGAACTGCATCTTCAGCCCCTTTTTAAATTATATTTCGAGACAGGGTCTCACTAAGTTGCTGAGGCTAGCCTGAAATTTTCAATCCTGCTTCTGCATCTAGAATCAGAGTCAAAATTACAGGCATGTAATCTGTGCCCAGGTACAGAAAGTTATTTTTAAGTGAGAAAATTATACCAACACTTTTTAGAAGTTATATATGTTTAGTTGTTAAATGATGATAAAAATATTGAATGAGTTCCCTTTGTTTGTGAAACTGTGAAGTTTTCTATATTAGTTTATCCAAGCTTTATAACAGAATACCATGGATGGTGTGGTTTAACAACAGTACTTTATCTTGTTACAGTTATGGAAGCTAGAAATCCAAGATCAAGGAGTTAAGTTGGTTTCTTTTGAAGGCCTCTCTCCTTGGCTTATAGCCAAACATCTTCCCTCTGTCTTCACATGATCTTCCCTCTGTATATGTCTCATTTATAGTCTCTTTTTACAAAGATATTCTTACAAAGTTACATTGGATGAGAACCCACCCATATGGCCTCATTTTACGTTTATTTCTTCTTTAAAGTCCTTGTTTCCAAATACAACCATATTCTGAGGTACTAGAAGTTAGGACTTCAACATGTAAATTTTAGGGGGACACAGTAAACTTTTCCCATAACAACTTTATCATGAAATGTCTAACTTAAATAACTCCAGGCATGAAAAATCGGTACCAGTGATGAAAACAACATTATCAGAAGTTGGAAAGTGTCCTAGGTCTTCACTTCCAATGTTTCATTTCTAAAATAAAGGTTATTTTAAGAGTAAATCTTGCTGGGCATGGTGACTCAGGCCTGTAATCTCAGTGGCTCTGGAGGCTGAGGCCGGATCACGAGTTCAAAACCAGCCTCTGCAACTCAATGTGGCCCTAAGCAATTCATTGAGACCCTATCTCTAAACAAAAATATAAAAAAGGGCTGTGGATGTGGTTCGATTGTTAAGCACCCCTGGGTTCAATCCCTGGTACCAAAAAAAAAAAGAGTAAATATTATAAAACTTTCCCACAGACTCTGAAAAGAGTCATAGAAATGCTGATGCTAATAATATAGATACACAATTAGTTATCATGTAACAGAAACTTAAAACCCATGATGATCACCATTCTGTCCTGTTTTCCAGTGGTGTTTTGTACTTGTGACTCAAAAACTTCTCTCTTCTCACATTTCATGGGAGAGACACAATGTTTTAGCTAAAATTTTAGGGTACAAACAAGGAGCTGTAAATCCCCAGGATGCTGTGTCTGAAAATGCTGTTTTATTTTCTCTTTCATTTTCAGTGATGCATGGTTCACTCGAGCCTGAGAACAATGGAGTTATAAAATAATGGCCTCAGTGATGACAATAAGCTGAATGCAAGCAATTCTTCCCCCTGATGCTCCATCTTTGACAGGATCAACACATTAGATGAACAGTATTAGGGCCAGGTAAAGAATGGTCTCTTTCACCGTGGAGTCCCTGATGCTGGTGGCAACCAACCAGAAAGGAAACCTGAATGGGCCTTATCCTTCCTCTGTAGTTTTTCTTCATGCTTTTTCTGCTAACTTTAGTCTCTCAGAGGTCCAGCCCTATTTCCCAGTCTGCTCCTATGCTGCCTTCCTGTTGAACACTGTCTATCCAACAACATCTGGCCCAAAACTCAGTTTACCTATTCTGGAGTGCCCTTATAGACTTGTCTAGAATAAAACTCCGAGAAGACAAGGAACTCTTCTGGTTCTTGGGATGGTTTTATATCAGCAGTGCTCAGAATGTGTTAAGCGAATGAATAAATGTACCGGGTTCAGATATTGAAGCCCTCCTTTCATTATATTGCTGCCTAATGAATGATCCCAGAATTTAATCACTTAAAACAATAAACATTCATTACCTCAGAGTTTCTGGGACCGGATGTCTGCATTACGGTCAGTCTCTTCTAAGGCTGTAGTAAAAATGGCAGTGGAAGCTGTAATTTCATCTGAAGTTTCCACCTCATTGGGAAGTTCAGTGGGGGAGCACTGGGTCCTAGCTGGCTCCTGCAGCTGCTTGCAGGATTTGTCTCTTTGCTGGCTGTTGCACTGAATGCCTCTTTCAGTTCTTGGTCACATGGGCGTCTCCACAGGGATGCTCACAGCATGGCAACTGGCTTTCCTCAGAGTCAGTGAACAAGTGGAAGAGGGAGGAAGTATGGAAGTCAGAGTCCCAGAGGTATCATGCCATTATTTTGCCATGTGTCCTTTCTCAGAAGTGAGTCACTGTATTCCACCTGCCCTTGAAGTGATCCCACAAGGACATGAAGTGCAAGAGGCAGCCATCACTGGGGCCTTCCTAGTATCTGCCTTCCACAGTCCTGCTCTCAATCTGCCTTTTTTCTTGCTGCACTGAGTGCTTTTCCCTCCAGGAATTCAGCTATAACCACATGAACAGGCTTCCTGGGGTTCTAACTCAGGGCTGGATATAAACCCCCAAATTAAATTGTGTAATGGTTGCTTTAACTTAAAGAGGTCTCAGAAAGATTCAAACCTTTGCTCTTGCTACTTTTTCATTTTCAATCTACTGGTTGGGGTTCCATTGTAATTTTGAGTGATTTCTTTGGAATTTTATTTTCCTTTACTCTGTAGGCCAGATGATAATTCTAGGTTTGTTATTGACTCATTACCCTATAGAAGGATTTCTCCTGCCATGTAACTATGAAGACTATTTTGGTTTCAAATTGGCCAGACTTTTAAAATCCATCTGGAAACTAAAAGGAAAACCAAACAAGCAAATAAAATTAACTGTATAGAATACTACTGCATGACCTTGGTTAGGTTGAGAAAATTTTAAGAGAATAAGAAATACTTACATTTGAAATATCAAATTTCACCCCTTGTTGTTATTTCAAAACTGCTAAGAATATGCCTAATTAAGTCTGGAATAGTCTGTATAGAGAGTTAGCAACTTTTACCTAAGGACAAGGAGTACTAGTACTGGATAGTGAAGCCCTGGTCTGAGACTTGCTATATAATGTTAGGAAAATCACCCAAATGTCTGCCTTCAGGTTTCTAGAACTATAAACTGGGACTAAAAATACTGACTTCACAGTATTATCTTGAAGATCAATAAAATAATGTATACTCATTAACAAATGGATTAAAAATACATTCAATCGTCAGGACTGGATAATTTATATTTTTAAGAAATAATCATCATAAAAACAAAGCAAAACAAAAAAAACAACCATTGTGTGCAATTTGTTGAAATATGAAGATAGTGACATGGATTAATGTCAAGTTAAAAGAAAGTTTAAAAAATGCAGAGGCCTATCAGATATTATAGAGGAATATTGCCAAGTTTGAATTAATTTACTAGTTGTGTGACTTTGGGTAAATTACTCAACATGTCTTTGCCACATAGAGATAGGAGATAGACAGGTAGGTGGGTATGTAGGTATGTAGACATAGACACCTATACATTTTTAAGAGGGTCCAGGGCCTCTGGGTGCTTCAGCAGTTGGCAATAGCCCATTAGTGGCAGACTCACTAGATATGTAAAGGCACAGGGAATTATGGCACCGATGCAGCAGGTGCTCAGATAGCAAATGGGAATGTGGCATTAACCATTAATGTGGCATTAACCTCATGTCCTAGGAGATCCAAGGCTGAGAAGATTACCTGGTCCCAGAAAAGATTCAGTTCTCCAAAGTGCTGTGAGAACTTGGTCTAAGCCAAGTCCAATCAAACAAGGGGCATGGCCCGCACACTTGGGGTCCTAGATCTCAGAACTCATGATACATTAACCTGATGGCACCTAGTGAAATCAAAGATGCTGGACAAATACTATAATCCCCAACATATAGCACAACATGACTATTTCGTCCATGCTTACTTATTTATAAACAAAAAAATGCACAAATAAATGATGAAGAAATAAAGCCAATTTGCTATTAAACAACTTTACCATCTTATACAGATCCAGCATCAGAATTGGCATCAGAATTGATCTAGATTTTGTCTGAGTACAAAATAGGCAGTGTGCATCCTCCAAGGCTCAGGTATGCTACAGAAATCAATTGCAAGGCATCTTCCTCCAGGGAGAAGGAAAAAAGAGAAGCAGCAGCACACTGTTTTCCTTCTCTCTCTCTCTAGGTCTTTAACTGTTAGGCATAATTTTCTCCTGAGATTTTCCAGAAAACCTCACCCTTGGACTAAGACCAAGAAAAGGAAACTCTAGGCTTTTCTCAGGGCAAATGCAGATAAGATTTTGGCGAAGTCTTCAGCTCCCACGAATGCAGTGTTCATTTTCACCAAAATGTGAGGTTATCTGGCCCTTGGCTAAAGAGGCTGTCTGGATCCTGCCAGTGGAAACCCAGGACTCAGAGGAAGCTAAGTTATTGTTTCTTCCAGAAAGTCAGTCATGTAGTCCTGTCCCCATGCTGTTGTGCCAAATCATAAATCCCTGAAGTGTGATGAAAATATGTCCTTTTATTTATTTATTTATTTATTTATTTATTTTTTGGGTACCAGGGATTGAACTCAGGGGCACTTGACCACTGAGCCACTTCCTCAGCCCTATTTTGTGTTTTATGTAGAGACAGGGTCTCACTGAGTTGCTTAGCGCCTCACCATTGCTGAGGCTGGCTTTGAACTTGCAATTCTCCTGTTTCAGCCTCCCAAAGTGCTGGGATGACAGGTGTGCACCACCGCACCCAGTTCTTCCTTCTTAAGATTCTTGAATCATTTGCTTCCTACTTTCATAGTAATCCTAAATAGCATTACTCTGGAGGAAAAATTGGAGCCCTTTTCTTAGAATACCAAACCAAACATAATGTAAAATTGTGGTCACCAAGATGTCAAAGCATGAGTTTTGAGTCTCCTTTGGAAATTAGGAGGATAAATATGAATCTGGCAATGCTCTCACAGCAAGGCTTTTAATTGAATGTGGCCGCAAATTTTCTGACCAAATACAGAAATAGCCCCTCTTGCTATTGTGTGTCTAGTGCTCAGAGCAATGCCAGCACTTAGATCTTACTGTGGGGTCTTTGGAGCCCAGTTGGGACTTGAGTTGGGGTTTGAAATAACAGTGGTGGCTAACACATGCTGGGCACTTATCTCAGACATCATGCTGGACATTTATACATGTTTTCTAGTTAAATCCTCACAACAACCTACAAGAGTGGTAGCTAACAGATACCTAATCACAGCACAGGATCAAAAGAAGCTTAGCTGTTCAAGAACGGGCAGTCTGGGGCTAACACAGGGACTGGAGAAATCATCAAATTTCCAGATTTTTCTAAATTTCTCCTCCTCCATGCTTAGGTATGTATTTTAGCTCCTAGATATAAAATGACTGATTCACTTAAGGCATTTCATTGACATCCTAGCAGAAAGACAATGAAAGCAAGGGGTGCTAATACATGGAAAGAAAAACTCTCCTAGGGATCCACAGCAGACTTCAGACTGCCACTCCATCCCACTGGTTAGAACTGTGTTATCTAGACACTCCAATGGCAGGATTAGCTGAGAAATGAAGGATTTTTTTTTTTTTATCTGAGTACACAGTTGCTTCAAAACTTTTGGAGTTGTGTAATGAGAAAGAAGGATGGAAATGGATATTGAACAGGCATTTAGCCACGCTACCACAAATAGTACCACTATTATTCTCATTTTACACATGAGGAAACCCAGATATTGAAGGCTAAGTATCTTGCTTAAGGTCATATGGTTAATCAGTAGAAAAGCTGGGTGAAAACATAGGCAATCTAGTTTGCAGAACCTGAATATTAAATGTTGTGTTAGGGTTTGAACTGGAGAGTAGAGGGGAGAGAAATGTGCTTTGTGGAGTGGAATGGTGTTACCAAAGGTGCCCAGGAACTGTCACAGGCAAGTGAGGGTCAGGGCTGCAACTAGGGAGCCATGTGGAGGAGTGGCAGGAAGTAGGGTGGGAAACATGGGGTCATATGCCTGAGGAAACCTTCTGGATCATGAGTCTTGTCAGTCTTGAAATTGAAACATAAATGGGCAAGAAGTGTTAGTAAGAAGGGACAATTATCTAGGAATTCAAAGCCGAGTCAAAAGAATATGATCATTAGGAGATACCAAATATGAGCACAGTGAGAACTCAGCATCTGGGCAAATCAATGGTTAGAGCTGGAACATTCTCAGAAGTAGCAGCCAAGGTTGAGTTCAGGATGTTCCGAACATCAAGATGCATCCAACAATCTTAATGATACAGGCAGGAGTCAGAGGCCAGGATCTGATAATTTTGGGGTCAGAGAATTGAGAAATTTGAATCCTGGAATCTTACTTAGGTTTTGTTCATTTTATAGAAGTATTTGTACCTTCCAGCACCTTTGGAATATGATTGATACATTAAGATGATATAATGCCCCTAGACTATCAGAGTACCAAAGAAACATAGAGACATATTTCCATTGGAGCATATTACTTTCAAATATTAGCTTTCTCTTGTTATTTCTCAGGCTAACTGGAGTGGAAGCACAAACACAAAGGTAGAATTAATAAGGAGCTGTGCGAAATACTGACCACATTGATTTTAGATTATATGCCTTTCTGTGTCGTTTCTGAGGGCGGGGCCTGCACCATGAGGGTCAAGTTTGTTACGAGGAGACCTTCCTAATGTCATGAGGAGCTGGGCCATAAAAACTGGCATCCCTCTGAGGGGAGAGCTTTCTGGCATGTAGTGTTTAAGCAGGAGCTAGAAGACTGCCCAGGAGAGAGGGTTCAGAATAGTTCTCTGCAGGGAATTTGACTCAAAGGACTTTATTCAGATCTACATATTTATAGTTGCATGATATGTGCATCTGACATCAATCTGCATTTGCAACTCCAAGTAGGAGTTTGAATGTCTTTCTGCCTAGAGCCTGCTGCAGCCAAATAGCAGAGCTTCACAGAGCCTTCTTCCTCTTCACATAAGTTTTTCTTTTGTTCAGACGAAAGTGTCTAGCAAATGAAGTCTTTGGGAATATAGTTATAAGGACTATTCTCCAGTAACCAAAAGAATGAAATTCAGCTTTAGGTGCCAGGCATTAATTCTAATGTACTAAGCCTCAGCATGCCTGTAACCATCCTTAACACACATGAAAAAAAGCAAATTCATGTGCATTGGAGCAGTTAAACTCTTGCACTGTTGTGTTTGAATCCCAGCTTACCTACTTTGTAGCTCTGAATCTGAGGCAAGTTATTCAACATGTCCATGTTTGTTTTCTTGACTATTAAACAAGGGTAATGGCTGTTGTGAGGCTTAAATGTGCTGTTACTTACAAAAGACTTGAAACAGTGGCTAGCGCATGGTAAACACTCAAAAAAAATTTTTTAAAAAAAGAGAGCCATTATTATTCTAGACTTCCTAGGAAAAAATCATAAGTACAGAGAAGAACTAAAAAATTATCCTCATACTGAAGAAAAATCATTGTCAATTCCAAATGTATCTTCCCAGTCTTTTTATGTGCTTGTGTTCTGCTTGCTGTCGCTGTGGAGACCTGCTCCAGTGTCTATGGTCCCATCACACACACACACAGGTGCCTTTATGCTTCTTGTAAAGGTTAAAATACGTGCCTTGATAAATAGATAATCTTGCCAAATATGTGTTCAGGTTTCAGCTACACACTAGAAGGTCAAAACAGTTTATGATGGTGTCATTTTTTGGAAGAGAATAAATATTTTGTCATCTTTTCCACAAATTGGCTAAATCAGAAGAGCATATATCCTACTTTTGAATATTCTCTGTTTGAATATTTATATTTTTGGGTTACATAAACATGGAGAATCTTGAAATGGAAACAAATGCCTTATTTATATAATCTGTGTTTCATGTAGAAAGGGAACATAAGTCCATCAGTAGCTACAATTGTATGTTACTGATGGATTCCTGATGGCAAGTCCAGTGGCTAGCATGCTCCCCACCCCGCCATGGGCTGCTGCCTTCCTTTCTCACCTTCTCCACATGGAGAAGTCATTTTATCTTATATGAGCCTCTGCTCACTTATTTTTCACTGCAGAGTGATCTCTTTCTTTTCTGACAGTTAATGATTCTAGGTTTTTGAGGTAGGAGCTATGGATGCTCCATTGCACACACTTGAACCTGGAAGACAGGGTAGTATGGTTCTCTCTCCAGGGAAGTGTGGAACAGTTTACTCTCTGTTCTTCAAATGTTCTCTACCTTATTTCTTCCCTTCATTGAGCAGTGATGTTTGCAGGTCCACAGACTGTGCAGCTCACTGGTGAACAACATAGTTAAGTAAAATAAATAATACCTGATGATGCCAATGAACCCACTTACATTCTCCACAGCTCTAAACCCTGTGTTTCATCACTTGACCCTCCTGAGCCTCATTTTCTTGGGTCTAGACCTTGTTCCTATCCTAAGCAACTGTCCTAATGGCACCTCTCCTTTTCCATTAGCCATTCCCTTTATCCCCAGGCTTTCTGGGGGAAAAGAACAATTTTATTGGAGGGACGTGTGGCACATAGGGGAAGTTATTTTTGTGCCACTTAAACTAAACTATATAGATGTTTATTTACCTTCCTAAAAGGCAGCTGTTTCAATGCACAAACAATGGCTATGTTTGTCTCTCTTTCTTTTTTAGAGTGGGCATTTCTTAATAGCTGCTTGTACCAGCACTGTACAGACAGTTAATAAAAGAGAACATAGGCCTAAGTATGAGTGTTGAGTAATACTTATTTTTCACTTATTTGCAGAGCTGGGGATCTTGTGCATATTAAGCAAGTGTTCTACCATGGATCTATATCCCCAGCCTACTTAAGATATTTAATATCAGGATGCTTCAATGCTACCAGTACTACATTAAAACTAAGTTGTAGCAAGAAGTAATCTGAAAACTCCAATATAAACTGGAAGTGATGCACTTTTAGCTGGCATTTTAAGAGCATAAGAAAAATAAAATCTTTTACATTTATGTTTATATTGCTAATAAACTCAAATTTGAAAGATACATTTTTGTAAGTCAGTATATCAAATAGCAAATAAAACATACTGACAATGCATAATTTTATGAATATGCAAATAATGTTTCTAATAGTTAGAAAACATGGGCCAGCTAATAGGAACATGGTCAAAGGACATAACTGGCATATCACAGAAGAGGTAATAAAAATGGTCAATGTTATGGCTTGAATTGTGTCACCCAAATGTATATGTTGAAGTCCTAACCCCGCTTCCAATGTGACTATTTTGAAGAGGGGTTTTAAAGAAGTAATTAAGTAACATTAGATTATTATGGTGAGTGTAATATATTATCTTTATCCAATATCCTTATAAGAAAAGATTATTAGAAAAAACACACACACAGGAAGATCATGTGAAGACAGGAAGAAGAGAATCACCTATAAGTCAACTAGAAAGGACTTAGGAAAAACCAATCCGGCCTTGATCTTGGACTCCTAACCTCCAGAATTATGAGAAAATAAATTTATGTTGTTTAAGCCATCAAGTTTTTGGTCCTTTGTTATAGCAGCCTTAGCAAACTAATACAGTCAATAAACTTACAGATGATGAAATAACTCTGAAATCAAACAAAAATTTGAGCACCTAACTACCATGTGCGGGGGGGTTATGGTCCATCCCAAACCAGTGGGCTGAAGAGGCACCCCCACATTCACCTAGCAGGGGAAGTCAGGAAGAGTTGGAGCTGACTGGCCGCCAGTTCCCAGCCCCTCCGCCGCAGGACAATCAGACACGCCTGGAAGACCAGTCAGAGCAGGCACTTGTTTATTTGCGGAACAAGCGTTCAACTTATAGGGCCATTCAGCCAATCAGAGACAATGCACGTATCCAGCAGCTGTCCATGTGGCAAGGCACACAAGCCCCCTGAATTCTGTCCACGAGCTGATCATGTTTGCGGAAGCAACAGTAAGCCAATTACATAGTCCCTCCTTCCTCTGTGCCCTTCCTGTTTACACACTTTTCACAATGGCTAGTCATCATCTTAAGGGCATAGCTCGAGTTAGCTCCCCACACCATGTGCTTTTGCCATGTACTTGTGGGAGGAATATTATTTGGCGCACTTTGAAAGGCAGTTTGAATCAATCAAAACGTGAAATCTGCATTTGTTTCTCCTAACAATTTTACTGCAAGCAAAAATTGTTTGTATAAGAATAACCAATTAAAATTTGAAAATCAAAAAAATTAACATGTACATTAAAAACGGATTACACATTATGGAGCATTCCTACAATGAAATAAGTGTGCATTTTAAAAAAGAATGTGGTAACTATACACATTGACATAGAAATATGTCCATGAGTTGGAAAGATATCCATGATGTATTGCTAAATTAAAAGTAGTTGTGGAGGCTGGGTGCTGTGGCACGTGCCTGTAATCGTGGAACTTGAGATGCTGAGGCAGGGTCGCAAATTTGGGGCCAGCCTGGGCAATGTAGGAAGACCTTGTTTCAAAATAAAATAAAAATTAAAAGGACTGAGATTGTAACTCAGTGGTAAAGCACCCCTGGGTTCAATCCCCAGTACCAAAAGCATTAAAAAAAACAAAACAAAAACCAAGTAGTTGTGGAGCAGTATATAGAGAATGATCATATTTATTTATATTCAGTATATACTTTTCCAACCAGTGTGAGACACAAATTAAGATATCTTTTCTTTTTTGAAAAGTTGATTTATTTTAATTGAACATTATGTAAAAACCTTGTCTAAACTTATATATTATGTTTGATTGGTTATTCTGTGAGAAAATTCAAGATTTGTCTGAAAATTTTATCAAAACATTCCTAAGATTTCAGCAATTATCAACACAGGTTCTGGAAGACTTTTTGGTAGTATACACACATATAAAATGAAGTGGCAAATTAAGACCCCCAGAAAATTAATACAGATTATCTTGAAATATTCATTGAATTGAGATGGGAGTGGTTCTGGAAAAAAAATATTCCTCCTATTTAAACCTGGCCTCTTTGCAAACTGGATAATGTGTTAGAAATACAACTGAAAGTTCTCTAAGTTTTAAGGAAGATAGGAATAAATGATTTTAGCAGCAGGTCTAAGGCATTATCAGTTTTGAGAAGTAATTAATCAGAGAGACTTATCCATATATTTGATACGTGAGAAAATGAATGTTTACTTGAGCTTCAATGCACTATGGTAATTCTGACCATGGCAAATATCTAAGATAAATATAATATCAAGATAGAGACTAGTAAATGATTTACTTCACTGAGTTAACTCAGTCTTTGGGTTACAAAGCATTTTGTCATTTCAGAATTCAGACTTAGTTTTTAAGTCTCTCAGAAAAATTAATCATGCATTTACCCATTCTTTCTCCAAATATTTATTTGGAATCAATAATTTAGCAACAAGCTTAGTGAATCTCCCTACTGTTATGATTCAGATCCCCACCCCACCCCCATTGTGGCCTTGAGCACAGCTGTGATTTGTTCCCATGCCTGTCCAGTGGAAGCTGCCTCTGCCCTTCTTATCTTGCCCTGTTGAGCAACTAAAAGCCAATTAATGTTACAGTGCCTGTCCAGGTATTTGACTAGGCCTGGATTCCACATTACTCTTCTGATCCCAAACTCCCTGACCTTTTCCTGTGTGGATATTCCACTCATTGAGGGGATAAATGCTTTTTGGAGGCCATCTGGTACTCCTACATGCTTCTCACATGTTGATGCTGTTACCATCTCATGAGGAGCTGCAAGCCTGAGCCTTGGTTTTGTTAAGATTCTTAAAAAAATTATTTACAGCTTTTTTCAAACAAAAATTCTTTTGATGTTTGTTATTCTCTGAAAGTGCTCAGTACCTTGTGAAATTTGGCACAGTATGTAGTTATTCCACTAATTGCATTTATGTTTGATGTATCAAATGTTCTGAAGATCTGTAAACTTGTGAGCTTAAAGAAAAATCTCTTCAAAGCATATTTCAGTCTCATTTGAATCTCAAAGAATCTACCGAGGGCTTATCTCATCTAAGCTCCTGTTTCCATGTCTTCCTCTGGCCATTGTTCTTATTTATTGTGTTTGTTTTTTAAAATCTTGCTTTTGGGCTAGGGATGTGGTTTAGTGATGGAATGCTTGCCTAGCATGCATGAGGCCCTGAGTTCAATCCCCAGCATCAAACAACCAAAAACCTTATGCTTTCTTAAGCATCCTTTGGCTTTTCAGGGGTTTACAATCTTTCAATGTATATGTTCAAACAATATTATATTGGTACCACTCACAGAATGACATCTGGGGCACCTTCTGGTACATGCAAAGGGAAGAAAAGATCATTAAGTCCAAAGGTACTATTTTCCAGTTGGGAAAGTCTTCATTTCCCTTTGTGTATTAAAACACCACTTAAACCAAAGAGCTTAATGTTTTACATGGGTGCTTTGTATAATAACAATACTGTTCTACTTTCTAACATTTTGAGATATCAGTGTTTCACAAGTGTTAATTAATGGATGGATGCCACATTCTCATCTGTCTTAGCTAATAGATTGATTATAAAATCATGGTTTGTAGACCTTCTCTCTTTTATCATGGATTCACAGATTCTCTGGACCCTGTTCTCCATGAAATTATTTATTACTCATAAAAGCATGAGAATGCTTATTGTAAAAAAGACTTGAATAAAAGTATAAGCATTCTGGGACAAATGGTAAGGAGTGTAAGAGTGACAGAGGACGTGGGCTCTCAATTGGAAGTTGTAAGAGATGAGATCCTTAGGACAATCAGTTACCCTGAGTAATCAATGTCTGATGGAGTGCTGAGGGCTGGAGCAACCTATCAGAAAGTTATAGTCTTTCGAAAATATTGCAGTAATCAAAAACTAACTAGCCAGTGCCTTGCTCAGGCTTGCTGGGTGCTTTTGCAGGTGGGTAAAGCCCAAGATGAAGTAATTGTTGAACTTGCTTCAGTATTTGCCAATGTTATTCCACCCACCCTATCTCCAGCTGGGTTCAGTGTTCCTTTTTCCATTTCCAAGGTTCCAACAGAACCTGTGCTCACAGTCATGCTAGACACAATCACAATCACACTCTAGTCTTTTTTTTTTTTTTCCTGCTTACGTTTCTGTCTTCTTTATATTTGAGGTCCTGGACAAAAAAGGATATAGAGTTTTTTTATTGTTTACTTTAAAATCTCTGTATTCCCCCAATTTAGCATTGAATCTCATATAAGCAGCCAATAAGAATGCTTGATTTGTTTGTTTAATGTAATTTAATACCCAATCAATGTTTGCTTGGAAATTCTGCTTTCTTGAAAATGCTGAATGGTTCTAGGTTACCCAGCATAGAAGAAGCTAAGAATGAATTTCTTTCAAATCTTGTAAGTTTCCTTTTTCCTTTTGACTTTGGGGCTTTTAGTCATACCCCATCCTGGACACACACACACACATATACTCTTGGGTACTCTTCTTTGGAGCCAGCCAGCTGCACACTTGGCAGGAGTCCTTCTAGGGCAGGAGGCACCTGCTAAGCTGCATGCAAAGGAGACGGTGAAATACTTGCTTTCCTGTGGCAGACAGACCAATATGACTATTTAAATTTGTCAAGAAAATGAACTGCAGGGAAGACTATCTGCTTCATACAGTGATTTTTGTTTAAATGAGCTTCTTTTAAAAAGTGAGTATGTATATGTGCAGTTTTTCTGAGGAGAAATTAGGGTTTTAATTGGATTTTTTGATTAATATTTTTTATAAGTGCATTATGGTTATACATAATAGTGGATCTGTTGTTACATATTTGTACATATATACAATATACCAATATAATTTGGTCAATTTAATTCCCTTGTACCTCCCTTTCTCCCTACCCCTGGTCTCCTTCCTCTATTCTGTTGGTGTCCCTTGTATTTTCAGGAGCCTCCCACACACCTTTCTCACATCCCTTTTTCCTTTCTTCCACATATGAGAGAAGATATACAATCATTGACTTCCTGCGTTTGGCTTATTTTGCTTGGATTCTTAAAGGGAGGAAACCCTAAAAGGCTAATAACTGCTGCTTGGTGCAAATAAACAGAATTGGACTTTTTAATGGCTTCTAATTTCATATGATGTTTCTTTATAGGAAGGACAACATCTGAGCTTCTTTGTATTTCTTGCATCTTGTACAACAGTATCCAGCAGATGGCAATCAATAGGGATCTGTTTGTACAAAATGCATTAATAGTAAAAGCAAGGCTTACTTGAAAACCATCACTATCCAGGGATGACATCATCTATCACTGTGCTTTGTCCTGCTAAACCAGTGATCTGAACTCACCCTAAAAGCTGTGGGATGGGAGTTCCCACAAATGAGTGCCCCAAACTGTAAGAAGTACTAAGCACCAGGGTGATCAGTCCAAAGCATTTATATTTTGCTGCAGGGTATCCTTGCAAGGAACAGTGAGTGGAAAGGAATGTTTTACTTAGGTATGTCGGCAGGGTTAATATGAGACTTTCAGGAATTTTGGCTAAGGGCTGGGTTCCAGTTTCTTTCAGTGTTTTGGGAACAACCTAAATACTTTTATTAGTGATTGGGAGTGTTCAAGGTGTTGACTTGGGCTCCAGCCTGTGCAGAAACCTGTGGCTCAGCGGTAGAGCGCTTGCCTCGCATGCGTGAGGCCCTGGGTTCGATCCTCAGCACCACATACAAAGCAATAAAATAAAGACATTGTGTCCATCTACATTTAAAAAAAAAAAAAAAAAAAAAAAAAACACTATAGGTGGCTGGGTCACAGAGTGTTCAAGGCACTCTAATTTTCAGCCAGGACACAAGATGAAGGAAACTGGGGGACCTTGTGCATTGTTCTCTACCTCACTCAAGTGTGCCAGCTTGCAATGGTTGCTGGAAAAAGGTTCCTGTTTCTGAAAGAGTAGGAATTTTCTATTTTATTTGTATGCGTTGAAATTATCATACCCTTCCATGTCCATCAACTGCCACTAACTTTTTTGTAGGACACTTGTATTTGTAAAGATTTCATATTAGATTCTTTTAAAAATTCCATGGGACACGAGTTCTTCGGAATTGTAATATTGTAATATTGGAAGTGTAATATTGTAAGTATTAATACTTATTAATTATACAGATTAATGGGTTTCACTGTGACCTGTCCATAACATGCATATAATAGTGCTTTGATCATATCTATCCACCATAGGGTAGATTTCTGTGACAAAATGAGGCCTGATTTCCTTCAGATAGGAGATTTTTCTTCTTCTTCTTTTTTTTTTTGTAGATGCAAAAACAAGCCAACAAAAAAAGAGCAGAGATCTCACAATGATCCTAGTTTAAAACACAGCAAAACAATCCACACTGGTCTTAAACAGCATCTGTAACAGCAAGAGACCAGAACCCTTTGAAATAGCAGGTGACTTCTAACAAAGGTCACAGTGTGGATTAGGCTAGCACTTTGTCACCACAAAGGAATAGGAAAGGAAAAAATAAATTCTTTTTTCTTTTATAAAGCAGCAGCACAACTTGCTGGCTCAGCAAATGGTTTTCCCGGTTCAAGTTTGGCAAAGAACAGGACTTGGGAGGCCCTCTCCACCCTTAGTCCTTCCTCCCACCCCCGACTGTACCATTAAATCCTAGATACTGGGGTGACTGAAAAGGACAGGGAAGAATTAATAACTGTCAAACCTGTTTCCCTTTATGCATGGCCGCACTTGCTACTTTTTTTTTTAAAGTAGATAATAATCCTAATCAGTTTGAGGGCTTTGCTGTGCTAGCAAGGTCACTGAGACAGCGTTGAACCTTGGACCAGAGCTGAGGGGTGAGGTAAACAACAGGACTATAAATATCAGTTTCTTGCTGTGGCTTTGTGGAGCTGTGAAGCTAAGAGAAAGGAAACAGGCTGTCTTGTCGGAAGGGGTTGCGTAAGTAAGAACTGTTTTCCAATACTTGATTTTTTTAGTTTGGGAAATACTTTTTGAGTCTGATAAAGTGTGTTTTCTCCCTTAGAACTGACTTTAAAAAGGTTGGGTAAAGGAAAGACACATAATAAAAAAGAAAAGGGACAAAAGGGTCTAGGCTTGGGTGTGGTGGTAAAGTTCCTGGGGGGCACAGTGGGCATTCTTGTTGATTTCTGTCTGCTGTCTGCACAGCTGAGCCCAGGGGAAGATGCAGAAACCTAGCACTTTCACTCTGTGGAGGCTGGGATGTTAAGTAGGCAATATCATATGATCAAAATCAAGTATTTCCCACCAAAATGCAGAGTGAGAAAAAACAGGGTTTAAAAATCAGCCCTGTGGATTTGATGATCAATCTGAAATGTGCTTATTCTACAGCGTCGTAGAATTGTCCAGGGATACTGAGAACAGTTTCAGAAAAAAGAAAAAGATAAAGGGGGTGGGAGGATGAAGAATAGGCTCCATCCACAATGCAGAAGTTGGGTCACTCTTAAAGGAACTAGGTTGTGTCTCAATCAGTAGTCTGTGGGTAAATGCAACGTTTTACAAGTTAAGTGGAAGAGAATGGGAGCCTTCAGGTGAATGGGGGATTTCAGATGCTGTTCTGAAGATCAGAGGGAGAGAATGGAGACAGTAGCTACATATCCTTTTAGTGGAAATTTTAAACAAATGTAGGTCTGCATATGGAGAACTAATCCCAGGTTTTGTGGTTGAAGTGATATTAATGTAATTTACAACTATTTTCCAATTATTATTGAGTCAGTTTCCAGTGACTCCAATTTTGTTATTTATTTATCCTCATTATTTTTAAAAGTCATCTGACAAGTATAATTAAAATAAAGTTTATTATGTAAAATTATTTTAAGCAAACAAAATTGAACAGCCTACTAATTGCAATGACAGGGGGATCATAAAGTATGATTTCTTTAATCCATCACCCTCTGCCAAATGGCTTATTTTTTCATCAGAAACCTAACAAGGGAAATCATCTTTTCATTTGCAGTTGTTATTAAGTGATTTGAAACTCTGTGCTTTATGGCAAAGCGAGAGTATTACATGCTATTTTTATACTGAATATTCTGTAACTACTGAATTTCTTTCTTTTCTGGTGCTTGGGGTCAAACTCAGGGCTTCATATGAATTTATTGTCTAGAAAACCCAGGAAAATCTAGTCATTCTATTAAGAAATAAAACAGCTTAAATTATTCTGATATTTTCTTTGCCATCTTAGGCATAAACAAAACTGGCTGCTATAGTTATTGCAAGGTGATCTATCTAAAAATTATCAATATGTTGCAGTAGCTAAAAGGTCACATGTTAAATTTGACAGAACTGGTTTTAATCTAGTCTCTCCTACAACTTAACACCTGTGACTATAGATAAGACGCCTAAATTCTCCCAGCCAGTTTCTTGAACTACAAAAGGGATAATGGCAACAGGATTGTTAGGTTAACTGATACGATATAGAAAATTGCTTAGCACAGTGTGTGTGTAGTGCTAGTGACAGCCATAACAAGGATAACTGTATTATCATGCAAATGCCACTTTAAATTTTCTAGAATTAGTTCTTTTTTAATCTTCTTCTTAAAAAATATTAGAATTTTAAAAATATTAGAATAGTGGGGTGGCTTGAAGTCATTTATATTCTTTCTTTAGTTAGGTTGTTATCAGGATAGCATATCTAAGTTGGTATTTTGAGGCATTACTTAATGTGAAACTTGATCAAGTTTTTTTAAAAAAGATATTTATTTGTTCCAATTAGCTTTATATGACAGCAGAATGCATTTTGACTCACTGTACACAATTGGAACACAACTTTTCATTTTTTTGGTTATACACAATGCAGTCACACCATTCACGCAATCATACATGTACATAAGATAATAATGTCTGTCTCATTCCACCACGTTGATTTTTTTAAAAATTCAATGTATATATGCCAGATATACATCAGATTGAGCCTAGCCTACATCAATCTGATTTAAGGGTTCTACTAATTTTTTTTTTTTTTGAAACTGGGGATTGAATCCAGGGCTTTGTGAATGCCAGGCAAACATTTTGTTGCTGAGCTACACCCCAGCCTTCTACTCATTTTGAAATTCTGGGTTCATTCTAGGTTACTTATTGTTAGCTTCCTCTATCAAAAAAAAAATTGTGCTTTTGAATTGCAGATCAGTGCCTAAAGTTGCATTGACTTCCTAGTTTTGGGATTTTGCCCTGATGTCTATAGATTCTTACATCAAAAACAACTAGAATTACCTGTGTGGAATTTACTTTGCTCATCTCTGCTGAATATGTCCATTTCCCCATTACCTCTCTAAATTCACTTTTTCGTTGTTGTTGTTACCTCTCAGCTGAGAGGGTTGGTCCTAATTGTGGGAATATTTCTGGTCAGGTATTTAACATTTTAACTTGTCTGCTCAGAGGGGTCATCTTTTTTGCTATCTAGTCCCAGGAGCTTCCTGAAAGCAGTGTAACCAATAAGTAGACTAATTGAGTATAGATTTAGTGAGCATTAAATGACACAGGGAGCAATGATCTGTGAACTTCCACCTGGCTCAAATTTTTCCTCCTTTGGTTATATTTATCTTGGTTATAGTAGTAACATTATGGCAGACAGTCACATATCTGAAGAAATTCAAATCCTGTAATATTAATATACAGCTGTACTTTAAGAATTAAGGAGCAAAAGGAAGTCATACCCAAATGTATTTATAAACATGGAAAGTTTGAACCTGAAAAGCTAAAGACCCCACATGAGCCACAACATGTTGGTATACTGCCCTCATTGCCACCTTTCTTCCTGAGATCTCTTTCAGTGTTGGTTGTTTGTTTTTTTTTTTCATTTCTGTGTAGAATACTCCACTTACCCCTTTCTTCCTTAGGTCGTTAGAAGGCAGAAAAAAGCATTCAGAACTCAGTGCATCTCAAATGAAACTCAGATTGTATTTGCAGACTGCTACAAGACTATACAAACCAGTCTAAACATAGTCTAAACATGAGTCTTCTAGGAAAGCGCTTGGCTGCTTAACCAGGCAAATTTCCATAGCATACTTATTACAGCATCTCACTACACCTTACAGTTTTTAATGCTTTAACTCCGCAGGTCCCTGCCCCTGGCTGATACCTTCCTCTTTATAGGAAGACTTGGTGCAGGGAGGCTCATTAAAATGGTGTACTGAACCAAATGAAATGGAGACAAAATCCCCAGCCTAGGTATTTATAGGAAGTAAAATGATACACCTGCTGGATTTATAGAATTCATAGTTAGAATATTACATTATCTATGAAGATGATTACAGGTTTTCTCTTTTACAGGACAACCCCAGCAATGTGGAGGAGCCTGGGGCTTGCCCTGGCTCTCTGTCTCCTCCCCTATGGAGGAACAGAGAGCCAGGGCGAAAACTTCATTTGTAAGCAACCCCCAGCCTGGAGCATAAGAGATCAAAATCCAATGCAGAACTCCCATGGTTCAGTGACCGTGGTTGCTCTTCTTCAAGCTAGCTGATACCTGTGCATTCTGCAGGCATCAAGGTAAGGTAATTTTTTTGTGGTTTAGGATATCTTCAGGGAAAAACTACTAAACACATGCATATGTACATAAAGTAAAACATAACTGGGAACAATGTGTTTTATTAAATAATATTTTTGGAAAAACTGTATGTGTTTGCACAGAATAAATTAGAAGAGAGAAGACCAGGAGGATATACACCAAAATATTTATAGTGACTTTCCTGGCATTGTGAATATTGTTCCTTCTTCTTGTGAAGCTACATTTTATAACTTCCTACTAAATATGTGTTGTTTGTGTAATGAAAATGTTCTAAAACATACTCCTGATAATGGGTCAGTTACTTCAATATAAGCAGCAGAGAAGAGTGTGTTGCTGGAGTAGAATAAACACTACATTTCTATCAAAGGTGTTGGTTCATTTAGCAAATCTATATCAAAATATTTTTGGGTTATTCTGCAAATATTTATTGAGTAGAATTCTCTGTGTCTGTAAGATGAATTTTAAAAATAATCAGTTCATGAGGTTAATCTTAAGACTAAATGACTAATGTTTATGAAAGCATTTAGCATACAGTTTTAACTAAGCACAAGTTTTAAATAATTTTAAAAATGAAAATTTTAGACTCAAAACAATTTGGAAAATATGTTAGTCAAAAATAGTAAGGAGAGTTTTGCAGAAAACAAGATGTATGAAGGAACAGAGAAGAAACCAGTAATCATATTAAATCATTTTCTCTAAAATATTTTAGACTGGAAGACCTGCGAATCAAATTGGAAAAAGAAGGATATTCTAATATTTCCTATATTGTTGTTAATCATCAAGGAATCTCTTCTCAATTAAAATACATACATCTTAAAAATAAAGTTTCAGACCATATTCCTGTTTATCAACAAGAAGAAAACCAAACAGATGTCTGGACACTCTTAAATGGATACAAAGATGACTTCCTCATATATGACAGGTCTGTATACACTCATATCTTCCGAATTAAAATATATCTACTTACTTTGTATTTATTTATTTATACCAGACATAACAATATTTGTTAAATACAACGTGATATTTCAGTTCTCCTCTCATGTAATCTCTTTTTAACATTTAGAAGTAAAGCCGGCCACATCTTAACTTTTTGAAACAGTTTCTACTTTTGATTCCTGTGACACTACACTCTGCTGGTTTCCCCATATCATTCTTCCTCCTGCATTGTTCCTTTTCCTCTGTTCCTCCTGTACATGTTTGTGTTACTCAGAGCTATTGAGATTTCCTTCTCTTCACACTCTGCACATTGTGCATGAGCAATTTCATCTATCCCTTGACTGCAATTACAACATATATTCTGATGATCCTGAATATATGCAAAACTCAAACACAATGACTAAACTCCAGACCAGGATATCCACTTATTAGATGTTCACAAACATCTTAAATTCAAGATAATTATCTTCTCCTAAGACCTGCTTCTACTTTAATCTTTGTGAGAGTTATAGAAAGTGATGCATTTGGGGGAAGATGCAGTGAAGCATCATGGCTTCCACTCCCTCCTCCTGTCAGCCATCATCTACTATGTTGTAGGACATCACAGACACCATCATGTGTGGTAGCCTTGCTGCCATCTGCCCTTCAGAAAATGGTGACAGGCATGGTTACTGACTTCTATCCAACCTTCCACGTTGGGTCAATTGTGACTTTCCATGGACTCCAAATTCTCATTATGTTTATTTCTTCTTCATAATTACTACCTCAAGTTACTTCTCCATTACTGTTCCTTTAGATTTTTGCAACAATTCCTACTTGTTTCCGTTCTGCTTTGTGTTTAATAGTGATTTAAAATAAGACACTTCTTTTTGTCTTATTATGGAATACCCAATTTCAAAATAGGCCCATTAAAGGGTTTGGTTTCTACATTTTAAAAATGGCTTTCTTCAAAGAAGTGCATGTAAGAGTTCACCATTCAAGTAGGTACATAAAGAAAGTTCAAAATTGATTATTCATTTCCTCCATAAATTGGAATTCTGATTAAGTGAATAGAAGAATTCATTTGTACATCATGCACAATTCTACTCTATTGTGTATGAAAAACCACACTTTGTAGACTTGATTGTCTCTAATTTGTAATTTTAAGACAACACATTTACATTTCTGAACTTTAAAGTGTGCTAATCATTTAAGCATCATCTGTACAAATATTCTTTTGAATTTATGGACAAATAAGACTCATTTTGAGAGACCCTCAATACATACATCACGTGCTTTAAAGATATTCTCAGGGGGTACTTTGTTTTCTTTTGGCTCTTCAGAGTCTGATAAGCCTGGGACTAATCCCTACATGCTCTTTTACTAAATATTTTTTTGATATTACATTTTCTTGTTTTAGGCCTTTAAACTACTAATTTAGTCAGTTGCAAAGTATAATACTTTGATATTTGTATAAAGCCACATATACTTACTGGGGAAAATATGGCACAAAAGACATTTCAACCCCACCATTTCTGAGAATTCCAGTTCTTTGTGCTGAAATTTTTGTTGCAACAGATATATTTTTAAATAAATGTGCTACTGGTCAATTCTAGGAGATCTTTATATTATACTGTGATTTATTGTGTGGAATTTGTGCTGCCCTACCAGTTATGAAAACTTATGTGGTTTGCAGATCCTAAATTAATAAGTCGGTGTTTTGGGCTCTGTAGAATTCATGTCAATTATAAAATTGTGTTTGACCAAGTCAGAATGAGTCTACTACACATTTCTGGTATTATTTAGTGACATATATATTTCATTTTAAGATATGCTAAGATTAAACTTACTGTAGTCTTGATCTGGTATATGGGGTTGAGAGAATTCATTTTTAGGTCAAATCCACAAAAATTTACTGAAGGTAAAGGATTTTAGTTTTAGACCATGAAACCTATAATACCTATTCCAAATTGTGCTTGAATGAGATCACAAAACAAAAAAATACTGTAATAATAATGTGTTTGTTCTTTTTTCTAGATGTGGCCATCTTGTATATCATCTTGGTTTGCCCTATTCCTTCCTAACTTTTCCATATGTAGAAGATGCCATTAAGATTGCTTACTGTGAAGACAGATGTGGAAACTGCTCTTTCAGGGTATTTTTCTCAATTATTTTTAGTGGGAGAAAAGAGGAAATATTTTAAAGAGCTTATCAAAATAAGTTAGTGTTTCATAATCAATTAGCTAATCAATGTATTTATTGGTTTATTAAAAAAACAGGAATTTTTGTAATTACAGTTTTCCACACTTGTTTGTTATGTAACATATACTTTGAAACATCTTTTTTAGGTCCATAATGCTGCCTTTAGCTAGAAGGGTTTTAGACAGCAACAATCAATGTAGGCCACATATTTTAATTGCCATCAAATGATATTGCATGAATATAAATGCTTGAAGAATTTACTAAATATATAAAACAATATTATTGTAGTAAGCCAGACATGTTCACAGAAGAGCATAGTGATAGCAAAGCTTACCTCTGGCATTACCTATTAAGGAATCGAGGCAAGATAACTACTTAGTTTATCAAGGATGCAAGACTACCAGCTTTCTGTGAAGTCCTTATACTCTCTTACTAGTCTGCAATTTTAATTATTTAATTTGCTTGAAAGTGAATTAAGTTTTCTACTCATTATTCATATTTTCCCTAAAAAATATTATTGTAAAGATTACACGACCAGGAGAAGATGAATTAAGCCACTCAGCAAGGCTTTATTGGAATGCGCGCCCTCGGACCAAATCCCCCATCCATCAGAGTGTGTTGGGAGAAATGGCCTCGGAGATTCCGTGCATAGAGAATTTTAAGAAAACCCGGTCAGGAAGGGGAGGGCTTGGGGACAGGAAGAGAAGGCCAAAGTCCTTCCTGAATGGGTCAGGAAAACTCGCTGATTGACAGGAGGCGGGTCCACTAGTGACATCACATCTGGCTTGCAGCAGCTCCGCTGACCAGTTTCCTTAATTGGGCATCTTAGACCCTGACCAGACCTAACAGTTATGAGAAGCACTATATTTAAATATTTTTTAAAAAAGGATAAAGAATTGATTTTAATTTATATTAACTAGACTTATTTCTCTCTTATTGAACAGAAAATAATTCTAAACAAAAGTTCCTTGATAGAGCAGACTGGCAGAATTTGAACTCAGGTTTAAAAACAATTCTGAATTTGATTTTTGAGTTGTACTTTGATTTTTCCCAGCTCTAAAGAAAGCCACCACCTTGCATTTTAACAAAAAAACTTGATTTAGTTGGTAAGGAGTGCAACAGGTTAATTACTCTTCACATTTTAATCTTCATAATAATCCTGTGATAGTTATTTTACGATTTTAAAGATGAGGAAACTGAGATAATGGAAATAAAATATTAACTCAATGTCTAATCTGTACTAATTAATAAATACCAGCTACATACATTTCTCCTATTTTGGTATCATTTCTGTATTTTGTATTTGTGCAAATGTCTGATAGTTATAAATATACCTAGATAGTTAAAAATATACCTAGATATATAGAAAAAAGGCAGAAACAATTCCTATAATTTACTTAAAATTTGTCAACTTCATCCATTCATTCGTAGATATATAGAATGAATGAATACATAGATATATAGAAAAAAGGCAGAAACAATTCCTATAATTTACTAATTTACATAAAACTTGTCAACTTCATTCATTCATTCATTCATTCATTCATGCTGGGGATGAAATGCCTTTTACCTAAGCAAGCACTCTATCCTACCCTAACCCAATAAATAACCTTTAAATATGAATAGTATACTACATATAATCCCATAAGACAAATAAAATAGGAGTTTTTCTATTTCATTATTTCCTAGATAGCATTAATTATATGAACATTATTTGATGTACTTTAAAAATACTGTTGATTCAAGTATGATACCATGCTGAAAACAACATCAATAGTAAGATGCACTCTTATTTCAGAAATAGTAAAATGTGAAAAAATATGCATGTCAAAGTCAGTAATAGATTTTCTGAAATTGGATTTCTATTAGCTATGTGTCAAATCATTTAACATTTATTTTAAGCATTTACCAAACTTTATAAGTTTAGAATCAAATACATAGTTCTCACTTAAAAGTAATTAATAAATAACCAGAAAATGTACCCTTTAGTAGTTGTATGCTAAAAATCCAATGGAATTTGTAACTTTAAGACCTTCAAAACATTGTTATACCACTGAGTGGGTCACTGGGTTCTCAAGTTGATTTTTTAATTTTTACAAATCAATTTTAATATTTAATATTTAAATATTTAATATTAAATATTTCCAGCATTAATATTGCATTGCTATATCTGTAGGCCTTAAGTACCATAAAAAAATAACATTTCAATAAATGAAAGAACCAGTATGCATAATGGAAGATTATGGTCAATGAAAAACAGGTAGTAATTTGCTATTTTCACCTGACAGAACTATAGTAGAGACACATTGGCAAAGCTTTGGTTAAGTTCAAAACCTTTCCTGCCATACACTGAAGTATGCAAAACTACAAATTTTGAGCACGAGTTTGTTGGCATTTTGACTTATAAAAGAAAAACTAATCTGCTTCAGGAAACAATATTAGATTAGATGCATTGTAGGTCAACTGATTTTAAGATCTGATATTTGTTTGACTTCATGGAAACTTAAGTTCTATTAGCCAGTTTACTTAATTTTGCTTCTCAGCTATACACAAGTTTAGCTTTCTCTTTAAGCCTTTAATAAAAAAGTCTAGGGGTTGAGACTAGCATTAGACTTTTTCATTAATATAATGCAAGAAACACAAAACCAGCTCTATCCTAATTAACTAGTTGGAATCACACATGTATCAGTTCTACAAATAATTTTTTATGCATTCCTGCTAAATCTACTAGCTTATTGATAAGTGGCTTACATATTTGTTCTAGACTCTCAAAGATGAAGATTTCTGTAAAAATGTATCTTTGCTCCTTGTGGAAAAAACAACTGAGTCCCTAAATCCACATCAGCATCACAAGCATCACCACAAGCATGAACATCAGCATCTTGGGAGCAGTGAGCTTTCAGAGAATCAGCAACCAGGAGCAGCAGATACTCCTCCAAACCCCCCTCCGCTAGACCTTCGTCACCATAAAAAGCACAAGGGCCAGTATAGGCAGGGTAACTCAGAGAGCTGACAGATGGCAGGAAGTGAAAGTTCACAACTTTCACTTGCGCAAAGGAGGCTCTGACGAAAGGGATGTATAAATCAATTACTGTGTAAGTTGTCCAAAGATCCACAGGCAGCTTCTAGTAGCTGTTGCTGCCATTGTCGACATCTGATATTTGAAAAAACAGGGTCTGCAATCACTTGACAGTGTGCTGAAAACCTCCCATCTTTATGTAGCTGACAGGGACTTTGGGCAGAGGAGAACGTCATTGAATCTTGTCAATGACGAATGCCTCCCGCTGCCTGACAAACAAGTCAGCAGCTTGATGCCACAGAAGGTGACATCAACTGAAGCTGAAAAAATAAGGCAAAAAAGTGAAAATGACATTCAAACTAAATATTTAAAATAAGAAGTATTCTCCAAGTCAGTCTGGACACAATTTCATTTCCAGAATTTTTACAAGTCACATAATTAATAATTAGTGAACCAAAACCAGGAATTGGATAACGTGCAAACATGAAGAAATCTGCTATATTCATTTCTAAATTTTAAATTTTATGCATAGAAATTTTGACCCAAATCACATTTTTATTAGGAGGCAACTGAAAAGTGATTGCAGCTTTTGGTTAATATGTCTTTCTTTTTCTTTTTCCAGTATTCTATTTGCATTGATGAGAACAGAAACATAAACTATGACCTAGGGGTTTCTGTTGGATAGTTAGTAATTTAGAATGGAGGAAGAACAACAAAGACATGTTTTCCATTCTTCTTTACTTATCTCTCAAAACAATATTATCTTTGTCTTTTTAATCTTATATTTTTAACTGATTAAAACTTTAAAGAGATGGATTCTGTTTAGGATCCAGAAATACTTAACACAAGAATATTTTGCTAAGAAAGCATATATGACTACATTTCAAATGTTTACCTTTTTTAATATCTAAAACTCATATTGTGATTTTTACTATCATCTACAATTAAAGCCTTCGTATCTTGTTTTCTTTGTTTAACACTGTATCATACTCTTCTGAATTTTGAGTGGCTGTCTTGAAAGATGTAATGGGAAAGAAAAGAATGTTGTCTATCTTTTGTCTGCCTAGAGTATTTCCATAGTCAATGATGGTTTAATAGGGAAATTAAACCCTCTAAACTTGAACTCCTTTATGGATAATACTGTTAAGCAAGAATGTAGTATGCAGTTGGCTAAGGTATGGATTTGTCTAAATAAACTCAATAAAAAAGTTTAAAGTTGTTTCTTTTTTATTATTTAGGCAGTATGCTTATATTGAAAATAGAAATAAATTTTCCATTGCCTTTAAATAAATTAAACAGTAACTAATGAATTTACAGCTGTGCTCAAAACCGTCTACGTTTAAGGTGAGAATCTTTGCTAACAGAAAGGCGTTGCTCTAAATCACGAATATTATTACGAAGAATTGCAATCTCCTTGTTTTTTTCTTCTTGAAGATGTTGAAGCTTCTAAATGAAGCAGAAAAAAATTGTTATTGCAATTCAGAAATAATAAAGTTAAAAACAAGGAATGAAAAACAAACTATACTCTGTTTTAAGCTTGTATTTAAAAAGATATTTTGAAAGGCTTATAATTTTAGTTTTGTGAGATTTAATGGGTAAAACTGACATAAGGACACAAAAAATCTGTTAAATATATTTAAGTAAATATCGAATAACTTTTATAGAAAAACATTTAGAAAATTTATTTTCTTAAGTAATAGTAATGGGATAAAAATCTCACATACCCTTCTGTAGATACTTTGTGGCAACACAGTAGCATCTGGATATGATTTTGATTTGGTCTGAACTCTTGCTAGTTTGGCATCAAACTGAACCAAATTTGAAAAGAAAGTTATTGAGAACATTCTAGTTCAACAATTAAAATTAACTGTTTCTATAAATATAATTCACAATATCCTTTGACATATAATCTATAATTTAAGTGCATTCTTTATATAATAGACAACAGAAAAATCTTTAAGAAGCAATTTTAAAGAAAGAGCAAAGAAAATCCAAACAAGACTAAATCTGACTGCATGTTAAAATTATTTAGGGAAACTTTTAAAAGTACCAAATACCTGGGCACTACTTTAGAGACTCTGAGGTGTAGCTGACATAATCTTTTTTCTCAAAACATCAGGTGACTTTCTGTTTTTTTCAGTATTGTGGCTTGAACTCACAGCCTTGTGCATGCCAGGCAAGCACTCTATCACTGAACTATATACCCAGGCAACATCAGCTGATTGCATCATGCAACTAGAGCTGAGAATCTAGTTTAAGTTAAAGATAGAAAAAATATTTTTATATTCTCATAGAGTACTTTTGTCAAGAAAATGTCATGTCATAGGAGTCATAGGAGGAAAGCTTACATGTCCTTCCGTAGAAACTGAAGCTGAATAGTAGAATTTGGATGTGATTTGTTGATTTAGTTTGAATTTCTATTCATTTGAACTAAACTGAGGTTAAAAATTCTCATAGGTCATTTTTACACACCAATTTTGTTTTGAACAATATTCCATTATAACTCTTCCTTTCAGATTTAATTCAGTGTTGTGCCTCTGAGAACAAAGAATAAACTCTCCATGAAATTGTGTTCTGGTTTGAGGAGAGAAATGGGTAATTATAATGAAGACAGATAAGAGTTCTGTATATGGGTTAAACAGCATACTTGAACTAGACTAGCAACAAGTCCCAGATAATAAACAAAATACAAATTCCCAACTGACAGTTTAGAAGTCAGTGGTGAATCCTGAAACACAACCTATTGTATTTCAGTTGGCCATCCAGTTCTCTCTATTGTTTGTGGGTACACTTGGTGATAAGCCAGCAGCATCAGCAGCAGCAAAGAGCCTCTAAAATCAATGTAAGTCCCTCTTCTGCCTTATAATTACACATATTACCTCATCAAGCACTCCAGGAATACCAGTTTCTGGAAAAGAAACAGTACATTATTTTAACTAAGACCTATAATTTTTTTTTTTTTTGTACCAGGGATTGAACCCAGGGACACTTAACCACTGAGCTACATCATATCCCTTTTTTGTTTTGAGAAAGGGTCTTGCTAAGTTGCTGAGGCTGGCCTTGAACTTGTGATCCTCCTGTCTCAGCCTACTGAGCTGCTGGGATTAAAGGCATGCACCACTGCACCCGGCGACCTGTAAATTTATACAACATAAAGTAAAATGGGAGTTGAAGTGGAAAGCATATGAGATGGAAGAATATGGAAAGGAAATTGGTAAAATATAGAAAAAAACGGACAGATATTTTGTCAAAATATCAGGATCTTTTAGATTCTGACATGTGATTAAGGCTTCAGAACAAGAGCTGGAGCCTTATCCTATGAGATGCCTTACTTGAAGTCCTTTAACATTTTTTTAAAGAAGGAATTAGGTTTGTTTGCCCCTATAATAGGTGTTTTTACAGAACTTATTACTGAAAATTTTGTCTCTTTTTTATCCCAGATAAAACAAAAATAATTTCAAGTTGGTTTATTACATTTCCACAATTTCTCCTGGGGAGAGAGTAATGTTGAGGGTTAAAAACACTCTCCTAGGCTGGAAAGGCAGGCTTAGGAAGCCCATATAGACCTGACTATAAAATGCTGGCAATCTTTGAGTTATTTGTACTTGCTCTCAGAGGAAACAACATCCTCCCTGGAAACAGGAACCTTCTAAACAACTAAAGAGTCCATCTTTAACTCCAGTGTTGACAGGCAGTGTAGCTGATGGCTGTATGGTGACTGAGCAAGGCCTCTGATGAAGAATGAGCATATGCGAAGTCCTCTCAGAATTTTTTTTTTCTTTTGTGGTGCTGGGGATTGAACCTGGGGCCTTGCGCATAAAAGGCAAGAACTCTACCAACTGTGCTATATCCTTAGCCCTCACAGAATTGTTTTTAATCCTAAATTTATCTCACTGTGATGAACGATAATTGAAGTATAGTTAAGACTAAGTAATGTATCCTTAAGTCTAGCAGACTCTTAAAATACTTACCTCTAGTTGTAGTTTGATTATTGCATTTTGTTTTTCCTTTTCTTGAGTTTCTAATTTTGCATTTAACTCTGATATTTCCATATTCTTTTTCTCTATTAGTTCCTTGTGCTTTTCCTCATTTAATTCAACTGAATAAAACAAAAATCCATTCACTTAACATTTCAAAAATATTATATGCTTATATATCTTAAGTATTTTAAACAATTCACAAGAAAGTAAATTTTACTGTTTTATGTATGGGGTAGTTTATATATTTTTGTTAAGACCTTGCAAAATATTTGAAACACAGAGGTCACTCATAAAATGCTTCTGAATGAATAATTTAATTTGTATTCTAACTAGGAAATAAACAAGAGATGCAGTAGTTAACGAGGTACACAAGCTTGGATTCCTAGGTCTAGAGAGCCCAAACTACTCGATGACTCTAGAGCTACATTAAGCCCCTGCCTCTCCTAAATGATCAGGCCTCTCTCAAGTTCACCTCATGTCTCCATCCGTCATCAAATTTCCTCTTGTCTCAACTTTCTCGTTCATGTTAATGACATTATAGTACCTAAGATGGGAGCCTCACAGAAAATCTTTCATTTTAAAGAGAAAATTTTGATTCAATGAGTCCACAAACCTCACAAGTAAAGGACTTCCATCCGCAACTAATCCATTAGTTAGCTTTAGTTCTCATTTTTCCTCTTGGATTCTATAATCGGCCTCTATATCCTACCCACCAGCGCCAGGTAAAGCATACTGCTAAAGATGTTCATCGCCTTCTCAGAAACCATTAGTCACTTTCCCTTTCTAGACTATGAAAGGGTCAAAGAATACAGGTCTAGCCAGTTTTCCCCTTGTTGAACTTTTTTGTGTAATGTACTGAAAGGGTAGGAAATGGACTATATTATTCATTAACACGTCCCCTGTCTTCCTCTCTAAATATCTTGGTTTTTATTTTCTCTTTTCTTCAAGGCCCTTCTTCCCCTCTACTAGTCAATCTTATCCATACTCAGAATTTAGGATCAGGGCCAAGTATAAGGTCCCATCTTTGCCGGAGATGAGGTAAAGCCCATCAAACCACACAAAGTCCTAGAGAAATTGTTTGCCATTCAGTCCACTATGAACCCATTTTGTGCCTGTAGGTTGTTGCACTGTTGAAGATGTGAATGTAGAGAAGTTATGATTAAAATAAAAACTAAAGCACTGAAATGGATTCATCTTCAGATACTTTGAGGATAGGCATATGATTTTTTTATCCTAATTTTCTTTAAAGATTCTGGTATTAAGCTTATGCTGGTCTTATGAAATGTTGTTATGGTTTGGATATAAGGTGTTCCTGTGTTAATGGAGAAGGTGAAACAATTAGATTATGAGAGTCATAACCTAATTAGTAGATTAACCCATTCGATGAATTAATAATTTGAAAGTACAACTGTACTGGGTGGTATCTATAGGCAGGTGGGGCATAGTGAGGAGGTGGGTCACTGAGGCGGGTGTGCCCTTTGGGATTGTATCTTGACTCATTGGCTCCTCCCTCTCTCTCTCTGCTTCCTGCCTGCCATAAACTGAGTAGCTTTCCTTTACCATGCTTTTCCACTATTATGTTCTGCCTCATCTTAGGCCCAAAGCAATGGAGTTGGCAGACAATGGACTGAGACCTCTGAAACTGTGAACCAAAATAAACATTTCTTCCTCTTACGTGTTTTCATCAGGTATTTTGGTCACAACTGGGAAATGTTCCCTCTCTCTCTCTTTTTTTTTTTGGGGGGGGGATGGGGTACTGGGGATTGAACTCAAGGGCACTGGGCCACCAAGCCACATCCCCAGACTTATTTTTGTATTTTATTTAGAGACAGGGTCTCACCGAGTTGCTTATCACTTTTGCTGAGGTGATATCAGCTCGCTTTTTGCTGAGGCTCGCAATCCTCCCATCTCAGCCTCTCAAGCCCCTGGGATTAAAGGTGTACACCACCATGCCTGACTGTTCTCACTTTTTTTTTTAAGCAAGCTTTTCTTTTTCAGTGTTCAGCAGCTGAGTCTATCTGTCAAGCACCTGGCATGGCTCATTTTCGGGTAGAAAATGGCCTGTTCCCACTCTTTTGATTAATATTCTGAAAGAGTCTGCATCACATCATTTCTTCTTTCCCATGAAATGTTTGGCAGAATTTCACCAAGAAAGTCATCTGAGACTTGAATTGTCTTCCTGGGCATTTTTAATTTATAGATATAATTTCTTTAATAGACATAGGGCAATTCAGATTTTCAAATTATTCTTGTATTTGTGTGTGCTTTTTTCCTTCCAAAGACATCTATTTCCTCCAAAGTTTCAAATTTATTATTATGAAAGTGTTATGTGGTTTGATATGCAGTTCATTCTCAGGTTTGCAATGGTTTCTTCTATTTCATTTCTGATATTGGTTATTTGTATTTTCTCTTTTTTACTTGATCAGTCTTGATGGGAGTTAATCAATTTTACCAGTTTTTTTCAAAAGCTTTTTGGCTCTGATCTTTGCTATACATTTGTTTGCAATTTCACTAATCTGACATTCTTCTAATTTCTTTTGGCCTAGTTTGTTTTTTACCTTTAAATTCTTGATATAGTTAGATAGGCAATTTTTAGCCTTTTTCAATATTTGTATTTAAAGATATATCTTTTGTCATAAACAACTACATAAGTTTGTGGGTTTTTTTTTTTTCGTGTTAACTAAGGATTGAACCCTGGGTTAGGCAAGCACTGTGCCACTACATCCCACTCCTTTTTGTTTTGAGACAGAGTCTTGGTAAGTTTCCCAAGCTGGTCTTGAACTTGTGATCTTCTTGCCTCATACTCCCAAGCAGCTGGGATTATAGGTGTCTGCCACGGTACTTTGCTGCACAAGTTTTGATATGTAACATTTTCTGTAATTCAGGTACAAATAATTTTGAACTTCCTCTGAGAGTTCTACCTTGATTTCTAGGTTATTAATAAAAAATTTCCAAGAATATAGAGATTTTTCTAGTTATCTATGTTTTACCAAGTTTACCTTAATTGCAATGGATTCAGAGCACATACTCTGTATGATTTCAGACCTATGCAAGGTGGAAAACTCACCTTTGAGTTCATGACATAGTCAACTTGCTTTTACATTCCATGCATACTTGAAAAAAAGCATATTTTGTATTTACAGTTCATAGCATTTTATGTATGCCAATTGGCATGTTAATTTTGTTGTTTTTAAATTTTCTATACCATTACAGATTTTGCATGTTTATATATACTTTTTCTACCACTAAAAGAGGTACCTTCAAATCTCTCACAATTGCTGTGGATCTGTCTGTTTCTCCTACTATTTCCTTCAACTTTTGCTTCATATACTTAAAACCCTGTTAATTGGTGCATAAAACTTTCGAATTATTATGTTTTCTTGTGACTTTAACATTTTATAATTGTGAAATATTCATATTTCACAACTACTATTTCTTTTCACCATCTTTTCCTATACTTCACCATGTCATCAAAGTTGATGGAGATGTAAAAAAGATGTAAGTTTTAGGTTGAACTAACTCTTTCCTACTTCACACCTAAGTTATCTTTCGGAGTACAGGTCTTTTTTGAGAGTTTGTTTGAAGGTTCTAGCAGGGAAGTACAGCTACTCATACATTCTTTATTGAAGAACAGACTTCCTCTATTAGGGGAGGTCCTCCTCTTTGAATAAGTATAAAGTTTCACTGAGAGAGGACGGGGACACCTGCCTAGCCAGTCAAATTACCAAATCAACCTTGGCAATCAATGGAGGGACAGATGTCACAGTCAAATCACCCTCACATCCTGTGGGCAGGTCTTTCCACAGACTTCACTACTAGTTCCTTTAAGGTGGAAACAGCCTTCCCCATACCGTTTCTGCCCCTCCCTTCTCTAAAGCTGAGGCAGTTCCCGGGCGTTTTCTCACTGGAGAGAACAAAGCCTGACCACTTAGGTTACCTTTCCCCTATAGTGACAGTTAGAAGTGACCAATCCTTAGTCCACCACACGTTCACAGCAGGCCCTATAAAATCCATGGTCCACACCCCCTCTTCCCTTTTTTCCCCCCTTTCCTTTCTCCTGGGCACCCATCTGCACAGACCTCCCCCCTCCCCACCATGAGTAAAGATCCCTTGGCTATGTGGACCATGTTGCATCTGGTTTGGAGTGAACCTTACATTTTATCTTACATTTGGTGCGTTGTCCAGGAATGAGGATAAGCCTCCCTATCAAAGGCCCCTCATTCCGGAACTCAGAACCACATCTCCAATGGCCTTGCCCATTCTTTCGATTGTCACCTCTCTGTATCCACCATGAACTTCATTCGATGAGTTCCCCTTTCAAGGAGATTACAATTTTGTGGGCAGATTCTCAGAGGTGGCCAGCCATGAGTATTCCCTGACTGTCCCAAAGAGAAGACCGTACCCCACCACTACCTTCACAGTTATGATGAACTTCCAGAATCTCCATCCCACTTTTTTAGATTCTCCACTCCTTAGACTCTTTTACCTTCTCCCTCCTCCCTCCTTTCCTTTAACTCAGATTCTGCCAGAGGGAGTAGCCCCATTCCTTCCTGTCACCTCTGCCCGTCCGGATCCACTTTGCTGACTCCGGGAGGGGTCTCCCCAAATCCTGGCACTAGGTTGATCTGGACCTAGCCTCTCCAGGAGTGGCTGGACTCAAATGACTTGGATGACGATCGGACTCCTTTGTTAGTCTTTATTCATTGTCTATTCTTGTATTGTTGGAGGACACTTCACAAAACATGGTTAGACTTCCCTCGGTAGCAGGATGGGATCAAACTACTCCCTCTGGGCAGAACCCCTGCACCCCTTAAGGCTTCTTACCTTAAGCCTCCATCCCAACATAAAACGGAAAAAACTTCTAAAACTCTGTATCCAAGATTGGCCCGCCTACTCAGGGATTTATGCAACTTCTATGAGAGACTGCAAGAATGAGCAAGGATCTCTATATTCAAGCTTTTTCCTTTTACTCTCCAATTCCTCCTGATCTCTCCCACTGGAACCCTTCCCCCACAGACTTGGGCGGAGGAGCCCCCCCATCGCTTTCTTCGCTAGATGCAACAGACACTCCAACCACAAGTTTCTCAGCCATCCGCCACCTTCCTAGCTTATCTGCACCTCTTTCTACCTCCAGCTTCCCCCTCCTCTTGCAAGCTATATTTTAAGAAATCTTGACAAACTTTAGCCCCTTTTTCCTTAAGTAGAACCGCACAGTACAGCCAGTGCTTTTGCATCCCAGCTGGCAGCAACTAAACCGGCTGCTCGCCCTGCGGCGAACCCTCCCCCACAACCCGCCTGGCTCATACCTTTCACAGGCAGCTCAAGCCATCAAGCCACTTTCCAGACCTTAGCAAACAAAGCTACTCAGTAGAAGACCAGGGAACCCAAGGGGAAAAAAAGGGAAAAACTGCCTTTTATTTGGCTAGCCTCAATCAAAGTATAAATCTAATAGCCAACATTATTTTTTTCTAAGACTCTTGCTTTTCTTAAGTTCTGTATTTTTGAGCTCATGATTTTAATTCTTAACATCTAGGTTAATGTTTTTATGATCAGTCCTATGTTTTTATTCAACAATAGAGTTTTAAACATCTAACATTGCAATGTAAATTTATCAAAAGGCCTTATGTTGTGTGCGCACATTTGTGTTGTCGTACATTTGTGTTGTGTCCTCTGTTGCATGTTCGTACATCCATGTGTAAATGCCCTTATGTCATATACAATGATAATCTGAAAAATGGATCCAAATACCTTTAATTCACATGATTTAAAAGGTTCAATTTAAATTGGGTAAACAGATAAATGTAAAGATGTCTTTAAAATTACTTAACTTGGGAGTCTTTCTAGGTGGTCAAAGGACTAATAAAATGTTAATGTCTATAAAATGTCTAATACCCATTATTTTCAACAAGGGAGAAATGAATAATAAATACTATTAAACGTGCTTGTCTAATGTCTTGGTTTTTTATAATGGAAATAAGTAAATCAGATTTGACATTGGATTACTCAAATGTGATTGTTAGATAAAAATGCTGTTAAATCCAATACCAAATACTTTTAATTCCTTTGAATTCCATAGGGTAACATTTTTGGTGTTTTCATAAATGGTAAATTTTAAAAGGGATATAAAATTGCTTTGTCATCAGTAGAAACAAAATTACTTAATTTAAAGCCCAACAGGTATAATTCTATATACGTAAACATTGTGTTTTCATAAATGGTAAACAAATGTAATTCTCTAACCCAGCCTAATTCTGTCTTAAGATTGAAAGCCATCTCGACACGAGATCATAAAGTTTTACGTGCTCAGACCAGGCTTATCTTTGATCAGGTAACTGCTTTCCTTAAGATCTCAGTGACACCCCCATGCTGAAACCTGAGTTTACTCCCTATCTAAGATGTTAAGCCATATAAATCATTGACTTGCTATCTGCCTCTGTATTGCCTTTGCCAGAACTCTGTCAGTTATGAACTCCTAAGATACCTACCTTTATAATTCTCTGTGTTATAAAAACTTCCCTGCTCCTGGACAAAGCTGCTGCCCTCACTGTTTAAAGGGGACAGCCACTCTCCAGCTAATTTGTGTACACAATATAAGCTTGCTTAATTTTACTTAAAAATTGGAGTCAGTTATCCTTTCTTTGTGTTCTAGGTTCAACACAAAGGTTTATAGATTTCTATATAAGAAGGCTTGAAGGTTTCTACTGTTGCCTAAGTTCAGAAATTTACAAGGATTGTTTTGGGATGTAAACAGAAGGAATTAAAGATTCTAAATATGGTATTTATTGGAAAGAAAGAGATAATATTTCTAGTCAAAAAGTTTATATTTGTGACTAAGTTGACTATAATTAGTACAAAGTTATTTAAATTTTAATGTACTGATATAAAACAAAGTCTGAAACACTGTTCTGCTCTTATCGAGATAACTTTCTTGAATTTTTCAAGTTTTATCACTTGGGAAACTAAATCTCAAGAAATTAAGGTTTATATAACCGTGCTTAAACAACAACTGTTATTTTGGAGTACTGTACTGTATTACAGAGTCTAGATTTTTCTTTGAGAACTAAACTTGATTAACATAATAACATCAATGTAACTATGGTGTTATTAGTCCTATTTGTATATTAAATGTGTTCATATCTTCCAGGTATACAAGTCTTTTAAGTAGAAGGTTTAAAGAGCATTATATCAAGCTGATGTTCTCAAACTAAAGTTGCATGGTATTTATTTATATCATTTAATGTTCTATAACTGAAGCCTGTTATCAATAAGATAATGTCTTATATTACTCTATGGCTATTGCCTGTTAACATTTTACAGAGGTACTGCCTCAAGAACAAGCAACACAGATTAATTTAAGATAAATAAGCTGTCATCTATAGGACAGATAGACATTAAAGTTAAAACCCAGTACCCTTACTTTAAGGTTGACAGAATCGACTTGCTGAGTGTTTAAGATCAAGATTAAAACTAAAAATTAATTTAAAAGGGCCAAGAAAACCAGTATTTGGCTCTTGCCCTCTGAGCCTGAATCCAAAAAAAAAGGGAATTTCTCTAAGGAGCTTTACAACTCTGGGCCACATAACCTCCCAATCAGGGAGATTAATGAGACCACTGGAGAGCTGAAAGCCAATCAGTGCCATATTACAAAGAGGAGGGTCATTAGAAAAGGGAGACATCCGTCATGCTTCCCAGGAAAGCCACATGGTCAGCGAGACCTCAACCCATCCTAGCACAAATGGCACTAGCAGGACTAAGAAGCTACTCTGAAGTTCCTCAAGATTTCCAAGAGAGCTCAGATGACTCAATGAACAAGAGTCAATTTGACCTGCTTCATCCTAAACACTTAGCAAAACCAAAACACAGCCGTTCCTGGACATTTAAAATAATTTAATGTAACATACGTACATTAGCCCTCCAAAATACATAAGACTGGAGGCTGCAAAGGAAAGATTCTTAGTCAGGAATATAACAACTATTAAGAGAAACTGCCAAAGTCAAAGTTTTTAGTCAGTTTATGGCCTACTGATCTTCTTAACCTACACAGGTAGGCTTAATGTTTACTAATATAATTATCTAGCCCTAAGTAATAAAATAAAGGGATCTCTATTAAAGAGGTCATGCCAATAAAAGAGATATTTTACAAAGTCAGATGATATTAAACTGGCTTAACTGCATATTAAAGATAGACATCTATGACATTAAATACTGTGTTTACATGCCTCATCTCTCCAGCCTTGTTATGGGGACAAATTCTCAGCCCTTATACTTCCTAATGAGAGATTATTTATTGATCAGAATCTAGAAAACTTATATACAAGTGTTCCCTTATTCACATAACCATTCAAGAGTAAGAGAAAGAATTCCAACACCAGCTAGATGCAATTGCCCATCCTAAAGCTGACCTTTTTCATGGATGGCCCTAATACATCAGGGCCTTCAGTTCAGCTTCTCAATTTATCCAAAGTTAATAACATTTCAGACTGTTCCCTCTGTGCAGGTTTGGATCATAACTGCAATTCCCACTGATGTTCCTCTCAATACCTCAAACTGACCCCAAGGGCCCCTCCCTCCAGCCTTTGAGGAAGTACCTCTTTTTAGTACACTTCCTTTGATCCAGCTCCCTTTGACCAAATCATTCAAGTCTCTTCCCCCAACCTTTGCTCTGCCAAGGATCCTTTTCTGGTGCAATGGTGTCCTAACAAAAAATCTAAGCCTCAATATGCCCTTTGCCTTTTGTGTTCTCTCCACCTTGGTTCCTCAATTAACTCTATGCAATGAAGCTAAATTGCTACCACCTCCCTTTCAGGGCAAGATGGACTATCTTCCTACCAGTAGTAGTTGGACTCACTCTGGCCTCCTCATTCTCTGCCTCCAGGCTGGGGGCAGAAGGACTTGGTTATGCAGCTATTTGAAACAACAACTTCAAAAAGCTGTAGAGGCATTGGCCGCCTCTCTAGCCTCCCTACAATGGCAGATAACATCTCTTGCCCAAGTTTCGTTGCAGGACCATTGAGCCCTACACCTCCTAACAGCAGACAAAGGAGGAACACGCCTATTCTTGAAAGAAGAATGCTGCTACTATATCAACAAAACTGAAATGATCAAAAAATATCAACATCTTTCATCATTTGAGTGAAAATAAGTCAGGTTTGATAGAAAATATCAAGTGCCTTCAGGATCTGACTGATCAGGTGTTAATAGCCCCAAAGAGAGATAAGCTCATGGGTTTTTTCAAAATTCTCTTGTATAAGTATACTTCTCCTGATCTGTTTCCCCTTGCCATGTCTGTTCAAATTTATTCAATCTCAAATCCAGCGGGTTTCTTATCAGACATTTAATCAGCTTCTCCTCAGGGATTTTCGGATTCCCAAGGAGGACAATGACTCACCTACAACTGTCTCTCAAGGCTCTGTTCCAGGACTCCTGGCTCCTGCCTCCACAACTACACTCAGGAAATTGGCCCCACCAGCTGGCGATGCTATGACCACAAGGCATCTTTCAAGACTTCTCACCTTGGGAGACCCTAACCTTCGAGGCCTGGGTGCTCTACCTTCTTCTCCCTACCCTCCACCCACTCCACGGACGTCACTCCAACTCCGCACGAAGTAGTCAGAAGAGCCAACATCGTCCCTGTTCACATCCTTATAAAACCAAAAACGGGGAATGTAAGGTAGAAACAGCCCTCCCCATACCGTTTCAGCCCCTCCCTTCTCTAAAGCTGAGGCAGTTCCCGGGCGGGTTCCTGCCTGAGTTTCCCACTGGAGAGAACAAAGCCTGACTGCTCAGGTTACCTTTCCCCTATCATGCCAGTATGAAGTGACCAATCCATAGTCCACCACTCTTCGCAGCAGGCTCTATAAAATCCATGCATCCTCTTCCCTTTTTTTTTCCTCCTTCCCTTCTCTTGGGCACCCATCTGTACAGACTTCCCCCTTCCCCACCATGAATAAAGATCCCTTGGCTATGTGGAGCGTGTTGCATCTGGTTCAGAGCGAACCTTACATTTTATCTTATAGTTCCTATGTCTCTGTTTTAGTCAGCTTTTTCACTGCTGTGACTGAAAGACCTGACAAGAACAATTTTAAGGGAGGAAAAAAGTTTATTTCGGGGCTCACAGTTTCAGAGGTCTCAGTCCATAAAAGGCCAGCTCCATTCCTTGGGGCTGAAGAGTATGGCACAGGGAGTACCATATGTATGGCACAGCTTACATGATGATCAGTAGGCAGAGAGAGAGACTCCACTTGCCAGATATAAAATATATACTCCAAAGGCATGACCCCAATGACTCACCTCCAGCCACACACTACCTGCCTTAAATTACCACTCGGTTAATCCCATTAGGGGATTAATTCACTGATTGGGTTAAGACTCTCATAAACCAATCATTTCTCCTCTAAATCTTCTTGCATTGTCTCACACATGAGCTTTTGGGGAACACCTCACATCCAAACCACAACATTCTGCCCTGGCCCCAAAAGCTCATGACCATTTCACAATGTAAAATACATTCAGTACATTTCTAAGAGTCCCCATAGTTTCAACAGTTCAAGATTGCCCCAAAATTCAAGTCCAAAGGCTCCTCTGATACTTGGGGCAATCTTGCATCATGAGCATGTTGTAAATCAACAGTGATTTACAAGTATGCAATATATAAACGTAGAGAGCAAACATTTCCTTTCACAAAAATAGGAGAATAGAAAGAAGGGATGAGACCAAAGCAAGACTGAAATCCAGCTGGGGAAACAAGACCTGTAGCTTCACGTCTGGCATCTGGAACACAAGGTACAGTGATGTTCTGTTCAAAGGGCTTGTGTAGCTCTGCTCCTCTGACCTTGTTTGTTGCAGCCCAAGTGGCCTTTTTGCTGGCTTGTCTGAGATCAATTCCTGCAGCCTTCTTCAGTGGACGTTCCACAGTACTGGCATTTCTTAATCTTAGGAGTCTCCACTGCAGCTTTGGCTTCCTCCTCATATCTCCATGTGTTGCCCTCTCAAGGCGTGTCCCCAGGGACTCCAACCCTGCTGCACTTTGCCTGGCCTCCCAGGCCTTCCTTTGAAATCTTGGTGAAAGCCTCCATGACCCCTTAACTTCATCATCCTGCATTCCTGCAGAACCAGCACCATGTGTTTGACACCAAGGTCTGATGTCAACTTGAGTAGTAGCCAAACCTCCAGGAACCCTGGCTGCAGTAGCCTCTGAATTCCTGGGTAGCTAAGCATGTTGAAAAAACTTCTTAGGTCCCCTTGTGCAAGAAGGTTACCCCACTAGTCTCTTCTCAAAAGAATCTTTACTTTTACTTATTTGAGTGTGAGATGGATAGTATCTTGCCAATTCCTGAGATGTCTTCAAGCCAGGGGGAAGCAGCTCACATGATGAGCAGAAGATAGAGAGAGAGACTCTGCTTACCAGATACAAAATATGTACCCTGAAGGCACACTCCCAGTGATCCACTTCCAGCCCCTAGTCCCACCTTCAGTTACCATTCAGTTAATCTCATCAGGGGATTAATTGATTGGGTTAAGACTCTCATAACTCAATCTTTTCTCTTCCAAACCTTCTTGCATTGTCTCACACATGAGCTTTTGGGGGATCCCTCACATGCAAACCATAATAGTCTCATATCATATCATATTCATATATACATATACATATATATTATATATATGTACATACATATTATATATATATATATGTCAGCTTTTTGCCTTCCCCCTTCCTCAGGCTGGATATTTTCTTGTCATCTATCTTCCAGTTTACTAATGCTATCTTTATTTTTACCTACTGGCTACTAAATCAATACACTGAAAATTTATTTTCAGTAATTGTGTGTGTAGTACATTTCCATATATGTCATTAGCATTTCCAGTTCTCCATCAATTCCTTAAAATCCATTGATTATATTTATCTGAGTTGTTATAAATTCCATGATTAGTAATGCTGTTATCTGGATCATAATTGGATCTACACTAATATCCTTTAAAACTTTTTATAATTGACCTTGTTTGGATTATTTTATTTTTAAAGTCAAGTTTACTGAAGTATAATTCACATGTAGCAAAATCCCTTTTTCAGGTATACAGATTGAAGAGTTTTAACAAACATATACAGTAATCTAATCCTTTAGTCAAGAAATAGAATTCTTCTATCATTTCAAAAAGGGTCTTTGTACCTGCCTGCAACTCATCTCTTCACCAACACACTATAAAACATTCATCTGAATTGTTCCTTTTTCCAGAATGTTATAGAAACAGAATTGCACAGTATGTGGCTTTTTCAATTTGTCTTCCTTCATTTATCATGATGTTTTTGAAAGTGATTATACTGTTGAATGTGTCAGTAGTTTGTTCTTTTATTTGGTGAGTAAATTCCACTGAATGGATATTTTATGATTTTCAAAATCCATTTGCCAGTTAACAAATTTGCTTGATTCTAGTTTTAACTATTATTAATATAGTTGCTATAAATATCCACAAGCAGGTCTTTCTGGGCGCAAGCTTTCATGTTTCTTGGGTAAATATTCAGAAGTGGGAATGTTGGGTCATATGGTATATGCTATATAATGGCCATGAAAATGAGCCTTGTAGATTATAGGAAGCCTAATCTATCACTTGCTCCAGTTCCTGCACTTTAAAATCTGTTACTGCATTTGAACTGAAGCCGTCCTTCCATGGGTTGTGACTGTTAGTCAGGATATGAAAGAGAAAATTCCTGGGAGATGTGGAATTCTTTTAAAGGTGAACCTGGATCAAAAACTCTGCATTGCCTTCACCTAAACTTTCTTAGAACTGCACTGTAGACATTTTCTAAAAATTCAATCTTCTTTTGTTCTCTCTTCCTGCACAGGAGTTAGACCTCCATTAAGTACTGATAGCCTTCCCCAGCTCCCTCTCCATTTCCTATCATATGCACCTTACCCAATAAATCTCTTAAATTTCTCATCCCATTTTGATAGTTCCTTCTTAGAGGACTTGACCTAGTACAAGAAAACAGTCATGATGGAGTTCTGAGATTGGATCAAATCAGTTTGTAGACAATGAAGTAGCCATCCTTGACAGTATATGGAATACTGGTAGTTCCCAGCATACAATGGGTTTTTTATTGCTACAGATTTAATCAGAAATAATCTGGGGAAATGTCCTTGGCATAGGGAATGCCTTGCAGGTATGATAATTCAGGTATGATAATTTGAAAGATGAGTAGAAACAATGCCTATGCAGATAGTATTGTTGTCTGGATACTGTTAAATTAAATTGACATCTACTCAGGGGTCCATTAACAAGGAGTTAAAGATTTAAGGAGTAAGTCTGAGAGTCATAGGGATTCTTTGGTAGCTTAAAAACATGCTCTTTGCTTTGGTAGTGGAAAAATAGAGTTGAACAATGAAAAATTTAATAGAGATTTAAATTTCTACAGAGAGATGTTTAAATGCTCAGCCAAATGTTTACTAGGATGAAATTGAGAACCAGTTTTCTTTTTTTTTTTTTTAAATTTTTCATTTAGGCTTACACGTTAACAGTGCAAGTTGATTCATTGTACATAGATAGAGGATAATATATCAATTCTCTAGTTGTAAGTTGTATAGAATCACAACATATATGCAGTCATACATAAAGTTAGGGTTATTATGACCATCATATTCCACCACCTTTTCTGTCCCCATGCCCCCTCCCCCCTTACACCCCAGTGCACAGAGATCCACCATTGTTCCCATGTCTTTCCCCACATTTTGGATCAGCATCCACAGTAATGGCTATTACTGAAAAAAATTACATGCACCTGTTTTCTGGTCCCTTAGAATTCAGTAAATTAAAAACAAACTTACCTTTTTTTTGTATATCTTGGTAAAGTTTGCTTATTTCTATCTTATGTTCCTTCTCTTTGATTTTCATTTCACTCACAAGTTTTGCAATATTATTCCTGTATTCCTAGAGATTAAAATATATATTCATTTTCAATCTAAATATGTATATATAACTGTTGATTAACTGGAAAGGTGAAATTTTTAGTTTATATTTATTTTGATATAAAAAATATGTAGCAAAAAAAAACTGGATCTTTTTGGTAGAAACAAAAGGTAGTATGAGTGCTATATAAGTATATTCTATTTTATAAAAAGACTAGAATTCTCAAAACTTGTATTATTTTTAAAAGAAGTTTTCATTTATTAAAGATTTTGGCAAGTAATATACATATACATATATCCACATATGCACAAATTTTTGGCTGTGTTTATTAATAAAGCAATCTCTTTTTCTAACAAATAAACAAATGTTCCATAAGGACTTGATTTCATACAATTATACATAAACTCACCTGTTCATGAGATTTTAACTTCTCTTTTATAAGATCAGCATTTCTTTTTAGTTGTTCATTTTCACCTGTATAAAAATAATCAAAGAACATTCTTACAGCACTTTTTAATTAATATGTAAATATACTTAACATTTTAGTTTCCATTCACATATGCATTCAACAAATATGTATCTAGCACTGTACTAGATACTAGGAAGTAAAGACAGAGATTTGCTCTTCATAGAGCTTACATACTAATGGTGAAACAGATGCGTAAATAGTTACCATATGCTATGCAAACTGTTTTTACAATAACAGTGTTTCTGAAATACTCTGAGTAACTATGTAAGAAAGACCTACCTACATCAATCAGCTTGAAGTTAGAAAAGGTCTTGGAGAAAAAGAACCATCTGAGATGCAATTTAAGCGGTAAGCCTTAGTCTCTGCTATGGAAGGGCATGCTAGACATAGAACACTGTGCAGGAGACAATGGGCTTGAGTGAGTCCAGCAAGCTTAGAAAAATAACAACTGAAGTACAGGATTATTTAAGTACAAAGGGTGAGAAGGAGGTGCTATACAGTATGTCAGGAAATATCAATGAAGTGGACATAACTCTATGAATGCCTTTGGTGTTTGTTTTATAGGTTACGGGAAGCCATCATAGAATTTTGAACAATAAAGAAGTGAAATGATTATAGTTGCATAGGAGAAAAATTAACTGGCAAAGTAGAAAATATGTGGGAAACCTAAGTTAGCTTAGGAGTTGGTACACAAAAATAGGGGCAAGGAGAAGGACTATTTAGATGGTAGAATTAATAGGGAGTTTAGTGACTTTAGAGAGAGAAAGGGAGAATTTTTACCTTCTAGAGTCTGATTTGGGTAACTGAAAATAATACCTAACACCTACTGATTTTGGGGGCACATTAAAAACACTTAAAACACTAGTTAATTCTGATCACTGAGCATCTAGGTCAATTTAAAATTCAGATTTCTTACTTCGTTGAAAGTTTTTATGACCCTTATCATTATCTAGAAGGACTCGTGCAAGTGGGGAAGGAGTCTTAGTTTGCCTTTTAATTGTTTTTTCCTATCTTTCTTCTGGGTCTATCTATCTCTTGGGGTTTGGAAACAAGAAATGGGGAGATGCTAAAAATTGTCTAACTTTATACCTGTTAGAGTGACTATTATCAGAAAGATAGCAAACAAGTATTGGCAAGAATGTGAAGAAAAAAGAACTTTTATATAGTGTTGGTAAATTGGTACAACCATTATGAAAAACAGTATGAAGGTTTCTAAAAATATTAAAAATAGAACTATGATATAATATAGCAATCTTTCTTCTGGGTATATATTCAAATAAAATGAAATAAGCATACCAAAGAGATATTTGCACTTTCATATTTATTTCAGTGTTATTCTCAACAGTCAAGGAGTAAAAATAACATAAATGTTTGATAATGAGTAAATGAACTTAAAAAAGTCACATTAAATAGAATATTTTTTAGCCTTAAAAAAGAAAGAAATAAGGAGTTGGATATGTAGCTTATTGGTAAAGTTTGGCTTATCAGCATCCATGGGGCCCTGGGTTGTTCCCCAGTACCACAAATAAAAAAATAAAATAACATATATGTCAAATTATCAAGTTGTTCACTTTCAATATATTCAATTTTTTAAAAAATTCTTTTTCTAGTTGATGATGGACCTTTAATTAATTAATGTATACGTGGGGCCGAGAATCGAACCTACTGCCTCACACATGCTAGGCAAGTACTCTACCACTGAGCCACAACCCCAGCCCCTCGATATATACAATTTTTAATTGTCAACTTTTTAAATTCAATAAAATTGGGAAAAAATACTGTACCACCATAGCTATAAAAAGATGGTATGCTTGACTATTGATTAGTATTTGATATCTTTTTATAAAAAAATAACATTTAGCCAGGCACAGTGTTGCACACCTGTAATCCCAGCAACTCAGGAGGCTGAGGCAGCAGGATCACAAGTTCAAAGCCAGCTTCAGCAATTTTGTGAGGCCCCAAGCCACTCAGCAATACTCTGTCTCAAAGTAAAACATAAAAAGGGCTGAGGATGTTGCCCAGTGGTTAAGTGCCCTGGGTTCAATCCCTGGTACCAAACCAAACCAAACCAAACTAAACAAGAATCATCACCAACACACACACACACACACACACACACACACACACACACACACACACACCAAACCCAGAAAACAAATGAACCAAAGAAACATTTAATATATTCAAAATTGATTTCACAGAACTTCAAACTATTCAACTTAAAATAGATATTTTGTTTGAACAAAATCCTGAGAAGGGTTAAATACCATTTGATTCCTAGCATAAGAGGCCTGGACAGGATTATAAATTTTCACATTTACTTAGTATAGCTGGGAGTCGTTATTTCAGTCATGAAGAAAAGTTCTTCAGAGTCCTCAGCATTAAGATGATGGCATGAAGTATCCCATTTTAGAGAAAAGAAATGTGGGGAAAGTAAGAACTAATAGTATTTCTTAAGATACACATAAATTTAAAAATTATAAGGCCAAAAAGAAATAACATGACAAAGTAAAGAAATGACATGTAAGATCATTATTTTACCATACTTCACATATATATGAGTACTTACTTTATGGATGAAAACTGAGGTCTAAGGTAAGTAATGTTTATTTGATCTGAGTTTTATGTTGGAAGGTGCCTTTAGGGAATTTAGTCTAAAATCTAATATAGTAAAGGAAAATTTGTCATTGCATAGTATAAACACTTGGTCACGCCATTTTGTGAGTGGTAGGCCTATTGGGTTAACGTAACTATTAAGTACAGAATAAACTGATTGTGTTGGTTTCACCTGTACCAATATAGTCAGTCTTAAGACAAGAAATCAAATGGTAAACTATTATAGTAGTTTGAATAACTACTCATGATTTAACTAGTAAATATTGACCCTTCTAAACTGGATATTAAAAACCAAGAGTGTCACTGAGAGGAAATAGTTTGCTTTCTGTATCTATGGGTTCCCTCTAGATTCAGCCAATCATGGATCAAAAGTGATAAAAAACAAAACTGTGTCTGTACTGCTTGTGCATAGATATTTCTTATCACTATTCCCCAAATAATGCAGTATAACTATTTATATAACATTTACATTGTGTTAGGTATTATAATCTAGAGATGATTTAAAGTATAGAGGGATAAAGATAGATTATATGCAATACTATGCCATTTTAAAGGACCAGAGTATTCACACACTTTTGGTATCTGAAAGGGTCCTAAAACAACATTCATCACTGGATACTGAAGGACAACTGTGCACTTACAGACATCTGAAAGTAATAAAAAGAACTAATGTGATCGATTATAAAATATTTCTAGAAGTCCTTGTCAGATAGAATATGACTGAATTGTCCTGTTCAGATAGCATATCTTATTTCATAATCATTTAAGAAAGTATTTTTAAATAGTAAAAAGTCTTGCCCTTAGCTGATGAATTGAATAACAACAAAAGGCACTTGTCAACAATATAAAAAACCTCTAATATTAAAGGGGCTCAAACAAACCAAGTCTTTTAAAAGATTTTCTTCCCCTAACTTACCTTTCAAATTGTGTTGATATTGAAGGGTCTGTTGTAGCCCTTTTATCATATTATGAAGAGCAGCACATTCTATAACATAAAAGGTAAATTTGAAAATCCTCTGCTTTCATTTTGGAATTATTTTTCTTATTGAAATAATTAAAATAAACTAACATTTAATTGACAATTATGAGCTCTTCATAAAGCAACCAGGCCTCTCAAAGTAAATTATGTATTATACTTCCTAATATCCCTTTGAATCAAGTGAATTCCAAGATTCAGTAATGAGTTTTCTGAGGCACAACAGAGATCCTCTTGTAAGTGTTAGCAATGTCTGTCCTGAAAGTAAGACTCACTTAAATATATTTGGAGGAACTATGAGAAGTGCATACATACACATCTTCCATGAAAGAACACCTCCCCAAAAGAGCCAAATTATATTGTTTTGTTCACAGATACAGAGCCAGAGCTAGTAAGAAAGTAGGAGATGGGGCTTTTCTTACTCACTGTCCTCCACCTGTCTTAATACTCATGCTCAAGTCTCAGGGCAAGACACAGTATCAATGGAATTAAAAACTTGTGGCTCAGTGGTAGAGTGCTTGCTTAGCATGTGTGAGACCCTGGGCTTGCTCTTTAGCACCATATAAAAAGATAAATAAAATAAAGGTATTATGTTCATCTACAACTAAAGAGAACATAAAAAAAAGACTCAATGATATTGTTAACAAAGCATCAGAAACTTTGATGCCAATGGTTTCTGACATAATGGAAGATGGACCCTTCATTGGAAAAGTTAGAGCCCTGACATATGCATTCAAGCCTTGATCATATTCTTGGTATCCATACCTTTGATGTGTGGAGAAACAGTGATGGAAATGTCTGTGACTTTAGCATTCTGCTTAGCTACAAGCTCCATTAACAGCAGGAACTATTTTGTGTCTTTCTTACCATTTCCCTATGGTATTTAGAACAGTTGTAGCCCATGGTATGCAATCCACATGTATTTGTTGGGTGACTGACGGATAGATAGGCAATAATATAGCTGAAATAGGAAAGGGCTAAGTGGAGAAGCTCTGGCCAGAAAATAATATTTATTTTATGGACTAAATGAAAGATTAGATACTGTGAACAAAGAATATAAATTTTTCACTTTTCAAGTAGAGGTTCTGCTCTCAGTCTCCATGTACTTTATTTAACCATGTTGATAGATATGAAAGCATTTTGCAAAAGCTAAAAGCTTTATTTAGATATTAGGTTCTACTCTTGTGGCCTTTCACTCCATACTGCCTTCCCTGTTGTCCTTACCACCTATTCAGACAAATTTTTCACCATCCTCTATTTTCTCTACCTTGCTATTTCCCTGTAATAGAATGATGATTAAATTACATTTGATAGACATTGGCTGAGAACCTACTTCATGTATGTTACTGTGCTAGCTACTATAATTAAAACAGTAAGAGATACTTTTTGCCATTACTAGTCTTTGTGTCTTTAATGAATTCAGAAATTAATAAAACATGGTAGCTAAAGTTACTTCAGTAAGCAGCAAATTGAAAACCAAGGTCTGTAATTGAAAGCACATTAGATTTTCTTAAAATAAAGAAGTGTGCTTTCAAAGTTTGAACACAAGGTGGCTCTCTCACCACATTTTTTTCTACAATGGAACTGGGCTTGAAGAATTCTTCATAAGGTACAATACCATTGGGTAACTTGGAGTAATGGTGTTTTAGTAAGCTTTTTTGCCACTGTGACCAAAAGACCTGACAAGAGCAATCAGAGGAGGAAAAGTTTATCTGGGGCACACAGTTTCGATCTACAGAAGGCCAACTACATCGCTCTGGACCCGAAATATGGTAGAATATCATGGTAGAAGAGCACTACCTAAGGTAAGCAGCTCGGAATATGGCAATAGGAAGCAGAGAGAGACAGCTTGACTCACTAGGGACAAAATATATACCCCAAAGGCATGCTCCTAGTGACTCACCTCCTCCAGCTATACCCTGCCTGCCTATAGTTATCATTCATTAAACCATTCAAATGGATTAATGCACTGATTATGTAAAGGCTCTAATAACCCAATAATTATTTTGTGCTCAAATTTAGGCTCTATCATTAACTAGCAATTTGGATATTAATATATATTTCATAGAATAGTTGCAACTATTAAATGCAATTAAAACATTACTAAATTTTGGGGCTGGGGTAGTGGCTCAGTGGTAGAGCACTTGCCTGGCACATGTGAGGCACTGGGTTTGATTCTCAACACCACATAAAAAATAAATAAAATAAAGGTGTTGTGTCCATCTACAACAGAAAAATATTAAAAAATTATTATATTTCAATTTCATTGATTTCAGTTCTGGTTTTAATTATTTCCTATCTTCTACTGCTTTTGGTGTTGATTTGCTCTTCTTTTTCTAGGGCTTTGAGATGTAATGCTAGGTCATTTATTCGTTGACTTTCTATTTTTTTTAATGAGCTCAATGCAATGAACTTTCCTCTTAGCACTGCCTCGATACTGTCCCAGAGATTTTGATATGTTCTATCAGTGTTCTCATTTACTTCTAAGTATTTCTTTAATTTTATCCTTGGTTTCTTCTGCTATCCATTCATCATTCAATAGTGTATTGTTTAGTCTTCAGGTGTTGGAATAGCTTCTACTTTTTATTTTATCATTGATTTCTAATATCATTCCATTATGATCTGATAGAATGCAGGGTAGTATCTCTATTTTTTTTTTTTTTGTATTTGCTAAGAGTTGCTTTGTGGCCTAAATATGGTCTATGTTAGAGAAGGATCCATGTGCTGCTGAGAAGAAAGTGTATTCACTCATTGATGGATAAAATATTCTGTTAAGTCCAAATTGAAACAAAAGAAACAATTCAAAAAATTGACAAAACAAAAAGCTGGTTCTTTGAAAAAATACATGAAATTGATAAAAAGAGAAAACTCAATCCTAAAATTCATGATGAAAAAGAAAATATCACAACAGATACTACTGAAATACAGAAGATAATTAGAAACTATTTTAAAGATTTATATTCCAATAAAATAGAAAATTTCTAAGACGCTGACACATTTCTAGAGACATATGACCTACCCAAACTGAATCAGGAGGACATAACACAATTTATATAGATCAATTTCAAGCAATGCTATAGAAGACTCCATCAAAAGCCTACCAACCAAAAAAAGCCCAGGACCATAAGGATTCTCAGCTAAGTTCTACAAGACTTTCAAAGAAGAATGAGCACAAACACTCCTCAGATTATTCCATGAAATAGAAATAGAGGGAACCTTTCCAAACTCATTCTACAAAGCTACTATCACCTTGATACCAAAACCAGACAAAGACACATCAAGGAAAGAAAACTTCAGACTAATATCCTTGATGAACATAGATGCAAAAATTCTCATTAAAATTCTGCCCAATCACATAAAAACGATAGTGCACCATGATCAAGTGGGGTTCATCCCAGTGATGCAAGGTTGGTTCAGCATACAGAAATCAATAAGCATAATTCATCACATCAATGACTTAAAGACAAGAATCGTATGATTATCTCAATAGATGCAGAAAAAGCACTGGACAAAATACAGCACCCTTTCATGTTCAAAACACTAGAAAAACTAGGGATAGTAGGAACATACCTCAACATTGTAAAAGTTATCTATGCTAAACGCAAGGCCAATATCATTCTAAATGGAGAAAAACTGAAAGAATTCCCTTTAAAAACTGGAACAAGACAAGGATGTCCTCCATCACCACTTCTATTCAACATAGTCTCAGAAATTCTAGCCAGAACAATTAGACAGATGGAAGAAACTAAAAGGATACAAATAGGAAAAGAAGAACTCGAACTATCACTATTTGCCAAATGACATGATTCTCTATTTAGAAGATCCAAAAAATTCCACCAGAAAGCTTCTAAAATTCATGAATGAATTCAGCAAAGTACCTGGGAAAACTGAAAATCAGTATGAAACAAAATGAAATTAAACCCCTCTCAC
>CM053405.1:31105883-31129143 GCA_028644305.1 Xerus rutilus | reverse complement strand
CCTTGATTATGGGATCCTCATCTTTTTCTCACTTTCACACCTTGCCATGAGGTGAATGTGCACATGCCATCATGTTGTGCAGCAACATGCTCAAAGCAATGGGATCAGTTGGTCCTGAACTGAAACCTCCAAAACTTGAAACCAAAACAAACCTTTCTTCTTTTTAAGTTGATTTGTATCAGGTATTTGTTATAGTAATGAAAAGCTGACTAACACAAGTATGTAAAGGATTTTCTATAGCACCTAGTCCTCTATACGAATATTACTGTCTTGATCACTCTTACTATGTGATCCAACCATTGCACTCCTTGGTATTTACCCAAATGTGCTGAAACTTATGTCGACACAAAAACCTGACCATGGATGTTTTAATTCAAATCCAAAATTTGGATTAAACCAATGTGCCTTTAGTAAGTGAATAGATAAATAAATTGTGATATTCTATAGAATAATATAATAAAAACAATTTTGTTATTAAGACACACACATACACCCACACACACATACAAACTACCCCTTAGAGGAACCTTAAATGCACCCACCCATACACACATAAAACTCTCCTTCAGAGGAACCTTAAATGCACATTGTTAAGTAAAACAAGCAATCTGAAAAGGCTACATATTATGATATTCTGGAAAAGGCCAAACTATAGAAATAGTAAAAAGATCAGTGACTGTCAGAGTCTTGGGATGGTGTACGAGGGAGGAATGAGTAAGTACAGCACTGGGGATATTTTTAGGACAGTGAAACTGTTATTCTGTGTGATACTGTAATGGACGATACACGTCATGCATTTGTCAAAACCCACAGAATATATAATATAGATTGAATGCCAATATAAACTATGGACTTTAGCTAATAATTGTGTATCAATATTGCCTCATGAATTGCAACAAATGTACCACACAAATCCAAATGTTGATATAGGAAAATTTTGAATGGCGTGATAGGACATATGGGAATTCTATATTTTCACCTTTTTCTGTAAATCTAAACTGTGCCAGAAAATGTCTAATTAAAAATTGAAACTAATTATAATTTCTACATACTATGCCACACATTTGAAAAGGCCTTCTCTATTATAAAAATTTTAAAAATTTCTACTCTAGTTTTTTTTTCATCATTTTGAACTTTAATCTTTATTTTTTAGGACAGTTTTATATGTACAGAAAAATTGGAAAGATATTACAGAGAATTACCATATATTCTATACTTAATTATCCCTATTATTAACACTTTAGTATGGTACATTTGTTACAATTAATGAACCAATGTTGATGCATCATTAACTAAAATCAATACTTTCTTTGGATTTCCTTAGTTTTTATTCAATGTCCCTTTTCTGTTCTAGGATCCTATTCACCATACCATATTACATTTGTTTATCATATCGTCTTAGTCTTCTCTTTATTTTAACTGTTCTATTTCCTTGTTTTTGATGATCTCAATAGTTTTGCCAAGTACTGGTCAGGTATTCTGTAATGTCCATCTAACAGGAATTTGTGTGATATTTACATCATGATTAGACTGGGGTTGTGGTTTAAGACACATGCTAATCTTCTCTGTATCATTCCAATTTTAGTATAGTGGTGCCAAAGTGAGCAGGGATTATGGGTTATGGAAAGGAAGACCATAAAAATAAAGTGTCATTTTCATCATATCATATTGTATTATATCATATCAAGATCAACATCTCTTTTTTTGTTATAACAATATTTTATTTCATTGCTTAAAAAAAGAATGCATTCTCTGAGTTTGTAGCAACTACCAAATGGTGCAATAGATAAATCAAGATCTGAGAATATCTAGAAATTGTGAAAATTGCTATCTCTAATTTCACATCAACATGATATCTCTTTTAATGTTGACCTTGCTCATGTGGCTGAGGTAGTAGTTGTCAGTTTTCTCCACTGTGCAGTTACTTTCCTTCCATCCCCACCCTTTTCATGCTATATTCTTCACTATAATAAAAGACTTTACTCAGACCATACTTTATTGTTTAGAGTTATGATCTACCTCTTTGAGAACAAACTATCTACGTAAGTTATTTGGAATTCTGCTTCACAGGAGATTTGACTCTTCCTCAATTATGTACTTAAGTCATTTACTTATATCAGTACGGACTTGTGTATTTTTTTATACTTTGGGTATAGTTCAACATTACTTTATTAATTCTGTTGTTCAAATTATCCTAGCTTTGGCCATTGAGAGCTCTTTCAGTTGGCTTCTGTGTCCCTTTTGACATACTACCATAATTGTGGATTTATTTTTCTTTTCAAGCACTTTTAAAATTTTTGACATTATAAAATGCTTCAGGTTTATGTTATTTACTTTTTGCCCCAGCCCTAGAATTAGACAGTTCTTTTTGTAGAGAAAGGTATATTAGAAACCAAAATTTGAGCAATAGCTGTGCTCATTGCTGATAGAGTATTGTTGCTTCTAGGCCCTCTCAGTTGACATACAAAGAAAATATATGTGTACTGTTTATTTTTAACACTAAAACCATTCATTCACTGTACGTTTATTTTGATATAATTGTGAAATAGGAATTCAACTTTCTTCCCTCTGCATTGAGACTTTAATTTGCCATTCTTAAATGCCTAGCTACAGATTATTTAACTTCTTTCACTTTATGTTTCTCGATTGGTAAAATAGGATAATAATACCAATCCTATCCTTTGTTAAGAGATATACAAAGAATAAAATGAGGTGAAAGTCTGAAAAGTTCAATGTGAATTAAAACACTTTACAAATATATGTATAATATTAAAATTGTTTGCACTCTCATTAGTATTTCTTCAGAGAGCAAAAAACTAACCTTCTTTCACTGAGACTTCTTTTGTTTGCATTACTTTTAATAAACAGTTAGTCTTTTCCAAATGAATATTGAGAATTTTGTTCTTTCCACTGGTTTCTATCATTTTCTGTAGAAGAAATAGAATACACATCATTATCAAGTCAATGTAGCTGTTTCTATTCTTTTACTACAGAAATGAAGACTAATGAGAATCACTACCTAAAAGTCTAACAGTTAAATATGAAATATAATTTTAAAGAAATCAACTTCCTGGTTTATATTTAATTTAAAAAGTAACATGATAATATATTAAAACAAACTAACAATTATAAATGAAAAATAAAAATATGGCCTAACTTGAACTCCTTTCAGACACTATTCAACTTGCATTCCCATAGTTAATGATTGCTAGCCAGGCATGGTTGTACAAGCTGGTAGTCTCAACTATTTAGGAGGCTAAGGCAAGAGGATCTCTTGAGCATAGGAATTTGTGGCCAACCTGGGCAACACAGTGAAACCTTGTCTCAAAAACAAAAAAGAATCTAAAATCAACAACAAACAAAAACTGTTCCTTTTATGTTTCCAAACTATTTTTTGACTATATACAACTATAAAAAATAATCATATGTATTCTGTTCTGCACCTTGGCTATTCTACTTAGCACTACTATCTAGGAGATGATGCCACATTATCATGTATAGATCTACCTCATTCTTTTTACCAGCTGCACTGAGTTTCATTTAAAAAAAAATCTTTTATTGGTTCCTTTTAATTATATATAAGAATAGAATCCATTTTGACATAATTATAAAAGCAAGGAATATACCTTGTTTTAATTCAGTCCCCAGTACCTCCTTTTCCCCTCCCTCACACCCCTGCTCTCTTTCTTCTGCTCTACTGATCTTTCTGCCATTTATCCACTTTTTAAAAAAATTAATTTCTTGTGTACATGATGGTGAGATTCACTGTGGTATATTCATATATGTACATAGGTATTTTTGAATATGTTGTAATTTATTTACCTAGTCTCCTATGAGGAAAATTTGTTCTTTTTACTTTTTTTGTTGTTATAATAGACAAATATTCTTAAACATATTGCTTGGTATTTTTGTGCACAGTGTAACAAGCCTCCATGTACTCTTTAGTTTCAAATATCAATTTATGACTAGTCATATGTTATCTATACTCTACCCACTTCCTTAATATCACCACTTCTGATTTTCTCTCAAAGCAGCTGACATTAATTCATTTGTATTACCATCTATATGTATCTCTAAGAGACATAACTTCCAAAATATGATCATAATACCACTACCACTTCAAAAATGAACAATTATTTCTTTTTTTTTTAACATTTATTTTTTAGTTGTAGGCAGGCAGAATATCTTTATTTTATTTTAATGTGGTGCTAAGGATCGAACCCACGCATGCCAGGTGAGCACGCTACCACTGTGCCATAACCCCAGCCCCAAAATGAACAATTATTTCTTATTAAAAATGTTTAAGAATATGAGACATTTCCAAATTAATCTCCAAAAACCTTTCACTAAATCTCTTCTCTTCAATAGCGCTATTTCTCTTTTCTCTTATTTTGCTAATTATATAGTTAAGACAACTCAAGCTCATTGTTTAAAACAAGCTCATATTACCTCAGAAATCTAAGATCATGAAAATTCTTTTATTATGGCAATACATGTGATTAAAAGTAGAAATGAATAATAAGAAAAAGAGAGAAAATAGAGGAAGGTCTTACTTTCCTCCCAGTCTTGCTTTATAAATTTTCTCCTCAAATCTTTAATTTATTTACCTACATTTTTTTCCAACAGCTATTCATATACTTCCCTTTGCCAGAGTAGAGGAGGGAAACGTTACATTGTTTGGCCCACCATTTGCCCAGAATTGGGCAGAGGGACTTCAAGTGGGTTTGGTTTTAGGCAAAACAGAAGGAGGAGGGAACACACAAATAGGAAAGAACTAAAATAAATCAGAGTTACTTGTAATAGTAGGAGATTGAAAAATTAAGTCTACTTAATTCTCATTAAAACTATTTCTGAGTTTATGGACATCCTGGACACTTAGATATGTTATCTTTAACTTTGGCAAAAGTACATCAATTATTTGTTCCCCTGCCCTGGAAATTTTTTGATATACTAGTATAAATGAGATAAGATCAGATATATTTTAAACACAAATCTTAAAAATAAGAAAGTGCTTAGCAAAATATATTTTCATTATCTGTGCCTTGCTCATTTTTTGCTATTTTTCTTTCAAATTTCTCCCGTTGATGAAATCTCTTCCATTTCCTCTTATATACCATAGCCATTTGCTATCTTTACATACCTTTTCTATTTGTGAGAAGTCACTTATAAGTTTGTCAAGATTCACACTGCCAATCTTTTTCATACATCCTTCGCTGCTTTGATCCATGCCTTAACTAGTGAAGAGCAGAGTGTTAAGAAAAACCTAAAGCATCACAATAGAAGTCACAACTTAAACACTAAAGTTTCTGTACTCGTAGAATACTTACTTGAGCTCCCTTCCACTCTATTTTGTTATACCCAGCATAAACAATGGGGTCAAATGCATTAAGTTTTCTACACTTTTTACCATTTCTCCTTAGTTACACTTTGTCTAAAGAAATCTAAAATTAGTGCCATGATGAGGATATAAATAGATATTATTTGTCCTTATTATAAAAAACCCAAATAATGACACTAATACTCATCTCTTTTGCCATCAGTATGTTTGGACTTAAAATCTGAAGAATGACTTTTAAGTGTGAGTATTCTCATTTTAAGATGCTCAACATGTTAAAGTATCACAACACAAATATTTTATGGTAGTCTGCTTATACTTCATATTTTTCTTGGAATATAAAGGATATAAGGACATTGATGTGCTCAAAACAATCTCTCTGTATTTCCACTTTTTGGTAATTTTGCATAAGATTAACCTTTGGGAACAGCCAGCTAACTGCTGAGTGAATGGTAAGAGTTCTAGTTTTAGTCCTACAGAATTAATCGGAAGAAATTCTTCAGAATTTCAGAGGTAAAGTCATTCAGCCCAGATAGAGAAATTGACTTTTGCAAAGTAGCCAGTATTTACATTTGGCAGTGAGAAGGTATCTAGAAGGAATCAAGATTAATACAGTATGAATGTATGAGACACCTGTCTTTAGATGTCTTTAGACTTTTCTCCAGAAAAAATGATGGGAAAGTATATTTGAAATTCAGGGAGTCTACAGTGAGGAAAGAGCATGACACAATGTTTAGTGTGTGGACTAGACCAAAGGAAAGGGTAAGTAAACTCCTGAAATACTCAAAATAATTTGGGAGGAGCATAATACTATTTAAACATAAATATAAGAAAACCAGATATTGTATGACAATATTTTCATCAAAATTCCATTTTCTCCTATTTCATATTATTTTACATTAGCAACTCTTTAATGGATTTTTTTTTTTTTTTTTTTTTGTACTGGGGATTGAACTCAGGGGCATTCGACCACTGAGCCACATCCCCAACCCTATTTTGCATTTTATGTAGAGACAGGGTTTCACTGAGTTGCTTAGCACCTCGCCATTGCTGAGGCTGGCTTTGAACTCGCGATTCTCCTGTCTCAGCCTCCCAAAGTGCTGGGATTACAGGCTTGAGCCACCGTGCCCGGCTCTTTAATGGTTTTGAAAGCTGAATTTTAGCTGTGCACTTTCAGCTTACAGAATTATTATCCTCACTATCATAGATGAGTAAAACTGTATATAAATTTCTTTAAATAGCTAAAACTTGATCCTTATGGCAGAAAAATAATTGTAAGGGCCTTCCATGATCATTAAAATTATTTTAGCAACAAATTTAAAAATTCATCACTATTTTATATTATTAGTTGTTTTTTTTTTAAAATTTTTTTTAGTTGTTGATGGATCTTTATTTTATTCACTTATTATTTTTATGTGGTGCTGAGGATCGAACCCAGTGCCTCACGCATGCTAGGCAAGCGCTCTACCACTGAGCCAAAGCCTCAGCCCATATATTATTAGTTTTTTTTTTGTTTTGTTTTTTGTTTTTTTTTTAAATATTTATTTTTTAGTTGTAGGTGGACAGAATATCTTTATTTTATTTTTATGTGGTGCTGAGGAACGAACCCAGTGCCTCCCGCATGCTAGGCGAGCACGCCACCACTGCGCCATAACCCCAGCCCCTATTATTAGTTTTTAATACAACTATAGGGTAATCTGAAGTAGTTAATTCCTCCATTTTTTTAGTCTCTAATATTTTCAATTAAAGAAAAGTTTTTTTATCAGAGTTTTGGCTCAGAAACTAGCTCCTGAACTAAACACATTTTACTTTGAGCTTGAAGTTCTGTAATTCCGTTTCCCTAGTAGTACTCATGAAATATTTTTCCTTATAAAATCATCATGAAAGTCTGGGAGCGTAGTTTGCCTAGGATGTGCGAGGACCTAGGTTCAATCCCCAACACTGCAAAAATAATAATAAACAAACAACCCCTCCCCCTCAAAACAAAATCAACAACAAAAACATTCCACTTGCTATTATTGCACGCTATTCCTTTAGTCACACTTGTGAGGAAACTAATTCATTTCTAGGTGTTTTTATTGCTCCTTCCCCCAATTTTATAGGTCCAGATCCTTTCAAAGAATATGGTTTTGCCCTGTAAAAACCAGGTGACAACTTAGTGATTTAGTGCTTGTTAATTTCCTTCGTGAGCAGCAGAGATTGATTTATGAACTTCAAGGACCAGCTTCAAACAATTCCCACAGGCAAGTGACAAACCCATTTCCCCCTCCGGCCTCGTTTCTACTGGTTTCAGTCCAGGGGCTCGCCCTCTCTGAGACCCTGCTCAGTAGGGCGTTTGCCGCTCCTGGTTAGCAGCAGCAGGACAGGCTCTGGGTGACTTTTCCTTCTTGGGCTCCATTCACTCTCATTCCTGAAGCCCAGGCTCTTCCCACCTTATCCCGGTATCCACAGGGGTTGAGGTCAAGGACCCGGACGCAGAACACTGTGCGAAGGTGTAAAGAAAAGAAAGCTCTTGAAAAAGTGGAATTTCGAACCGCCTACTAAGAGTTTGGAACATACTTGGTACTGGCCGTTGCTCCTGGTTCCTCCAAGTCTTCCTCGGGACTGCTTCCTCCCGTACCTGGTCCACCCCTGACTCGGGCCCCCTCCCTTGGAAACAGGTTCCCGGAAAAATGGGCCCGCCCTTCTCCTGGCCCGGTCTGTGCCCTATTCTAGTGTTCCCACTACTATCCGTCTTTACGAAGTTGGTCTTAGCTCTCCTACTGCTTCTTAGGTATTTTCATGTGGTTTCTAGAACATGAATCAATACTCAGTGACTGCCAAATTAATAACTGCTTCCCCAACCAAAGAATAAATCACACCTGTTTGTTTTGATGTTTGAGTCAGCACCACTGAATAAATAATAATCCGTATTTTTTTTTGTATTTTATACAGTAGGCTTTTAAAGTATCAAAGTCAGTTAATAGGTATGGTTTCCCACCTAGAGTCTTGTCTTTGTGGTTGAATGATTAAGGGCATGGGTTCTTATTCATATTCAAGCCCAAACCCTTCTATTTATTAATGGTTGATCTTGGGCAAATTCTTAATTCTACATGCCTCAGCTTCTTTATTTATGATACAGATAAATAATAAGGCCTACCTCATAGGGCTGATGTGATAATTAAATGAAATGATGCGTTTAAGAGCATGTTTAATAGAGTTACTAGCTTAAAGTGTTCAAAAATGTTGTTATAAGTTTAAATGTTGTCCAATAATAGTTTGAAAGTGTACTGCTTACTTTATTTTGAGTGAGAGATGCGAGATTTATTTTTATTAATTTTATTTTTCCATAGGATTCAAAAATTGGTGCAGAAAAATGTAAAGTGTAATAGGATAATCCATACTTTATTATTTGAAAGATACTATAGCATAGTGGTTAGAGAACTGGAACCAACTGAGAAATGTTGGGTAAGGTCCTTACTCTGCTATCCAAGTAAGAGATCTTTGACATTAGTAATAGTACATAGGGATTTTGTAAATAAATGGCCATCTAATTGCTGGCTCTATCAAATTAGCATACATAAAATGTACCATATGTCAACTATCACAATAGTCTTGGAAACAGGCTCAATCTCATTTCCATGAACATTTAATTACAAAATGCTATAAATAGAGAAGAAATATGCACAAGGTAAAATATAAATTAGAAGTGGAATTAAAGACCAGGAGAGATTATAAAAAACAAATACTAAAGCCCATCTGAAATACTTCCTTCTCAATGAATCATTCCTTGATTATACCCAGTGACCTGACTTTCTTAACTCTGGGGCATTACCAGTCTTTTTGTGACATAGTTAGGACTGTTTGAACTGATATATGATTACTTCTACTATATTTATTGTTGTCTCCTTGGGGGAAGAAACACCATTTTATTATTTATATTCATATTTCCCAGGTGTCTAACATAGGCAGAAGAAATAGAAATGAAACAAATCAGAAAAGTTCAGCTTGATTTTTCTGGTTTGGAGTGAACCACCAATTTCTCTTCCAGTTTATGATTTTATCATTTCCCTTTAAAGGATCCTAGCAGGCTAAAAAGATGTCTATTAATAAGAAACTATGTGAGCTACCCATGAATTCATCTTTAAGAAGAGAGTACCTTTCACAGTTATATTCATAGTTTTACTTCCCAAAAATTATCCACGTGAGAAACAGAATTCATCAAATATGTGATCAGAAAATGGTCAGTTGCTGATTGATCAAGGATTCATTGGATATTTAATCAGAAATCGCCTAGAAGACCATAGAGAGAAACAAATTGCATTATTATGTCATACTAACAAGGAAGGTAATATTGGAATCCATTAAACATACCCGGACTTGGAAAAGAAACATACAATGCACTTAGGCAACTGGAAAAAAAACTACATCTTTTTGCATGTAAGGATGTGATACACTGATTTTTTTAAGGTTACAAGTAACTTCTTTTATTAATCCATCATAAAATATTTAAGTCTCATGAGTTACCAGCTACTGATGGACTAGGCACTGATGAAAGCAAAACAAATAACATGCTCTAGTGTTTTGGAGCTTATAATATAAGAGAAACTAGCAGAGGATTGAAATCTAGTATGGGCAATATTGCTTTGACATTAGACTTTCACCATGTTACCTTGGTTGCCATTGCCAGGGTGTCATGAAAACAAAATGTGATGGCATTGCTCCCATATCATGACAAGTATTTGGAAGTGTCTCAACTCATCTGAGTCTCCTGTTCTGGTAGTATTAGTCAACTCAGTTCTGCCAATATTTTCATCTCTGTTCAGGGTATGCGTTTTGTCTGCTCACTCACATTTGCCAATTACTGAAATTGTAGCTCAATCTCATTTCCATGAGTATTTGTTTATAAAGTGTCACAAATGGGGAGAAATCTGTGCAAGCTGAAATGTAAATTAAAAATGTGAGTAAAGAACAGGAGAGATTATAAAACATAAACACACTGGTCTGTAGTTAATAAAGTTGTTATATTTATGCCACAAATTTGGCTTTGAATTCTTGATGACCAGAATAAGAAAAAAAAAAAAAGGATAAAGACTCAATTTCTTAGTTTCCTTGTGAAAAAAGGAAAATATAGAAATTTCTTAAGAGGAACGGAAGTTCCCTGACTCAAACTTCTTTATTTATCACAAAAACACTATTATAGGAAGTAGTAGACAATTTAATGATAATTTCCCAAATACAAACCTCAGAGTAAAATCAGAAATTAGCTTTGTAAGACACTTCATAGAAGTTTCTATTTAAAAGGGAAGAGTAAATCTGAGGGGACGATTATTATTATCATCAGTAAAGGAATCATGGTTGCTACCCTTGCTATTCAAAGTGTGGTCTTTAGATCACTAGCAGCAACAGTAGAGCATGTGGGAGCTTGTGAAAATGCAGAATCTCAGACTTGATCTCATAACTACTAAACCAGACACTGAATTTTGACAATATATCTGGGTTATCGTGTGCACATTAATATTTGAAAATATTGGGCTTCTAAGGTCAAAGTTTTCAGTTTTTCATTTCATTCCTTTGCCTTTTTGAATACTATGAGCATGTATCCATTTACTTATTCAAGAAATACTTGTTGAGCCAGGCACGGTGGTGCACACTTGTAATCCCAGCGCCTCTGGAGGTTGAGACAGGAGGATTGCAAATTCAAAGCCAGCCTCACCAACGGTGAGGCACTAAGCAACTCAGTGAGATCCTGTCTCTAAATAAAATACAAACTAGGGCTGGGGATGTGGCTCAGTGGTCAAGTGCCTCTAAGTTCAATCCCCAGTACCACCCGCCTCCCCCCCAAAAAAGAAATACTTATTGAGTTCCATCCATATTCTGAACATTCAAAATAAGCAGAACAGATATGGTCTCTGACTCCAGAGGGCTTTTAGTTTATGAGGGAAATAGATAATAAACAAGTAAATATCTATAAAGAAAAATTATAAGTATAAAGAAGGAAATGCAAATCTATGGTACAGCAGTCCTTCCTTATCCACAGTTTCACTTTCTGCACCATGGTCCAAAAATATCACATAAAAAATTCCAGAAATAATTTATGAGTTTTAAATTGCATGCCATTCCAAGTAGTATGAAATAATCTCATGGCATCCTGTTCCATCCTGTCTGGGATATAAATCATCCTTTTCCCCAAATATCCACATTGTGTATGCTACCTATTAGTCACTTAGTAATAATGGTCTTGGTTATCAGTTCAACTGTAGCAGTATTAAGATGCTTGTGTTCCAATAACTCTAATTTTACTTTTTTTTTTTTTGGTACCAGGGATTGAACTCAGGGGTACTCAACCACTGAGCCATATCCCCAGCACTATTTTGTGTTTTATGTAGAGACAGGGTCTCACTGAGTTGCTTAGTGCCTCACCGTTGCTGAGGCTGGCTTTGAATTCATGATTCTCCAGTCTCAGCCTCCCTAAGTGCTGGGATTACAGATGTGCGCCATCGCGCCCAGCTCTGATTTTACTTAATAGTGACATTTTATTCTATTAATAAGTATTCTGTTTTATTATTATTAGTTATTAATCTCTTACTCTGTCAAATCTATAAATTCCATTTTATCATAGATATGTGTGTACAGGGAAAAATAGTATAGTATTATATATTTGTAAACTGAATTTACAAACTCAGTACTAACTGTAGTTTCATGCATCCACCTGGGATCTGGGAATTCATTCCTCATGGATAAGAAGATGCTACTGTATTGTTTTTAACAGTGAGTGTGAGTTCTTTGGATACAGTGTTCAGGGAAAGTCTCTAAGTGGTTAAATGAAAGTGAGACCTGAAGGGTACATCAGAAAGTTAGCTGTGAGCAACAAATCAATGCCAAGTTTATCTTTCCATCAGCTGCTTTTTTTTTTTTTTTTGGACATACTGCTTGCTTCTCTAGTTTCTCTGATTCCTATATTTTAATATCTGCTTCTGAACCATATTGTCTAGATATGTAAGTATTCCATTTCTTTTAACAGGCTTCTCTTAAGTGTAGGATCATGTAGCTAACCAGGCAGAGTTTGTTCTTTTGTACTTTAGGTGGAAGGCAGGAAGGTCAGGTATTTTACTTAATTTATTGAGGTCAATATCCTTTAGACAGTGTTTCTATGGTAAGGGTGACATTTTATGATAGTTACCAACTCTCAGTGGTTGGGCATTCCATAGTGACTTGGAGGTACCTATGAGAGTCCTCTCAGGACTTTCAATTCAGGCATTTGACCTGGGTTCAAGTAGGCAGTTTTTCTAGTGTTGGCTTTATTTCAAATGTATCTGTGGTTAGCTCTGAATCAGGTTAAGTGATAAGCAGTGACTTTGCTGAACTTGACCGCACTCTCACATCTCCGGAAACTTGGTTGGGATGCCTGTCACTCTACCTCTTGGTCTCTCATTCTCCAGCAGGCTCAGCCAGGCTTGTTTTCAGGGATTATCAGGGTTTATTTCAGAGATTATTATCAGGGATTTGAGAGAGAAAGCAGAGGCATGCAGACCTCTCTAGAGGAGGAGACTCAGCTCTGACCCACAGCCACTTTTACACATTCTACTGGCCAAAGTGGAGTGCAGAGCTGCCCGATTCAGATGGTGGAGCATTGTACTCTACCTATCCTATTAATGGCAGGAGCTGTAAAGAGGGCGGGTAAAAGGAGGTAGTGATCACAGCCATTTTAAAAATATTTACCAAAAACAGCCCTTACCTAAACCTAGCAGAATAAATGGTTGCAGAATACATGCCTAAGTAAAGGGGAAAAATAGCCTATTATATGTAATAATTTTAAGGATAAACTGGGTAAAATTAGATATCTACCAAATTATTTTTATGCAATAAAAATTGAAATTGCATCATTCATTATAATAGTAGATAGAAAATTGACAACTCAATCATCCTTATATAGGGATGTGTGTAGTCTTATGTGCAGTTGTGAACATTTAAGCAATATCAAAAAGAAGTGGGGAAAATGGGGAAGCAGGTGACCGTTAAAACATGATGAACAGACCTCAGTTGAATGTCTCCCACTCTCTTTCTTTCACCAAGGAAGTTATTAGCTGTCTTACCATAATAATTTCCAGAAAGGATTCCAGAGAATAACAAAATAAAACAAGTAAGCACAAAGGCTAACAAACAGAAGCAAGATCTACAAATAGGCAGTATTCTAGCACAAAGCAGGGTGACTGTCAACATTGAGGACATCTTGAAAGGAATCCTATTAGGTCAGAAAGAATCAAGACTTTGTTAATACCTATCTAGAACCTTTCTGTTTTCTTTGTAGTATTTGGTTTGTCACTGTTCATTCTGCTATAGGCAATTGCTTTCTCACAGATACACCTGCATCTTTCCATTTATTCAGCTTGAGTCTAGTGAACGTAAGGAATCTTTCTCTTGTTTTCCATTCCTGTGTTACAAAATTAAAATTAGTTGTGCTTAATTAATGCAGTGTGGCCCACATTAGAGAAAATAAAAAATAGAAAACCAGTACCATCAACTCTGAAGCCCTTGGAAGTATCTGAGTGCCCTTTATTATTTTCACAAACACCTCTGTCTGCCACCTCCTTCTCAAACATGAAATGGAAGGTACCTTTAAACCTTTAAATGTGATTAAAACACGTCATCTTGAGTATATAGCATTCGGGTTACACTGATGATTAAGATAGACTTCTATAGGAGTACGTAACTAAACTAGGATCCAACTATGTTTATTGTTCTATAGAAAAATACATTCAGACATGAATCAAGTAAATTAAAAATGAAATTATAAACAAATGAATCCAGTAAAATAGATTAATTTTTAAAGTGAAAATATTTAGTTTAACTGCATAAAAATTGGAAACATTTAAACAATATAGTGTATACTAAACGATATAACAAAGATTAAAAGGAAATTACAAAGCAAAATGCAAATGGTTGCAAAACATCAATGCTTGTAGGCCTAAATGAACTTAGGCCTAAATCAATAAAAATAGGTTTAGCTGGAGCAGTGTGTGTATGTGTTGCTTTTAAAAACAGTGGAAGTTTATTGAGGCAAATGAGAGTTCTTTCACACATTGAAATAGTATCGTGTGGCATATAAAAATGGTCTTTATTGTTTCAAATGGCTTTACTTGGTCATGTAATAGTGGTTTGTAGTTTAAGTATTAATAACCCATTTAATACAATTAAACTGTTTAATTCTAGAGCATTCAAGGAAGTGGAAATAACATGTTCCTGAGTATTATATTTAAACTATCTGTGCTCACAAAACATTTCAGAAATATATGATTCTATCAGATTTCAATAACAGCAAGTGTACCATCAATTAAATAACTGCAATTAAACTAAAAAAGAAATAAAATTATTTTTAAGAGATAAAACATAGTCAAACATAGTCAAATGTCTTGTCAGGGTCAGTTTTGCGAAAGTCGAATTAAACCTGCATGTAACCTGGATCCCTGAGTTCTCACCGCATAATATTCTTTCCCCGAGGACTTGAGTCCAGTGGATGGCAGATAACTCTAGGATATCTCTGTCCAGTACTATATGTGGAACAGCAGGGGCAAAATGAATCAGTTAGAAAAAGCTGGATTTTGAACTCTGCTTCTACCAATTTTTCCACTTTCTCTGCCCACATTTTCCTAATGCTTTCTCTCCTTGGTCCGTGTTTGTGCTTTTACCTTTCATTTCTCACTGATCTCTCTTCTGGTCTCCAAATCTCCTATCAGGATGCCTCATGCCATTCACCACTGAAAAGGACTTGATTTTTAGTGCATTTTTCACTTTATACATCTAAAGGTTGGGTTAAGAAAGGTTTTCAGGTTCATAGAGATCAAGAGAATGTAATTTCTATTATATTAAATTCAAACATAAATTTCATGTTGTGCTTTAAATTAATTCATTAATTATATTTCATCTGAATTATATTTGAAGACTGAAGGAATTGAGAACTAAGTATTTCCCTGTATCTTGAAAGTTAGAATTCCTTCTAACTTTATTTTATTTGCAAGCCCTCTTTTTTAAAAAAAGAGAAAAACAACCTCAGCCCTCCTCCCTGAGGTTGTATTAAATATTTGCTAATGAAGTTTACCTTTTTAATAGGCATTTATTCTACCCCATGGGAGAGTACTTCAGGGAATGGATTCTCAAACTGGGCATGGCAATCTAGAGCCTGTATACCATCAAAGAGACATTCCATGTTTTTCCTTTCTGCCATTTCACCAAGCGATTTTTACCACTCCCTCTCTCCATCCTTCCCTGGTCACAAGAAAGTAAAGATATTTAGTTTCTCTTAATAGTTGGAAGGTATAAGCAAAAGTCTCAAAACTTTTCTTACTAAACAGTAATCCTGGTTGTGGGTGAGGGTGGGTAGAGAGGTCTTTGCTGGTTGGTTTCTTCCTTTGGCTAGCATCTTTTCAATTTATGGTAAAGGTCATAGTTTTTCCCTTGTCTGTTTCTTCTTGTTGATTGCTTTACCTGGTTTAATCTATTGTTTATCTCACTAGGTAGGGTGTTGAGATTCTGTGATCTGATTATCAGCTCCCATCATTACTAGAAAAAGTGCATAACAATTTTATTATAAAGCAATTTGATATATAATTTAAAAAGAATTAAATAGATAAGTAGCACTTGAATATCATTCATCACTCATGCCAATCTCTCCATTGACTTCATATGGCATGGCTTGATTCTTAATTTTCTCAGTATCACTGTCTCCTCAGCTAGTTGGCATTCCCATGAAGATCTCATATTCACTTCTCACTTGATAGTGCTCCAGAAAGGTAATTTCCAATTTTCTTTTAGGTCAACATAGTAATCCTTACAGAGTTGATATTAGAATTTTAGAATCTAAGTCCAAGAATTGACAACCAATTCTCTGGATACCTTGTCAAGTGCTCTGGTGATTTTACCTTGCACCCAGAACTCTGTCAGGAGCTGCATCATCATCATCATCATTATTATTATTTTTTCCCAAGGACCATTGCAACCTCTCAATGTCTTGTTCTAAGGACAAACAAGACAGCAGTGAGAAATAAAATACCACTGAGAACCAACAAAACTAATTTCATCTTCAGCAATCTGAATTTGTAGGAGCACTCACCATACCTTTCCACCCCTCCCTTCCATCCTTCCCCATTCTATGCTAATAGACTGTGCTCTTGCGAGAGAGCACCCCTTTGTTTGTGACCTTTGGATCTGATTGGTCCAAGAGTGCATATAAGCTTCTGTAGTTTCTAGAATAAACGGTGTTCTCTGCTCCTCCTCGCCCCGGCTATGTCCCTTCTTGTCCTGCGTATCTCTGCATCTCGCTGGGGCAAAGCAGATTTTTACCTACACCTGGGCCCTGGGGAGATTGGCTCCGCGGATCGCCACCGTCCAGAGGGACTCCATATCGTCTAACCCAGGGACCCTTTCTCCATCTCTCTGGACCAACTCCTCGAGAAGCCACGTGGCTCCTCCCCCTTTAATTAAAGCGATGTGAATTATCATAGAAACCTGTGCTACAATTGCCACACAGACTCCACTGAAGGGTTAAGCATCTAGGCTGTGGGGTGGAGGCATTAACCTTTCTGCCTGAATCTTTGGGCCAAAGCACTTAGCCTCCCAGGGCTGAGGATATAGCTCAGTGATGGAGCATTTGCTTAGCATTTGTGAGCCCATGAAAAACTAAACCCAAACCACCTTCCAACAATGATACCTACTACATCATTGTAGTTAGAGAGTATAAAAAAATTATATATACTCCCCGGCAAAGAAGAATGTGATCATAAACACAGGGCAAACAAATGAATAATTAAAATCCACCAGGATCCATTTGCTCACTGAAGGCTCAGGCCAGAAAATCAGCTGTTCGAAGTTAGCAAGTAGTAAAATGAAATGAGCACCAACATTAGGGGAAGGGGGAGCTGAAAGAGTTTATGACAGGGGACTGGATTGTGAAAAGATGTTAATGAAGAAAATCCAGCAACCAATCTTTTGTTAGAGGAGGCAAAAATGTGGGTGGAATTGCCAGGCTCTAAACCCTGTAACTAAAACATAGTGAGACCATGCAAAATAAAAATGCAAGTACCATGTTCAAAAATTAAGAATCTCAAGATAGAACAACACAGTAAAAATCAAGTGTGGACCTTGCTATGGTCTGCAAGTGTTCCCCTGAAATTCACATGTTGAAATCTAATGCCCAGCATGACTGTGTTAGAAGGTGATTGATTAGGTCATGATGGGATTGATGTGCCTTCAGAGGGGACTGAAAAGACCAGATTTATCCCCTTCTGCAATGTGAGGACATAGATTAAACGTGCTGTCTATAAGCAAGAAAGCTGGCCCTCACCATACCCACAGCCTGATGGCACTTTCATCTTGGATTGCTCAGCCTACAGGATAGTGAGAAATACATTTCTGTTGTTTAAAAGCTACACGTTTATGGTATTTTGAGATAGCAGCTGGAAAGTACTTAGCTCTCCTGTGTACAGGCTCCATGCAATTATACACCCTTGGACCTGGCTCTGCTTCTGAATTCTGCATGCTTACTCTACCACTTTTTAAAAAATTCCTGGATCCTTATTGCTTATTTGTAAGGTGTGGAAGTTTAGGGATTGTTTCCTGTGTTCTGGGAATGCTTGAGATGCAGAGGAGGGAGGTGCGTTAAATGCACCAAAATATAGCACACCCTTCTGGGGAATACAGACATTTCTCAGGATCCTCTTGTGCTTTGTCACTGGTACTCAATGTTTTATATCATGGATCAGTGTCAACAGTTTTCTAAATGAGTTTTAAAAATTTTCTTTCAATGGCAGTCTAAAAGGACATAGGTGAATTTGGCTGTTGCAAAAATTTCTTTGTTGTGCTCAGGGAAGGAAGCGTGGGTTTTTTCCCACCTTGGCCAGATTTAATGGAGTCTGGGAGAGTCAGGATACAAGACAAAGTTAAGACCATTAAGTCAGTCTATTAAAAAGAAAATCCACAGGGGCCATGGAATTTTTCAGGCCAAAGTTAAAGCTCAGAGTTTGTACTAGGTTAGATAAAACCTGCTTGGAAATTCTCCAACAGACTAGGACCACAGGATAGATTTGCAATGACCTTGAATCTTACCTTGTGGGCAGAAGGATAGTATCAATATGTTCTTCTCCAAAAGGAATCACATGATTACTTCTTCATTTCATAAAGATAATTCTAGTGAGACCAGAGCTTACAGAAAGAGAGTGGGAAATCAAAAAAGAAAAATCTAAATTTGAAAGAGGAAGAGAAAATTTCAGAGATATGCAGAGGTTAAATCCATCAAATGATGGATTCATTTGATGTTTAGAGTTCAGGATGAGTGGATATTGGTGGCTTTGATATTTTGTAACTTGGACCATTATAAATTCTGGCTCCATTACTTGATATTAGCAAGTTCCAGAGTGAGATTACCAGTAAAATTCCTGGAGATGGAGGACAGGAATGTTTCCATGCCATGTTAGTAAGACAGCAACAAGCAAGCATATTTACCCTTCTGATCTTAAACATTTGCAGACACATATAATTAGAAATCAGTTCTGTTTGATTTTTTGAACTTATCAAGAGAAAGTAAACAGACACTGTCTAATAAGGATAATCTGTTCTTGAAAATAGGGCTGAAGCAACTACAACATAGTTTAAATGTCCACCAAAATGTTCTGATGAAAGTTGCAGTAATGTAAGGCCTTATGCTATGCATAGTATTGGTAGAGAACTCTATCCAGAATTGCTCATTTCTTCAAGTTTGGTAAAAGATAAGTTTTGTTAAATTCTGTTGTAATTGCATATTCCTTTTAATACCAATGAGATTTTCTTTACAGAGAATTTCCAATGGCTTAGAAATTTCACAAGTTTGGAATACAAAGTCATATAGTACGGAGAATGTAATATTTTTTCCAATACTGAGCTGAAAGAAAAATTACCAAGATTTGGCACCTCAAGAAACATAAAAGATCCTTATGATGGTGGAAACTTCTTTTCCATCATTACCTCCCACATGCATAGACCAGTAATTCTGAAACTATACACTGATATGGTATTAAACTTTCTGGTATAATTTTAACATTCTTCTAAGTTTTTAAGGCAAAGTTTCAAAACTGAAAAAGACTTTTGATTAAGATGGACTAAAAATCAATCCTGTGATACCAGTAACTTCTTTTTCAAATGTTTGCAGTTGTAGAAAAATGTATATTGTTGGACGTGGTGACACACACCTATAGTCTCAGAGACTTGAGTGGCTGAAGCAGGAGGATCCCAAGTTCAAGGTCAGCCTCAGCAACTTAATGAGGGCCTAAGAAACTTAGTGAGAACCTGCCTCAAAATAAAAAAATAATAAAGGGGCTATGGATGTGACTCAGTGGTTAAATACCCCTGGGTTCAATCCCCAGTACCAAAGGAAAAAAGAATGTCCTTTATTATTATTATTATTAGTGCCTTTTCAAGTGTGTAAAGATTTTTTTGTGTGTGTGTTCACAATTCTGGGGGTCCCCGTAGAATTAGTATCTGGAAATAAGAGATGCTAACCATTTTTACAATGCAGGAGACAGACTAAAATTCTGGATATTTGTAAGTTTCTTTTCTTTGAAATGTAAAAAGTTTGCCAGAAGATTTGTATCCAAATTATGTATATGTGACTCTCTTATTGTATTGTCAATTTTCAGGGTTTTTTTGGGGGGAGGTGTTACTAGAGATTGAACCCAGAGGTGCTTAACCACTGTGCCACGTACGCAGCCCTTTTTCATATTTTGTTTAGAGATAGGGTCTTGCTGAGTTACTTAGGGCCTCGCTAAGTTACAGAGGCTGGTTTTGAACTCACTATCTTCCTGCCTCAGCCTCCAGAGCTACTGGGATTACAGGCATGTGCCACTATGCCCAGCTTCAGGGGTTCTTTATATTACTCTTCTCCAGAATCCAGATGTCAGTTGTTATTGACCCTCAGACTTAATGATGCTTGCAATCATTAATTTATACTATATATTCATTCAGAAATGTGGACAGAGTTGGCTGAGCAATTCTTTGGTTCCTTATAACAGCACCTGAAGTTATTTGTGGTACTTAAGAGCACTCAAGATGATGTCACTCATCTGATTTCTTGGTGGGTATGGAAGGCTAAACTCAGCTGGGACTATTGTCCAGAGCACCTACACATGGCTTCCCTAGAATGGTGGTGTTAGTGTTGTCACATTTCTTACATGATAGCTGAATTCCTCCAAAGGGAGTGTCCCATGAGAGCAAAAAGGAAAATGCATCACCTTATTGATGTCAAAGTCATTGTCACTTCTACCATATATGCTTTTTTTCCCCTTAAGATCAAAACAATTTGTACCCATGTATAATTGAACCCCATCTAGGTCAAATCAAGTTGTAATAATAAATAAGTGCAAATGAATGCTATTAATGTGAAATTTAAATGATATTCATTTGAACCTATGGATAAAGTGAGAATACCACCTCACATGCACATACCCAACAAACACACAAAATCACATATAATAATAAAAATTAATAAAATATAATGAAGTGATGTTAGAAAAATTTACAAAGTTAAAATTTTAAAAAGAACGAAAAAAATAAAAATGGAAGTATGGAGAAAACAAAAGAAAGGAAATAAAGAGAGAGAGAGAACTGAGGTAGTCCTAACTCTTGACAGAGGCGGATTTTCATGTTTGTATTAACTTGTAGCCCTTGGGTTGAGGGTTAGGGGTTGTTCAGCCCAATGACATTGTGTTTCTCACTTAGCTTCCAGCTATTGTGGCTGGGAGGTAAAGCTGGTTGTAGTAGATCTCAGTTTTTATTCTCCCAGTATAGGGTGGGTTAGAATAATTGGGGTGCTGACAAATTGTGTATTTATGTAGATGAGGTGATACAGAGATCTAAATTGGAGGTTCCAGTTATTGAAGTTTAGTCTTGACCCAAGCTTAGAATTCTGTGGGTTTGAATTTAAGAACTGATCCACTCCCACCCCCACTTGCTGCGGAGAACATCTGGATCTCTAGAACCTCTGATAAAATTAACTTTTAGGCTGCACAGACAAAACATCCACAGGTTTTACCTCCTCAGCTACCAATATGAAGTATCTGCCATGGAGTTCAGATGCTCCTTTGTGGCTGCTCTAGGCATCTTCCCAATAGCTATTATGGGGCACCAGCATCAGTGGGCAGTTTCTTGTGATCCAGAGCCTGAATTACCGAAGTAAAAGTTCTTTTGCACCTGTGGAAATTTCTCTGCTTCAGGCAAGCTCTGGGAATTTTTTTTAGTCACCTTCTGGTAAGTTCCTTTATGAATTCCCAATTACCTGCCTCAACTTGCAGCTACACTGCATGTGGCAGCCATTTTCTCCATTGAAGTGTTTTACAAGTACACAATGCTTCCTATCCGTGGGGACAAGGGTTTTTTTTGGATTTGCTTTCATTGAGCCCTTCTGCAGCTGACTATGACAATTAAAATCAGCCTTCTTCTCTTATCTACAGGTTTCCCCAAGTTGATTTTTCTTTAAATCTTTCTTTCTTTATCCACTGGCCACACTGTCTCCTTTGTATTCCTTCTCCTTATCACTTATCATCATCACTGTTGGCCAAGCTGGCACAACTGAAATGTATTGTTTTTTTTTTGTATGGCTTCCTTTTAGTTATTTATGACAGTATAATCTCTTTTGACATAATACAGGCATGGAATATATCTTGTTGTAATTCAGAATGTGGTACTCCTTTTTCCCTTTCCTCTACCACCCTCTCCTCTGTTCCCTATACTGAGATTTCTGCCACTTATCCATAGTAATTTTTTGAGTTCTTACGGATGTACAGGATGTTGAGATTTAATGTGGTGTATTTGTATCAGTACATGGAAAATTTAAGTCAGATTTATTGCACTGTCTTTCCTTTTCCCCTTCTCTCTTACTTCTCTATTTCCTTTGTCTATTCTACTGAACTAATTTCTACCCACAAGAACTTTCTGAGCATCAATTTTCATATATCACAGAATACTCTTGAACTTTGATTTTTGGGGATTGACCTTTCACTAACCATGATATTCTCCAATACCATTCATTTACCAGCAAATGTCATAAAGTCATTCTTCTCTATGGCTGATTAATACTCCATTGTGTATATATATCATATTTTGTTAACCATTCATCTGTTGAAAGGCACCTAGTTTGGCTCCATATCTATTATGGTTTTGATGTGAGGTGACCCCCATAAGTTTATGTGTGAGACAATGTGAGAGTGTTCAGGGGGACATGATTGGGTTGTGAGAGCCTTAACAGAACCAGTTAATTAATCCACCTGATGGGATTAACTGAGTGGTAATTGGAGGCATGTGTGTTGTGTCTGGAACAGGTGGGTCATTGGGGGCATGGCTTTGGGGTATATATTTGTAATTGGCTAGTGGAGATATCTCTCTTTCTTTCCCTCCCTCCCTCTCTCTCTCTCCTTCCTGGTTATCATGCAAGCTGATTTCCTCCCCAACCCTCTTCTGCCATGATGTTCTGTCTCACGTGGAGCCCTGAGGAATGGAGCTGGATGGCTGTGGATGGACTAAAAACTCTGAACTGTGAGCTCTCATATAAAATTTTCCTTTCTTAAAATTGTTCTTTGTCAAGTCTTTCAGTCACAGGAATGAAAAAGGTGACTAAAACAATAGTAAGCAATTGTGAATTGTGCTGCTATAAACATTTATGTAAATGCTTCACTTTAGTACACTTATTTTAAATCCTTTGGATAGATGCCAAGGTGTGGGATAACCAGGTCAAATTATAGTTTTATTCCTAGTTTCTTGAGGAAGCCCCATAATTCTTTCCAGAGTGGTTGCAACAATTTGCAGTGCAACCAAAAATGTATGAATGTACCCTGTTCCCAAGATCTACACCAATATTGTTACTTGTATTCTTGATAATTGCCATTCTTCCTGCAATAAGATGAAATTTAAATGTTATTCTAATTT
>CM053405.1:31068517-31105383 GCA_028644305.1 Xerus rutilus | reverse complement strand
TTATTCCAGATGCATAATTCCCTGTGAGGTCAAGCAAGACTTTTCTGGACTGGTTCCTAACTTCTTTCTCACTCAACTCTGCTTCCTTCTCTTTGCCACAAATATCAATTCTAAGAACACTTTCTACTAAATGTTCTTCATGCCAAATTCTCTTGAGGGTCTGCTTCCTGGAGAACCCAATGTGTGGCTACATGCTATCTTTAAACTTTAAAACTTTAAAATATAAATAATCTTATATAATTATATTAAATTATTTGAATGTTCAATCTCAGTCAGTGGATACAACATGCCGATGAGAAGTCTACCTAATTTCATTGAGCTATTGAAATGGTTGTTTTTAGGAAAATGCATAATGTTCTTCATTCTGTCCTGCTTTCTTCCTGTAGATCTATGAAAGAAAGCAAAAATATTAATAGGGCAAAAATTGATTCCTAACTCCTTTAAAGGCATAAAATATTTATTAAAACAAAAATTCATTGTTTGTAATGTGTCAACTACAAGTCAATGAATTAAATTTCTTATGCTGATCTAAGAAGAAATACCCCATTACTTTAGGTTTAGTGGGAATGCTAGTTAGAGAATAGTAACACAAAGAAACTAAAGACTATCAGTAAGTCATCTTTTGGTTGAGAACCTGAGAACCACTCAGAAATATGTCTTATTGAAATATATGAGTCATTGCCCCTAGTACACAAGGACTTAGGCAATCAATTAACCTCTAGGGTTACATAGGTGTAATAGGACTTCTCTTTTGCTGGCATTATGTGATTTAAGTTAGTCAATAACTGTAATTATTTCAAGGACTTTAGAGGTGAATACCACTAGAGGCCACCTTCCAGGAAATTTCAACCAGAGCCCATTTTGCCTACCAGAAATGATTCTATAACCTTACTTACCTTTCTTAATACTCTCTGTACCTTGTTATTATAAAATGTAAGTAGCCTGAATATTGACATAACACAAGACCACAAAGGAAGAGTCCACTAGTTCTGCTTATGGATGCTGGGGATAGTAGAGGGGAGATTTTACAAGAGGAGGTAATTTGTGTAAGTTTAGTCTATTCCAGAAAGGTGAATAAGAGTTGTTTAGGGGGCTGGGATTGTGGCTCAGTGGTAGAGCGCTTGCCTTGCACGTTTGAGGCACTGGGTTCGATCCTCAGCACCACATAAAATAAATAAATAAAGGTATTGTGTTCATCTACAACTAAAAAAAAAAATTTAAAAAAAGAGTTGTTTAGGATAATTAAAAAGATGTCAACAGGTGATTCTGGCTTGTTTTCTTTATAGGGAATTCTTGAAAACTCTCTCTCTTCCTCTTGAGAATCAGAAATTTTTAAACTGATCAGCAAGCTCTGGAGTGATTAGTGTGAGAATACTGGCCAGAAGGATGTTCAATATGCATTAAGACTACTCAACTTCTTTAGAACTTCTCTCTCAGACTGTGTCAGGAGGTAAAAGGGATAATAAAGCACACGCCTCAAAAAAGAGGGAAGATGATGGGGGGGGGATCGTCAGGAGTATACCTTTATTGCCCTATTACATTACAGAAATGACATTGTGAGATTTTCCAGACAAGCCCTCAAGAGGTGATGTGCTTTTCACTCATTGTTTTTTCATTCCCACCATATGAACAAGTCTGAACTGTTCTTCTAAATAGGCCATATGGAAAAGACTGAGGCTCCCCACATGACAGGAAAGTGTGTTCACCCTAGAACACCCAGCCCTGGCCAAGCCATTGTGTGACAGTGAGTGAATGAATGAGCTGAGCTGAGACCAGCAGAAACACTGCCCCATGGGTCCTCACTTGAAGGTTTTGCCCCAGACTTGGCAGCTAGCAAGAGGTTGATGTTTCAAACCATTTAGTTTTGGAGTGATCTGTTATGAAGCTAAAGTGGAATATGCTGCTATTATTTGAATTATGAAAGCACTCAATATGTCTGCTCTGAAAAGGAATTTGACTATTTTCCAGAAATGATCCTTTTTCAAATTAGAGAGAAGGGAGAGACAATTTAGGAGACTGATGAGGTGACCAGAGCCTGAACTAAAGTAGTGGAAGTGAGATTTTTAATAAGGGAATAAGCTAATGGGTAGCTCAGAGATTTCCTTGCCTCATTTCTGTTACAATTATTGAGGACTTATTCATTTTACAGCTATTCCTTCTTTGTGTAAAATGATAGATTTGTGTAAGCAATACCAATCCTTGAGACTGCTGGAAAAACCCTAAATCCTGCAATAACTTGGGTTTTATATTTTGAAGTGCTCTTCATATGAGTGACAATAATAATTCAAATAAATTTGTGCATATAAAATTCCAAAGGAACTTTAATATGATAGGAAAACATTTTACTAGAAATTATAATAATATCTTACATGTTATTTTATAACCTTCAAATAATGTTTTTATAGAGAATGCAGAATATTACACCAAAGTATAAAAAAGAAAATATAAATACTCATACTTTTACCTGCCAGAGATAACCATTATTAACATTTTGATGTGTATACCATAAGTATTCCATATACCACACATGCACATACAGATGTAAGTACATATGTACATCTGTGGTATATGTATGAATTCTTCCAAGGTTAGACTATGCTGACTATATTGCTGTATGTGAGAATTTTAAATTTTTTTAACTGATCAATAGTACTTATTTGAAATGAATGAGAAAATTTTGTGGAAATCTAACTTATGTAGTGTTATTAGTTGCAATGGCAACTTCTTACATTTCCTCACCCAGAATTCTGTGACCATTAGAGAAGCAGCCTGACAGTTCTTCTAATCTCCATTTTAGTAAAAAGATGTCAAATTACCTCATGCAGTAATGGTTGAAAGTGATATGAGGATCATATTTATTAATTTTTTTTAAAAAATTATTTGTTCTAATTAGTTATACATGACAGCAGAATGCATTTCAATTTATAGTACATGAATGGAGCACAATTTTTTTATTTCTCTGGTTGTACACAAAGTGCCAATTATACTTTCTATACTATATTACTATCCTTGAGCATAATATCATTCATTGTGTCCAGGGCACAATATTATTCTCTATTTTCACAGCTTTTGCTAAACAAAAATCCTTATAATGGCACATGTCATTTTCTATGTTATATCTGCATCAGATTATACTTTAGTGACCATGTACTACTAATACACTACTAGTGGTAGTGCATTACTACTAATGGTTCACTAGCAAAATGATGTTTTTTGCACATAATATGTCTTAAGTGTGTGCCATTTTAATATGAAACTTTTAAATAGAATCTATACAAGCACACACTCATAAACTGGAAATATGTAAATATATACTAGGATATTCAGATGTGCAATTCGGAAACAACAACTACACAGTGTCAGAGAATGAAGGAAGGAACCCTTGTGAACACTCCGGCCTTTGGGAATGCTAGTTTCCATCTTTTCAGATGTCACTGCCCAACTATTCTTTTCATTTGTGTTTTCCTGGCAAAATTGCTTGAGCTCTTCTTTTCACTATTTAATTTTGTTTAAACTGTGGCAGAAATTTATACTCTAACATTAAACAAGTATTTTCCCATCAGTATTATTTTAAGAAGCCTATTCTGGAAATCCTACAGACATGTTGCCCTTTACTTTTGTAATGTGGAGCAGAAAAACTGCTCTACACATCTTTAGAAGTCAAGAGACTACTTTTAGAGACAGAAAAATACAAAACTATTGTCATTTAACTGGAACTTCATGTCATGTCACAATACAGACTCCTGCCAGAATTCAATGCTATGCAACTACTTATATTTTGATTTTTAGCAGATGTAGTCAAAGTTGACAACACTCTCCTATGAATCATTAGAAAACATCTGCACTGAAAACATATTCTTGATTTACCACATAAGTGGCCTCATTGGATCTTTTTTCCTCAAAAGATTGTATCAACCAGCTTTTAGTCCCCTAACTTTCCTACTTCTGTGTGCCACACATCAATGTCTTGAAACTGTAAACTAATCAGATAATGGAGAATTTTAAATATTTTAAGTATTTTTTTTAAATACATGAGGGCTGTGGGTACAACTCAGTGGTAGAGCATTTTCCTACTATGTGCAAGGCCCTGGGTTTGATCCTCAGTGCTACCAAAAAAAAAAAAAAGTACCCAGGTACCCAGGGGTTGATCCTACAGGTACATAACCACTGAATCACATTACCAACCCCTTTTTTATTTTTTATTTTGACAAAGTGTTTTGTTAAGCTGTTTAGGGCCTCACTAAGTGGCTGAGGCCGGCTTTGAACTTGGTAATTCTCCTGCCTCAGCCTCCCAAGCTGCTGTGGGGAAAAAACCCCACAATTTTTATGGTTGTATGATATTCTATTTTACGGATGTGTCCAAATATGCTTGACTATTTTGGGTAAGAGTGTTATTTCTTTTAAATGTGATTTTATTGAGGTAAAACTGATGTGCAAAAAACAGCACATAATTAATGCATATAATTTGATGAGTTTGAACATATGCATATACCCATAAAACTTCACCACAATTAAAATATTAGACATATAAATCACCCTTAAGTGTCTCTTATTTTTGAGTTAGGCTTTGTTGTTGCTTTTCTGAGAATACTTACAAATTTATGTTATTTATTCATCTTAATAAATTTTTAGGTGCAAAATACTATATTGTTAACTGTAGGCACGATGGCATACAGCAGATCTCTAGAACTACTCATCTTGCATGGAGATGATACTGTTGTAAGTGTTTCAAATTACATGTGATGAACCATTAAGGATACCATGTTTGATACATATCTTTGATTAGTCCTACAATTAAATTCCTAGGTATGCAATTATTGCATAAATGATGTCAAAGCTCCCGATACATACTGCCAAATGTCCTTGAAAAGCTGCATTTGCACCATGAGCCATTAGGTGTTGTCATAAATGATAGTAATTTATCAAACTTCTAAAATATATGTTATCTGTGGGCAACTAACAGCTACATAGACAGGGCAGCACAATTTGAGTTGAAATCTAGAGTAATGACGCTGATGCTTTATGACATGTCAGAAAATTGGACTGACATTTAGTAATGTTCTATTCCCTAGGCACTTTGCTAATCAAGAGTTCATCTGCCTCCTCTTACTTTTACAATAAAACTGAAATCATCTAAAAACTGGTATTTCAGTAACAATTAGCATCTTGAGTCAAATATAGACAAAAAGAAAATAAGTAACACAAAGTATCTTCAATAGTGGAGAAGAAACTTAGAGCCTTGAACAATTATGAAAACAACCAGGAAGAAGCAGAGCTAGTGACAATTCCATTCTGAATGCTGTGGACAATTATTTCCTAATCAGGGGAACCCTACTGGCCTGGCTTTATCTCTACAAATTTGAACTTTCTGTGGGAGAGTCAAGGCCACTGTAAAACCAGCAGGAGACAGAAGAAAAAATAAAGAATAGATGAAATAGAGGGAAGAAACTGGAAAACTATGTAGGTGAGAGAAGCTCCAGGAATATAGTGGAGAAAAGAAAAAGAAATGCAAATGTTGCAGCCATGGTTGTCGCCAGTAGCAAAAACGCTGATGTTGGAAGAGGGAAGAGAATAACATTAAATTGATTTGTTCTTTATGCACAAGCGAACGGGATAGGGGTTGGGGATTAAAGGCCTTAAGGGAATTTTGGATTGAATAAAGGAATAGGAATTACTTGTAATTTTGAAGTCAGAACTGCATCGTTAGAACGTTCAGTTGTTACTATAGGATAATTTTTATCTTTTCTCAAAAATAGCTGGAAATTGCTTTCCTGGGGAGCACAGGTCTGACCAGATTCCCTAAATTTACTATCACATTTTTCTTAGACAATTTGCTTGCTTTCCTCAAAGCTTCTCAACATTTTCATATCACTGGCTGGTCTAACTCTCCATCAGAATCAAAACTAGCATAGCAATTCCCAGAGTCCTCCCTAAATTCCAAAATATAAAGTTAGTTGTAAGACGCAAAAATTTATGAGATGTTTTTTCCCTCTGTGTTTAAGTGGCTGATGTCATTTATTTTTCTTAGTTTGCCTGAGTGCCTGGTTTGAACTACTTATAAAAAAGTATTGTTTATAAGTTCTCTGTTTTCTAGAATTCTCCTGCCATTATATCACTTCTATTTATTTCTGTTTTATTCTTTCTTTCCTGCTGTTCACTGTGTGGAGAGGGTATGGATCACTAAAACTGCTCTCTGTATTTCAAACTTTAAGGTGCACTGCATCACATATTGGTGACATCTGTGGAATGATATTAATCTTCATCTCTAAACATATGCAATTGACTACTCTTTTTCAAGAGCATAGATATTAGGATAATAAATCAGTATATGAAAAGTCAGATCACAAAGTGAACTTTTTATTCTTTAACAAGAGGAATTACAAGATAAGCATATATTTATTTTTCTTATTTTATTAGTGAATTTATAATTGTACATAATATTGGGGTTCATTTTGACACAATTTTAAAGCAATCAATATAAATTTGCTTCAATACAGTCTCCTTACTACTTCTCTTTTTCCTGCTCTTTTCCTCTGTTCTTTTTCCTCTATTCTACTGGTCTTTCTTCTACTTATTTAAAGTGTTTTTTTTTAAATTAGTGCTTTATAGATATACATAAAGGTGAAATTCACTGTGGTATATTCATACATGTACATAGGATAATTTGATCAATTTCATTTCACCATTCCTTCCTTATCCCCTCTCTCTTCCTTCTTCCTCAGTCCTCTTTCTCTACTCGATTGATCTCTCTTCTATTTTCATGGGATTCTCAGCCCCTGGCCTTTTCTCCTTATTTTGTTTAGCTTTGGCATATAAAAAAAAATTCAACTCTCAACTTTCTGGATGTGGCTTATTTCACTTAGCATGATATTTTTCATTTCCATTCATTTATAAACAAATGCCATAATTTCATTCTTCTTTAAGGCCAAATAAAACTTCATTATGCATATATAGCACAATTTCTTTATCCATTCATCTGTTGATGGGCATCTGGGTGGTTCCATAACTTGGATATTGTGAATTATACTACTTTAAACATTGATGTGTTTAAAATCATGCTGATTTTAGATCTTTTGGATAAACACTAAGGAGTGGGATAGCTGGATCATATGGTGGCTCCATTTCTGTAGGAGTCTTGCTAAGAAAGTCAGTGCTTGTGCCAATATGTTGGAGTGTTGAACTTACATTTTATTCTAGCAGTTGCAAAGTTTCTCCTCTAATTCCTAGGCCTTTGGTCCACTTTAAGTTGACTTTTGTGCAGAGTGAGAGATAGGGATCTAGTTTCATTCTTCTATATATGGATATCCTTTTTTTCCAGCAGTATTTGTTAAAAAAGAAATATTTTTTTCTCCCATGTATATTTTTGGCACCCTTGTCAAGTATCAGATGACTGTATCTGTATGGGTTTGTTTCTGTGTCTTTTATTCTATTCCATTAGGTTTCTTGTCTGTTTAGGTGACAATACCATGCTGTTTTTGTACTATAGCTCTGTAATATGTTTGGAGGTTTAGTACTGTGATGCCTCAAGTTTTGTTCCTCTTTCTCAGGATTGCTTTGGCTATTCTGGATCTCTTATTTTTCAAAATGAATTTTAGGACTTTTTTTTTCTAGTTTTGTAAAGAATTTCATTGATATTTTGATGGGGATTTCAGTGAATCTTTTGGTAGTATAGCCATTTTGATAATATTAATTTTTCCTATCCAAGAACATGGGGAGTCTCTCCATCTTCTAAGGTCTTTTTTTTTTTTTTAATATTTTTTTAGTTGTTAATTGACATTTATTTTATTCGTTTATTTATATGTGGTGCTGAGAATCGAACCCAGGGCCTCACACATGCAAGGCAAGTGCTCTGCCACTGAGCCACAATCCCAGCCCCATCTTCTAAGGTCTTATGTTTATGTCTTTGGTGTTCCATAGTTTTAATTGTAAAGGTCTTTCACAACAGTGGTTAGATTTACTCCTAAGTATTTCTTTTTGGGCTACTGTGAATGGGATAGTTTTCCTCAGCAGATTTATTACTTCATTTTAAGAAAGCAATTGCTTATGTATGTTGATCTTGTATTCTGCAGCTTAGCTGAATTTGTCAGCTCTAGAAGTCTTTGGATAGAGTTTTCTATAATCAGGCTTACTTTTTAAAACAATACTTATTTTTGAATAATCTAATTAATATACAGTGATAACTCCCTTTCAAATTAATAATTCACCTAGAAATTAGGTATCTTTTATACACATTTATATTTGATTGCTGCTATTAATGGGATAGTCACAATTTTTTCCAGTTTCAGACTGAACAAGTATATATAGTTAAAATGAGAAAAGAACACAAAACTTGTTGGGAAGGAAAGGTAAGTCCTACTGTCAGATATTCTAACCAGTTCTGTGGCTGTAGGTAAGTTGATTGAGTTCTTTGCTCAACCCAGATATGGGCATAATACCTATTTTACCTACCTCATTAGTAAGTGAAAAATGAAAGGAAAACACTTAGCTAAAGTTAGTTAAAAAATGCAATATTCAAATATAAGGTGTTGAATGATATCACTTTTATGATTTGGCTCTCATTTTAATAATTTAATAAAAATAAAGACCATCTTTCAAGGCTACAAAATTTGGTAATCATATAAAATGATTTAAAATATTCAAGTTTATGACTAAAAATTTTATTAATGTACATTGTCATTTAATAACAATAAGAAATTATAGTTGTAAAAATTTAGGTAAAATATCATGAAAATATTCCCATTTACTGTAGTTTAGGAGTTTTGTCCACAGCAATGAATTCCTGGCATTGGCCACTGCTTTGATATTCTTCAATTTGTTGAAAAACTCTGTCAAATAGATTTGGCAGCCCATCCCAGGTGCGTCCATCATTTCAAAAACCAGATTAATCTTGTCATTTTTGTCATCTGCATTTACCAGAACTTCTCAAATACATGTTCTTCAAAGATAAGATGACAAAAGGAGTGCTCCACTTCTTTTATATGTACCCAAAACATCAGTAATAGATTATTTTCTACACTATATTTAGCCCAGAGTTACCAACTTTTTCTTTGATTTTGTCACTATGTTAAGTTTTTGAGAAATATATAAATTTTATATGTATATATATATATTTATATTTGTGGTACTGGGGATTGAATTCAAGGGTGCTCAACCGCTGACTCATATCCCCAGCCATATATATATATATAGCTATTGGGTAGACTTAATTAAGAGATCACAGTACAGAGCCACAGGGTTGTGTACTTGGCTTTAACAAGTAACTGTCCTTTGAAAAATTGTTCTTGGTTTAGTGCTGCAATCTGGCAGAGTCTAAATACCTGACTGAGGGACGTCAAGTGACCTTGCAATGAAGTTGCAGATCATGAACTATGTGTTAACTTTTCCATCACTTTCCTTCCTCCTCCCTCCCTCCCTTCCTTCCTTCCTTCCACTAGGGATTGAACTCAGAGGCACTTGACCACTGAGCACATCCCGAGTCCTTTTCATATTTTATTTTGAGACAGGGATTTTCTAAGTTGCTTAGGACGTCACTAAGTTGCTGAGACTGGCTTTGAACATGAGATTCTCCTGCTTCAGCCACCACATCTAGCCTGGGCAGTTTCTTATAATACATTGACTAAGGAGGGAAAAATCCAGGTCCAATCCAAAAGGTTTTGCATGGTATTCTGGAACTATTCACATTTGTAATCACACTCAGGATCCCCGAAAGACAATGGTGAAAGAAAATCCTTTCCATGGGTAGAAATGCGAGCAGTAAATTTGGTTGTTTCTCTTTTCAACTTATTATTTCCCTCTTTATGCTCTTTTCATGGCCTGTGTACAGCACTAATGCTGACCTATCACTATATCACAGTGATGTCTTTGGCCCTGTCTTAAGTGTGATCTTACAGGCAAAGTCAAACATTTTTTTCAGCTTGTTATCTTAAAAGCAAAGTCAAACATTTTTTTTTCAGCTTGTGATCTTAAAGGCAAAGTCAAACATTTTTTTCAGCTTGTGAACAAGGTCAGAAACTTTTCCTCTGTCAAGTAACAGTGTAGTTTGCATGTGTCCAGAAATATGGACTAGTTAGAGGGTCTGGGTTTTGATCCTGACTCCATCACTTACTAGTTTATTAACTTTAGGAAAATCTCTCAAGTTTCCTAAGCTTTTTGTTTTTCTTATAAACTGCTAAAATATAATGTCTAATTTGCTTACAGCACAGATTTGTTATGCTTAATATACATGAAAAATTTTTAAAATAAAATCAGAACAGATTTGTTATGCTTAATACACATGAAAATCTTTTATAAAATCAGATACCAATTAGATGGTATAATGTGGTACCATCTAAAGTAAAGCTATCAATAAAAATCTTTCTACTTTAGATTTTTGAATACAGTTCCATTGAGAAGTCCAAAGTGGACACAATTTTCTGACAAATCATTTAATACTTACAGAAAATTCTGCTAAAAGTGTAATGTCCACTGAGCATTCATTCATGTAGAAATTATTTTTTAAATCAATAGAAGATTACTTCACATATATTTCTATAATGATAGCTTCCTGAGATTACAATGCAATAATCTATTATACTTGAAGTTCTATCTGGGTGAATTTATTTTTAACTTAGCAGTCAGCAGTAAGGAATGAATTATTTTGGTTCAAGTAATAATAGGTATTGTTCTGTAGTTTCATAGCAAAATAGGTTCCTCCTTATGAAGAGTGATATAAGCGCTTCTTGGTGTTGTATGCCTCAGATTTTGGAGAAAACTGTGTGTCTTGAGGAATAATGAGTTTCTTTAGTGTTGGCAAATGTTCTAAGTACTTTCCCTCAGTCTTTGTGCTGAAAAGGCAGGAAATTCAAAGTCCATTTTGGCAAGCAGATAAAAAGTCACTGTTACAGAGAAGATAAAGAATGCTGTAAGCCCTATAAGTCCTTAGAATAATGTCATTTCATAGATGAAAAAAGTAACACACCGTAGTTGAAATGAGAAGAATCTGTGGTTATTTTAATCATGCAGTAGCTTTGCCTTTCATTTTTTTAAAGGGTTTTATCAAAAGAGTAAGAGTTTAATAGAATCACAGACAGATGCTTCATTCAAATCCACGTTCATCTGAAATTTATAACTTCATTTTATGCCAGGAATGCTATTTTTCTCACAGCAGTTTTCCTAAGTGTTATTAGATATAAATATGGATATTCTTTTACCATTAGAGGTATAACTCATTTTATATTTTTTTCTCTTTATCGTGTGTATGTTTTAAATTCAAAGTTTGTAGCAACCCAGCAAGGAGCAAGTCTATGAATGCTATTTTTCCAATAGGAGTGCTTGCTTCAGGTCCCTAAGCCACATTTTGGTAATTCTAAGAATTTTTAACCTTTTTCGGGGCTGAGGTTGTGGCTCAGTGGCAGAGTGCTTGCCTCGCACATGTGAGGCACTGGGTTCGATCCTCAGCACCACATAAAAATAAACAAACAAAATAAAGACACTGTGTCCATGTATAACTAAAAAATATTTAAAAAAAAACAACAAGAATTTTTAACCTTTTTCATCATTATTATATCCGCTGTGGTGATCTGTGGTCATTGATCTATTGTAATTGTCTTGGGTGCCATGAACCACACCCATATGAGCCTGCAAACTTAGTAAATGTGGAAAGTGTTCTTACTGCTATGCTGGTTGGTCATTTCCCATCTTTCTCCCTCCTCTCAAGCCTCCCTTTCCCCTGAGATAAACAGAATTGAAATTAGACCAATAAATAACCATACGATGGCCTCTGAGCTTTCAAGTGAAAGGAGGAGTGGCACGTCTCTCACTTTAAATCAAAACCAGAAATGATTAAGCTTTGTGAAGAAGGCATGTGGAAAGCCAAAATAAGCTGAAATATTTCCCTTTTGCACCAAACAGCCAAGTTGTGAATGTGAAGGAAAAGTTCTTGAAGGAAATTAAACGTGCTGCTCCAGGGAACACACAAATAAGAAAGTGAAGCAGCCTATCGCTGATAAGTGGTGTGGGTAGGTAGATCAAACCAGCCATAATATTCCCTTAAGCCAAAGCCTAATTTAGAGCAAGGGTCTAATTTTCCTCAATGATATGAAGGCTCAGGGGGTGAGGAAACTGTGGAAGAGGTTTGCAGTCAGCAGAGGTCATTGATGAGGCTTAAGAGGTCAACTCCATAATTAAAAAATGCCAGAGAAGCAGCAGGTGCTGATGGAGAGCCTGCAGCAAAAGCAGCCTCATATTGGAACAAGGTGCCATCTAGAGTTTTCATAGCTACAGAGGAGAAATCAATGCCTAGCTTCAAGAGTTCAGGGGATACACTGGCTGTCTTTTTTTTTTTTTTTAATGAAATACTTTTTTTAAAAATATTTTTTTAGTTGCAGATAGACACAATGTCTTTATTTTATTGGTTTGTATGTGGTGCTGAGGATCGAACCCAGGGCCTCACGCATGCGAGGCAAGCGCTCTACCGTTGAGCTACAATCCCAGTCCCCACTGGCTGTCTTTTTAGGGGCTAACGCAGCTGGTGACTTGAAGTCAAAGTTAATGATCTGAAGGTCCAGGGGCCCTATAGAATTACACTAAATCCCACTCAGCCTATGCTCTATAAATAGCACAACAAAGCCTGAATGACAGCACATCTATTTACAACATGACTTATTGAATATTTTAAGCCCACTGTAGAGAACTGATGTTCAGAAAAAAAGATTTCTTTCAAAATATTGCTGCTGACTGACAATGCATCTGGTTACCCAAGATTTCTGATGGAGATGTACAATGAGATTACATTTTTTGGCTTGCTAATCATCCATTCTCTAACCCATGGATAAAGTAGTAATTTAACATTTTAAATCTTACAAGTTAAGAACTATATTTCATAGGTCTATCACTGCCATAGATAGTGATTCCTCTTGTGGATCTTGATAAAGTATACTAAATGCCTTCTGGAAAGGATTTACCATTCTAGATGCTATCAACAGCATTTGTGGTTATTAACTAACATTAATAGGAGTTTGGAAGGAGTTCAGGACATTAGTGGAGGAAGTCACTACAGATGTGCTGGAAATAGCAGGAGAACAGAATTAGAAACAGAGCTCGAAGATGTGACTGAATGACTACAATCTCATGAGGAAACTTACACGGTTGAGGATTTGCTTATGGCTAAGCAAAGAAAGTGCTTTCCTGAAATGGCATCTACTTCTGGTGAAGATGCTGTGAATATTGTTTAAATGACAAAAAGGAGTTAGAATAGTACTTCAACTCAGTTGATAAAGCAATGTACGGTTTAAGAGGTTTGACTAATTTTGCAAGAAGTTCTGTTTGGGTAAAACATATCAAACAACATTGCATCTTATAGAGCAATGTTTTATGAGGGAAAGGGTCTGTGATTGTGACAAACTTCACTGTTGTCTTATTTAAAGAAATTGTCAGTCATCCCAGCTTTCAGATAGACCACTCTGATCAGTCAGCAGCCATCAGCATCCAGCAACACCCTCCAACAGCAGAAAGATTGTGAGCCTCTGAAGGCTCAGGTGACCATTAGTATTCAGGTGTGTACATTATTTTCAGATGGAAAGGAATTGCACACTTAATAGACTATAGTGTTACTAGTGTAAATAACGTTAGTATACCCTGGGAGACCAAAAAATCATTGTGACGGTTTATGCAGTGGTCTGGAACCAAACCCATGGTATCTTCAAAGTACACCTATTTTTCATTGTTAAAAAGAATTCAGAAAAATGAGTTTTATTTAGTTTTTAAACTTTATAAATATTAAAATATCAAAATGCACTATCACTCCTCTAGAGGGTAGTGCAATTTGAGGTTTTCCCCAAACTTATTTGACCACAGAATCATCCATTTATGAACATTTTAGGGATCAGATATTCCTAAGAATACATATTGGTAAACCCTGTCGTATGTGATTGTTAGGTGAATAACAAGCAGAGTGTGGTAAATGCCATTAAAATGGTTTTGAAGAAGAAATGATCACTTAAGACTGGAGAGAATCATAAGATGCTTTGTGAAGAAGCCATCTGAGCAGGTCACAAAGCATGAGAAGAATTTTGGCAGGCAGGATTGGTAAGTGGGAGCTTTTCAGGTGCAGGAAGAACCCTGAACAAGAATACAGAGATGGAAAGCGTAAGCTTTGTTCAAGGAATGGCAAGTTTCTCTTAATAATCTGTAAGGGGATCTTCTTAGGCTCAACCCAACATCCACCAGATGACCACAGATCACACTTGGTCCCAGTCTACTCAAAAGGATATAGGACAGGAAGGATGTGAGGCAGGCAACAATGGACTTTATGCTTTAGAATTATAGTCATGGCAACTGTCCATGGAGCAGTCCACAAGCTGCTTATATAGCTATCCAGAAGCCTTATTCTTCCCTCCTTTACCAAGTGGCAGCTCAGGTGCAAGGGAAGGAAACTCACATTGGGCAGGTAAAGGAGTCTCCTGGGTTTAGAAGCTCTATGCCTTAGTGGCACCAGTAGCTTTTGTTACAACTCCAGAGACAACGCCCAGCGTTCTCGAAGGGCATATGCTCAGTTGTAAGAGCCACCATGCCCCAATCTGAAGTATGGTTTATCCCATATATTTATATTTTCTATCCATCCAGATATAACTTACCAGAGATTATTTAACCATGGTCAATGTTGCCTGTGTAACATAGTTGTTATAATACGCTAATAAGATTTCCAAGGAACAGAGCTCAAATGTTAGTCAAAGGTCAAATTCTTATTCAGAAGCTGTGCCCTTTATATTCAGCTCTTAAATATTCAACCAGCAATGGAGACAGGCGAATTATGTGGGATCTTGGATTCTAAATTAAAGAATTTGGATTTAAGAAGAAATGATCACTTAAAGAAAGTTTAAGTTTTTCTGCTATTTCTTATCTTAAAAAAGCAAATGAAAAGACTTGTTTTGGGTGTAAAAATATGTAAATCTTTTAACACTTGAATAGATTTTGGTGTTGGTGTCTTAGTAGAACTGAGAGGTTTAAATACATAAACACGTGTAGCCATCTTGAACACGCCATTAATTTTCTGAAATAGAAAAGATTGTGCTCTTTCAACTCATAGAAGGCTGGGTCTTGTATGGCATATGTAAGAAATAAATATTTGGTGCTTATAATGATGACCTTTTAACTTGTTTTGTTCTGTAAATGTTGTAGTATAGGTTCCAATGTTCTAGTGAAATAAGTGCCACAAATTTCTGAAACATATTTTCAAATAAAAAATCCCAGAGGTTTCACTCCCACAATTCTTTGAAGTAATGGCCTCTCAAAGGGCAGAAGGCAGTAGGTGGAGAAATTATTTTCTGTAGTGAATTTAACCCTCAAGTATTATGATAAGCTGTGACAGTTTGCTAAAGCAATAAACAGTTGGAGTCTTCTGTACATAATCTATGCTTCCTGGCTTTATTGCCCTCTCAAGCTCCTATACAACTTGCCCAACTGGCCTCTCTTCCAGGCCTGGGAGGCTATGGAAAAGACTTATCTGCTCCCCAGGATGATAAGTAGCCAATCTGACAAACTGATTTGTGTCAGTGTGTGAATAGTAGAGGAAGAGCTGCTTTTCCTCCTTCCAGGCAACACATTCAACCTAGGAATAGAGCTTGAGGACAAAGCCCAAGCAACACTCTTGCCCACCCCACATGCACACCACATCAACTTGGATACACCATTTGACTTCTATGATGTGTACAAAGCATGGCCCATGAGAGGTACAGCTCAACAGCAGGCATCGTCCAGATAGGCCAGCAGCATATTTCAAAGTGGTACTCAAAAATAGAGGTATGGAGCTGCGTCCTCTGCTTCTATAAAGTCTAGCACATAACAAAAACTACATGCCACTGCTGATGTTTGAACTAATTGTGCTAAGCTTCCCTTACGAGGAGAAGAACTCACAAAATACAGTCTAAGATGCTTTCATGTTAAGGTTTGACAATAGAAGCACACATTCAGAAATCCAAGAAAATAAATTTATTAAACTTTGAAGGAAAAAATCCACAGACATAAAGAAAGTTAAATATAGACTGCAGGACACAACTAGTCATACTAGTGAATAATGGCTTGTGTGGCCAGCAAAGTACCAAAATGACATTCTGAGACTGATTGAGGTATTTAGCTATTTTTGGCTATAGAAATGTGGTCAGCCTATTGTGAAATATTAAGATAGTTCTTCCAAACACACAGCTTTAAGTTGAATTAGGTTCTACATTGATGATGTTTTATATGAAACTAAATTATGTAGCTCTTAGAGAAAACCATAGCAGCAAGGTAGCAGAAAACCTATTAAACATCTATCACAAAGTCACATGTTGAACTTTAAACACCCAATTCTAGATTTTCACTGTCTTTTCTGCAAGAAAGAGGGAATTTAAAATTACCAGCCATTAAGCTTGCATCCCCAGAAGGTCTGAGCTTAATGGCAAATAGAACTAATTTTAAAGTTTTTTTTAAAAATACTTAAAGTGAGAAGCACTCTTCAGTGAGATGAGATCCTTCTCTTTCATAAACCTTTAGGGAGCTATTCCAAAGGATGATATTTAGGTTGTTAGGAAATTGAAAAATAATTGATAAATTAGTCAGGCCTCTTTTTCTTCTGAATACTGGGTTTGAAGCTAATTCTCTCAAAGGGGAAATAAAAAATGATGAAACTTATTTTATAATAAGGCTTGGTGAGAAAGCTTCTGGTATTGGTTTAATTAATTTTGAGTTCTGTTTTGGGCTTGTTTCTTCTTTCCCTTGTTACCACAAATAATATGTCTTCGGCTATAGGTTGTAAAACAAAGACCTGTTTCTTGAGCTTTCTGTTCCATTATTCAGTTAATTTCATTCAATCTGCTTCTACTTACAAAATGCTGCTTATACCTTATTCCTGTTTTAGGTAACTATGAAATAAAACCAAACTGTGTTTGAAAAGATACCACTGCAGGTTTGAGAGCTTATTTTTCATGATCTGTGTGCTAAAAAACTCACACCACGGGCACTACAGCACGTCAGCATCCTGGCCCAGGAGAACCAGCTGTAACTTCTATTTGTCTTAGCATTAGCTCTCTGGCTCATACTGAAATTTGGTGAAGAAGGGTTTTTTTTTTCCTCCTTCCTGTTTTTTGGTTTATGATGCATTCATCCGTGTAAACATTTAAAAGTTTTCTAACTTAAAAATATTTGTTTAAAAATTCAGATAAAATGAGTATGTTCCAATAATGCAGGTTACTAGAGATCTTAGAATTATTTAAGAACTTTTAGGAGGTATAAAAAAGGGCCTTTTAAAAAACTAGCTTGTCTGTTTTTCTTCAGGTGCATTGATTGAAGCATTAAACCAGCTTTAGACTGTAGTTACTACATTCCTCAGATGGGGTCATCGAGAACTACAGTACACAGTGTGTAGTGTATTATAAAATAGCCATGCTTGAAGTCTAAATTATTAAAAATATCTTTATCAATTTTATGTCAAAATAAATGTTTTACATATCCAAACTAGTTTTGCTTTCTTACCTATATTTTTAGTTCCCAATTCTTAAAAAAAAAAGAAAAAAATTAGCCTGTGCTATGATTTGCATTTGATTTCCTGAACTGCAAAAGCCACCTGATTTTTTTTGCTTTTTCAAAAAGCATGATTTACTATACATTAAAAACATAGCCATTCAATGCTTAGTATCACAAAATTAACACCCACAATAATAAGACAATCACTGCTACTGAACAGTCTTTTGAGACAATTCTTTAAAATATTTACAATTCACAATGGGAATATCTATCTGATTAAGTGTTCTTATTTTTTCCTTTTAATAACATTTAACATTTCAGGAAGAGGCATTTGAATCCACACCCACCCTCACACTCTCCCCCCAAATGTTTAAAGATTGTTTTGGTTTTTAAGCATTCATGCCCCAGCCAATTCTTGGCGATTCAGTATCCTACTCTTGGTAAATCAAAGTAAGGCTATGGCATGATTTTGTTCAGATGGTCGGTGCTCACATAGCCACATGATGAGAGAAACTCTTTGTCCCGCAAGGGCAAGGCAGTCGCATTGAGGACAAGGCCCTGTGGAGACTGTACTATATGAATGGAGGTATAGTCTGGGACGGGCAACTCAGAACCTGGGGCATGTTCTGCTGCTGTCCCAGACCTCCCAGCAGTAGTGGTAAGGCTTTCTGTGGTGATGTAAATATCCTCCTGGTTAAAGCTTGGCTCTGCACGTGTCTCAACCTCCACATGAGGGGCCACGGCGATGCACTTTTTGGCATCTGCCTCGCAGAAGTAGGTGTTGTCCATGATGAAGTTCTCTTGGCAGAGTGAGGCCATTTCTGGATGTGTGTTGCACTGGGCTATCCCGGCCTTATTCTTTTGGCCAGGGGAAAGGACCACACTCCCTGCTGGTGTAATGTCGCTCACCTGGGCATAAAAGTCGATGTTTGCCAGTGAATTCGGATTGCTTATCTGAGTAGGGGCAAGTTGGTGAGTTGACTCAGTTTCACCAATGAGAAGTGGTTGGGGTTTGTCTTCCTCTACCAGGATGATGCTGGGCTGCTGAGTGGCAGGGGAAGGATCGTGATAAGGTGAGTTATTTTGATTCTTATGGTCAAGGCACAAGAGATCGGCTTCCCCTTTTAACCTTTGTGGCTGAGCCACCTCTGAGGTACCATCACATACGTCACTAGCATGGAAATCAGTCTCCAGAATGTCCGGTTCATAACAGCTGGTTCGTCCAGAGTCGTCATCCTTGGCCCCAAGGACGTTAAGTGACTTCCGATGGTCGTTGCTTAGAAGTCTGTCTGTGTCTGATCCTTCAGTCTTTTCATCAGGATCATCAATATCTAGCTCAATAAATTCAACCCAAGAGTCATCATTGTAGAATTCAGGTTTATAGTTATCATGAATGGCTAAGATTGTGTTTACCTCCTCTAATTTTCCTTCCTATGAAGCAGAAAGAAAATGAAGATTTATGAAAAGAAATTCATAATGACTAGATAATTTTAAATCCAATACACATAGCTTGCAAAAAGCTCTCAACATGTGGCAATATTCTTCAGGTATCAGTGCAATCACAATATATAGTTTAGATAGATTTATTAATTACCTTGAGGAGATCTGGATCAATTCCTTTGATCTTTGGAACTGGTACTGGGGGCAAAATTAGCATCTTAATCCTTGAAAACAAATAGAATTTTGGTTTGACAGATCTTAAAATTTATGCATTTTTCTTATTTCAAAACAAATAAAATACTGGCAAAACTATTACTTATTCCAAGTATTCTGGTATTCTAAGTGGAAGCTGAGAAAGAGAAGGAAAATATAAAGCAGTAAATGATAATGAAAAACTGTAAAAAGAAAAACAATAACAACAAAAGTCCTCTTCTGAAGTCTATTCAAATAAAATGTGGTTTTTCTATAATTTCATTTTTTTCTTAATGCTTTTTATTGGCATCCCACTTTAGTATTTGAGAGAGAGAAATTTAATGCTACCTGAAGCCAATTTCCATGTCAGTTATAAGGAAAACAATTTATTGTACATCTCCTCAGTAATTTGTAGAAAAAATAAGAAAAAAAAGCCAATCTATGTACAGCCAGCGTTTTTCACGCCCTTGAGAAAGGGTGGACTGAGACAAATTAATATCATACAGTTCACATTAATTATAAAATCAGATAAGGTGATTTTTAACCAGAGTGTTACTGCAAGGGCCATTTCAGATAAGAGCAGGCTAAATGTGAACTAGCTCCAACTAATGAGGACAGATTTTTTTTTTTTTTTTTTTTTTTTTACAGTTTGGACTTTGGTTATTTAATTCTTTTTAGTTATATATAGCATTAGGATTCATTTTGACACAATCATAAAAGCATAGAATATAATTTTGCTCTAATTCAGTCCCCAGCACTTATCTCCTCCCCTCCTTCTCCCTTCCTCTGTTCCCTCCTTCTACTCTACTGTACTGATTGTTCTGCAATTTACTTATAGGTTTTTTTTTTTTGTAAATTAGTGGAAATGAGTAGTTGTGACAAAGACATATGGCACCTAAAGCCTACATTTTACTAACTCTCTTTAAAACAAATGTTTGATCCTGAACTAAACATTTTTTTTTATATATTTATTTTTTAGTTATAGGTGGACAGAATATCTTTATTTTATTTTTTATGTGGTGCTGAGGATCGAACCCAGTGCCTCACGCGTGCTAGGCGAGCACGCTACCACTGCGCCATAACCCCAGCCCCTGAACTAAACATTTTATTTAACTCTTACCACTATCAGGAAGGTCAATAATAGTATCTGTGCAAAGATGTGGAAAATTAAGGAACAGTCTCAAATCATACACTAATACTTAGCATGATTGGGGTTCAAAGCCCAAGTTACCTGACTCCAAACCAAGACTCTTTGACTTCTGTCATGTTGCTGCATTGTTAAATTTGGCACCTCTAAATGCATATTTCAAATTTTTACAAACATAAAAAATGCAACATACTCCTAATTACAGGAAACAGAGTCCCAAATGTCTAGTGGCTAATGTTGATTTTGTGCAGTGAGCCTCTCCTTTTTGAAGAGGATGATGCGTTTATATGTGTGTTAGTGGTATTCTATAGTTGTGGCCCACTTTCTATCACAATGGCTGACCCTGAAACCTCAAGGGTCCAAGTTGGTCATGTCAATAAATGAAGCAGGCCAGTTGCAATGCTGTAAGAAGGAAAGATGCTTATGGCAAACTGGAGAGTGTGTGCCTTCCCAAACAGGATAGCTGGCTCTCTGCCTCCACACATGTGCATGTAGAAAGATCAGCCTAGTTCCACTACATTACTCAAGTTTTGAATACAATCTAGAAATCTGGATTTTTTGGTGTGAAAATTCTCTATTTTTTGTATTTGCTTTGTAGCAAAATCCTTACTCCAAAAACAAACAAACAAACAAAAAACCCAAAATAACACACGTGAATCTGCAGCCTGAATTTGGCTTTCACTTTCCCACTTCTGTTTGATGCTGATTTAGTTATTTTTTCCCTCAATTAATAATAGCTTCAAGATTGGTTGGGTTATAGGGTGGAAGCTAGTATGGAGTAAAGATAACCTGGCTTTCAGCTATGTTTGTGATGGTGCTATCATTTTATTCAAATATGAATCACATTATAAATTTTTCTAGAACTGACAATTTTCTGGATTAAAGTAGCTTGAATAATGAATTAGGACACATGAATCTTTAAAGATATGGGGGACCTGAAACCCTTGACAGCCTGGAGTTCTGGGAAGGCCTGACTTCAGCACCTCATTCTGTGGACTCATATTAATTGTTGGGAATACATGTTATTTCCACACCTGCTGACAACTATTTTGTACCAATTTTCTACTTGCATTAGAACATGTAAATTCAGACAATGATAAGTGTTTCATGGGAAAAGAAAAAAATTGGTTCTTTTATATAAAGAATTCAACTTAGCACAGGAAATTGGGAGTACAATAAAGACTTCAAACTTATTTTACAATTTGGTGATTTTGACTGAGTGTTAACAGATTAATTAATTCATCACTACTCACAGAAAATGCTTTTTTTAGTCAAAGGCTAATATAACTTCTTTGAAATCGTATTTGTTGAGAGGATGATTTTATTGTTCCAAATATTGTAGCTGATATAACTAAACAATATAACAAATTTTCTTGGCCTTCACAATGTTTTGAAATTGACTGCTGGTGTTAAGAACAAATGACTTTGCAAACATATAATTTACTGTGGTCACATATAAATTATCCTGCCAATTGTAGAGACCAAGAAACTCAAGTTACTCAAAAGAATAATTTGATTCTCTTGTTTTTAGCATTACTTAAATGCATAAATTTCTTAAAATTCTAAATATAAATTAATTTTCCCCATATTAACCCATGAGGCTTTTAAAATTCCCTAAATGGAACAAACTAGCAAGCTATTACCATTGTTTTTCCTACATTTGGCACAAAAAATAATTTTTTGCATAAAAATTCAGTTCAAAATAATATGAACTGAATTTTTAAAAATTTTATTTATTTTTTCAGGAAGAAAAACAGAATGATAGTATCTCAGGGCTTAAGGCAAATTTAAAGATCATGTAACCCAACACCCTTACATTACCTATGACAGTGTGGAAGCCCAGAGAGGTTAAGGGATTCAAACAAGATCAGGTTGCAGTCACTGTATAACTGGAACCTAATCTTTTGGATCCAAGAGAATGCAAAATAGAATCACTTGAAACTTAGCATTTCAGTTGTATTTGCAAATGCAGATGAAATACAAAATAATAACTATCCAAATAATTTAAATGAGACCCAAATTTACTTGAAATCCCATCATATGAAATCTTAATGATGTTTTTATTAAATTACATTGTCTAGGTGGCTTTAGTTTGCCAAAGGCTCGGTTATGATGCTCTGCAGTCCTGGAGTGAATGGGTCAACCTGTTAAGCACTGCGGAGAGAAGGTGCCTTTCCTATGGTATGTAGTGTCACTAGTCTAAGCTCTTAATGTCCTATACAACTTCCCAGAGATGATTCCCAGAGTCTAAACCTGTATTTTCTCTAAGATGAACCTAACAAATTGAGGTTTTAGAAATGGTAAATATATAACTGAGGATAAAAGTTTACTGTGTTAATTAAAATTTATCCTCACAGTATGCAAGAGAAAATATCAAATAAAACATAGAAATACATGGAAATCTAAACAACTTGCAAAAATATATCAAAGAATACTATATCACACCTACCTTTGCTGTTTAGAAAATATGACTACAAATAGCATCACTGTTAGCCCAGATATTCCAAAAATAATAATTAAGAACCATGGAAACTGGAAATCTGAAACACATGAGAATATTTTACTCATACATGTATGAATAGTTGAAGCAAGTTTACATTTAACTTTTCCACATAAAAATATTTGCTAACTTGAATTTGTCTAGTGAAGAAGTCACCTTACTTTACAACTACAGAAGCAGAGTAGGAGTTTTTTCTGTTCTAAGAACACTGTCCATTATTCAAATCCTTTCACTTAAAGAACTTCAGAATAGGCTGGGGCTGCAGCTCAGTGGCAGAGCAGTTGCCTAGCATGTGTGAGGCACTGGGTTCAATCCTTAGCACCACATAAAAATAAATAAATAATTAAAAAAAAAACCTTCAGAATAAAAATCATGCAGTTTAAACATAATGCATGATTTAAGAGAAAACCAAACTGTTTTAAGCATCTTATGTGTCCAAAGAGTGTCAATAAAGGCTTTGGTAATAGGAAAAAAAATAACCTGTTGTTTGTTAAGCTTAAGTAAATAATGCTCACTTCATTCTTTTTTTTTTTTTTTAAATAAGTGTGAAGCAATTGCAAAACTGTGGAAGCAACCTAGATGCCCTTCAATAGATGAATGGATAAAGAAACTGTGGTACATATGCACAATGGAATATTATTCAGCAATAAAAGAGAATAAAATGATGGCATTTGCAGGTAAATGAATGGAATTGGAGAACATTATGCTAAGTGAAGTAAGCCAATCCCAAAAAACCGAATGTTCTCTCCGATTAGTGGTGGTTGATACATAAAGGGGGTGGGAATGGGGAACACAGGAGAAATGGAGGAACTCTGGATGGGGCAGGAGGGAAGAGGGGGAAGGGAAAAGGGAAAGGGTGTAGTAAAGATGGTTGAATGAAATGGTCATCACTACCCCAGGTGCATGTATGAAGACAAAAATGGTGTGACTCTATCTGGTTTGCAACCAGAGAAATGGAAACATTGAGTTCTATATATGTACTATGACTTGAAATGCATTTAAATAAATTAATTTAAAACAAAAAATAAGTGTGATGATCTTTTTAGCTTCCAGTTTGAAGAGCTATCAAAAATATCGAGGCAGAGTTGTTTTATATGAATCATGACAGAAATTTCTTAGACATGTCCAAGTTAAGTTTCACAGCTTTAAAAAAGTGTGTGTGTGTGTAATGGCCAGTTTGAATTGTCAACATGATTGGATGAAGAGATACCAAAGATTAAGAGGTTTATGGGTGTGTTAATGAGGGTGTGTCTAGGAATGATTGGCATGTGGGATAGCCAACTGAAATGGAGACCCTCCCTAAGCTTGCTTGGTAAAAGTTGGAAGAACAAGGAAGCAGCAGCAGATGCAAGCTTGGTTCTTCTTGAATAGGTTCTTGATTGCTGCTGTGATTATCTCAGGATATTGAACTCTCACTTCTTCACTCTTTCAAAGTGGATCTTTCAGAAGCCTTCAGTCTCCGACTAGAGTAGCACTGTTGATCCCTCTTGTTCTGGGGCTTCAGCATCTTGGACTGCACAGCTACTAGTTCTTGCAGATCTCCACCCTGCAGACGGCCATTGTGGACTATCCAGCTTCTGGTTGCAAAATCCAACCTAATAAGTCCCCTTTTTATTATTATACTTCCTATTGATTTTGTTCCGCTAGAGAACCCTGACTAATACAGTGTGTGTGTGTCCCACTGAGGTTCCTGTCTTCAGAGTTTAGTATACTTTGTATGAGATTTGAGTAATCTCTTTGTAGAACTTCTGTTTCATTCTTTAAGACTAAGTTCCTCTCTTAGTAACCTTGAATTGGCTCCCAGTGTTCTCACCACAATGTCAGAGACTAAACATTCTATTAAAAAAGAAAAGTGGAATTTACCTTAATGTTGCTTTTCTGAATGTGTGCCTTTATACTTTAATGTGCTTTTCCTATTTAATGTTATTAAAATCTCTCAGAGAGGTATTGTAAATATTTTTTAAGAATTAATGGGGAAGTGAATACCATTTTGGAACTTGTAGTATATGTAATTTTTATCAATGACATATTTAGAAACATAAGAAACCAGAGATTCATTTTTTTAATATGAAGGAAATGCCCAGTTTTTGAAAAAACTTATGCTAAGTGAATTAAATTCTACCACATTAAGCTTAGAAAGTGTGTGGCAATTGTACATTTTAAATCACAGTTGCATTTTATCTCATGTTGTTTGAAAACAAGAAACCAATTAACCAGAAAAAATGATGCTATAAATGTTTTCATTTAGTCCTATTTGGTGAGATTATACCTATTCAGTTAATGCAAAAATATAAACTTAATTTCTCTGTAGCTTATTTCATTAACAAACTTCAACTCCTCCTAAGTCCCTATAAATCTTCTGTTTTCAGTGCAGAAGGGCATAGCCAATTCCCATTTGAAGGTGACAATACTATACACTTATTGCTTGTTATTCTTCAGCCTTCTTTATTTTATTTTATTTTAATTTTTTTTTAGTTGTTGATGCATCTTTATTTTATTCATTTATTATTTATATGTGGTGCTGAGAATCGAACCCAGTGCCTCAGCGTGCTAGGCAAGCACTCTACCACTGAGCTACAGCCCCAGCCCCCTTTATTTCTTTATCTAAAGGCAACTTTAACTATTTTTATGGTTCTTCTATATAAGATCTTCAAATGTTTCATGTTTCCTCTGAGCCTGACTAACATACCACTTCTTTTTTTTTTTGGTATTAGGGATTGAACTCAGGGGTATTCAGCCACTGATCCACATCCTCAACCCTATTTTGTATTTTATTTAAAGACAGGGTATCACTGAGTTGCTTATCATCTTGCATTTGCTGAGTCTGGCTTTGAACTCATGCCTCCTGCCTCAGCCTTCTGAGCTGCTGGGATTATAGGCATGTGCCAGCATGCTGGGCTTATCATATCACTTCTTAGCTTTTCTCTAGATAAAGGCTACTCTAAAGCCAGTGAGTGCCTGCCATTTGACTACCCATGGCTGACTCAATAGGAGACTTTCTCTTAGATGCCACAAATTCATTCATACCTATAGATTGGGGCTCCCTCAGTAGGCATTAGTAAAAGATTTTTTTCTGATTATATATTCAAAACAAACTCATTGTAGGAAATTTTAGAAATACAGAAATGATACAAAGAAAAAATGCCTGACATTTTACTATTCAGAGAAAAACCACTATATTCTTCTACCTAAATTTCCACCTACCCCAGGACCTTTCCTGAGTGAAATAATTTGAAAACTAAATCCTGCTTTTGCAACACTTAATACCTGTCATAGATAGTGACCTTAAGGTCTCTCACTCTGATATTTAATGCTAATGCATATTGATACAAACAACATGCTAACAGGCACATATCAACTGTTATTATTGTCAAAAGCCATTTTAACTGCCATTTTAATTGTTTTACCTTCTTCACATGCAAATGGGTTCATTTGAGGAAGTGTTACAAAGAGCACCTCACTGAACTCGCCATATTTCTCGGAGTTGCGTTGCCTGGATCTCACACGCACTTCATATTCTTTATCCAGTTTCAACGAGTACACTGGAACTGATGTTGACAATACTGGGTCCATCTTTGAAGACAAAATATAAAAGCTTATTGGCTAGAGAGTCAACAACTCAAGGTAGTACACTCTTTGGGTGTTCTCCCATTTGTATTAAAAATGGATTTGTATAAAGTAAGTAATATTTTAAAGTACCCAGAGGGAGTTAGCTATTTAAAAGAAGAGAAACAAACTATGTAAAGAATCATTCTTGCTTAAAGGTTAATAATCCTTACATTTATTTTGGGTATAAACCCACTGATGTGATTTGCTTAAAAACATGTAGTTATATCTTTACATGAGGCTGTCAGATATTCTGCTAAGATGAAAGCACAGAATTCTTGTGGGGAGTGGCGGAACTATAAAGAAGATTACAAGATTAGAGAAATACTGTGTACTTATCTGGGACATTTCAGTTTTGTATGGAGGAAGACATTAGGACAAAATAAAACAAACATGTTTCCACACCAGAACAAATGACAGCCATAACAAGTTATCTGTGTTCTTTGAAAATTCTGGGTAGTAATTTATTCATGATCATAGAATTGGAAAGGGTCCTGGAAATACCATAGTTGTCTTTGTTTAACTTTCAAATAATTATATTAGAAGCTACTATACACTTCATTGACTTTTTCCAGAGACTTAAAAACTTACCTCAAAATAGTTTGCTGTTCAAAATCTGCAAAAAAAAACATCATGGGAATTCTTTGGCAATGAGCATGTCTCACAACCCTTAAAGTTGGGATATCCCTTCACTTCCCTAGAGAAGGGTAGAGTGAGATTGCTAGACTTTTAAGACATATTACTATCAAAGAGGTAAACCTAATAGCAATGATATTTTCCTCCAAGTCAAATACTCAGAGCAGGTACTCAATGTGCTTTTCACATATTTTTGGGTAGAACACCTTGTTCTTGTTTATAGTAAACTTGGAACACTCACTTTTTCAACAGTGTGAATTTTATATAAACAAATCCTCATAATCTGTTTCATTAAGTCAGAAGCTGGGCCTTCAGCATTTGAAACAAATTTTTCTTTCACTCAAGTTGGTTTCTACTCACAAAGTACTTCTTCATGACATGGTTTGTTTGTCTTTTTACAGGAGCCTCTGAATATATGCAATATTTACATGCCTAAATACATTCTTTGAAGTAGGATTCTGAATATTAAACTTACTTAATTTTTTTCTTAAAATATTTTTAAAAGTTTGTTTTCATTCTTAGAGCCTTAGCTTCTGTTATTAGTACCCAAACTATTTATAGATTTCTCTAACAACAGAACTAAAAAGGGGCCCTCACTAATTTGACTTGTGACCTCCTTCTTTATCTTCCTTCAGCATTCCACACCAGTAACACCAAGCTCAAAGTTTCTCATATGGCTCCTTTGGTACCTGCCACTGGCCTGTATGGGGCACCTAATCCTCACCCAATCCTCTGTGAGAGTATGTGGATTGCTGATGTTCTAAGTCTTTCTTGGCACTTTGCCCCACTCTAATCTGATAGATAATACACTTCTGTTACTTACCTATTATATTTCACTGCTTAAATTCAATTACACATCTTTCTACATCACACTGCAACTTCCTAAGGAAATTCATTATCTTTCAAATATCTCAAACAAACACCTAATGTTATACTCCTAAGAACTAGAAAAAGAACAAACTAATCCCAAAGTTAGCAGAAGGAAGACAATAATAAACATTGGAGCAGAAATAAATGAAATAGAGACCACTGAAAAACTATGGAAAACATCAACAAAACAAGAACTACCTTTTTTTATTTTTGAAAAGGCAAACAAGTTCTATAAACCTTTAGCTAGACTAAGAAAAAAGATAAGGTCTAAATAAATAAAATCAAAAGTAAGAGAGGAGACATTATAACTGATACCAAAGAAATACAAAGGCATGAAGAGATGGCTATGAAATTATTTTACACAAATTGGATAACCTAGAAGAAAAGGGTAAATTCCTGGATACACACAACTTACCAAGACTGAATTATGAAGAAATAGAAAATTTGAGCAGAAAATACATGAGGAGATTGAAAAAGCAATATGTCTCCCATCAAAGAAAAGTTGAGACCTTGAGGCTTCATGGCTAAATGCTACTAAACATTTACAGAAGAACCCTTCTGTATTATCAACCCTTCTCAAACTCTTCCAAAAAATGGAAGATGTATATGTTTATACTTTCAAATCCATTTTATGAGGTCAGGATTACCCTGATACCAAGCTGGTCAAGGACACTACGAGGAAAGAAAATTACTAGACAGTATCCCTGATGATCATAAATGCAACACCTCCCCCAAACAAAATACTATCAAACCCAATTCAACAGTATAAAGGATCATTCACCATGATTAAAGGATTTATCCCAGCAAGAATGGTTGGACCTGCAAAAATCTACACATGTGATATTCTGCAATAACAGAATAAAAGCCATATGATGATTTCAATAGATGTAGAAAAAGCATTTGAAAAAAAAGTATAGCATTTCCTCAAAAAATTAAAAATAAAATTACCATTTGATTTAGCAATTCCATTCTTGGGTTTATATCCAAAGAAAATTAAATAAGAGCCAGGCATGGTGGCACAAGCCTGTAATTCCAGCACTTAGGGAGGCTGAGACAGGAGAATCACTAGTTCAAAGCCAGCCTCAGCAACGGCAAGGCACTAAGCAACTCAGTGAGACCTTGTCTCTACATAAAACACAAAATAGGGCTGGGGATGTGGCTCAGTGGTCGAGTGCCCCTGAGTTCAATCTCCAGTACCAAAAAAAAAAAGAAAAATAAAATTAGATCAGTATATCAAGATATGTTTTCACTTTAATGTTAATTGTAGCATTATTCACAATAGAGATCAACCTAAGAGTCCATCAATGGATGAATGGGCAAAGGAAATGAGGCATATACAGAATGGAATACTATCAGCCTTAGAAGGAATTCGATCATTTGCTATAACATGAATGAACCTAGAAGACATAAGCCAGTTACGAAAGGACAAATGTCACATGATCTCATTTATATATGGAATCAGGAAAGGTGAACTCAGAGAGTAGTATGGCAGTTACCAGGGGCTAGAGGACTGGAGTTTGGAGACTTGGGGTGATATTGGTGAAAGGATATAAAATTTCAGTTAGAAGGAATGTGTTTAAGAGATCTATTGTACAACATAGAGACTATATTTAAAAACTATATGTTAAGATTTTGAAAGTTACTAAGAATTTAAGTGTTTTCAGTTCAAAAAATGATACGTGAGATAATGCATATATTAATTAGCTCAATTGACTCATTCTACCATGTATATAAATTTCAAAACATGTATGTGATAATCTATATAGTTTTTATTAAACAATTAAAAATCATCATTCCATCTAGTATTAGTCATTTGGAAAACATTGGTGCAATGAATTATGCAGATTTTTAAAAAATTTCACACATTCTGTGGTATAATATGAAGATATCACTTTTGGTAATATCACCACAGATGTTATTGGGAAAGTCTCCATACATTGGAAAGTTACCAAACTCATGGCTACAGATAGAAGTTTTCCGAAATTTTAATTTTCACACGAAAGTTCAGATTTTGTCACTGGTACCAATACTGTCGCTTGTTTTTTCTTGAAGTCACCAGCTTTTTTCCTTTTTTTTTCTTGTTTTTGAGAAATGTCTGACAACGCAGATATGAGGAACGATCTGCCAGTTAATTAATTGTTCTTCAAGTAAAACTGGTGTTCCATGCAAACAAATAGCTATTTCAGCTGACAACTCAAGTTGTTGGAGTGCTTTTGCATTCCACCTCCCTAGTGCCTCGGAATGCAGCAGAAGTGTGCCATGTGTACTTTATGTGTGCCACACAGAATGTTAAAAAGCTGTATACTCAAACGTTGGGATTTCAAGCACCATCTTATGTGAAACTGTTTTCCCTCCCCTTTCCTGTGAACTCATGGTGGAGAGGAATAGAGCAACTTTGGTAAAGTTTGGTGCTGCTACCTTGATTCCTGCTCAGGTGCCAGCAGTTTTCCCGCCATTGTTTCTGTACCACCAGTTAAATGTCAACATAGTGAAAAAAGTAGAGAATATTTTAGTATATTGTAAAAATAGAATACCTGTGGACTCCCAGAAAGCGTCTGGGGACCCTTAGAAGTCCACAGTTCACATTTTGAGAACTGCTGCTCCAGGGACATAGCATAGTGCTGTGTACAAATTAGTTATTTTTATACTTCATTGATCAATAAATGATTATAACTTGAATTTGGAAAGTCTCGTTTGATTTAGCACCTAATCAGTTTTTTTTTGAACCAAGTTATAGACTAGATATCCAAATTAAAATGATTATGAAAACAGAACCTCAAAGCCCAGCTTTGCAATGGTTTAAACTTTGTAAGCTGCTCAAACCTAACTTTCCTTTAGGGATAAAATTGGCTTCTTTTTCAACGGTTCACTGAATGCACAGGGCCTGGTGTCTCAAAATTCTGGGAATGAGCTCTGCCAGGCAGCTGGGTACAACCTGAAGTTTGGCCAGAAACTGCTTGACTTGGCCGAACCTGTGGTTAGACTGATTTAGAGTTAGTTATATTGGGAGCAGCACGATAATCCTGTTTTTCTTCTCGTTGTGTGCCATGTGGAATTTATCTAAGTGCTAGGTTCCCATAGACTTGGCAAGGAAGTGAGGGCTCAGAGGCCAACCTGCTCTCCACTGGTTCACATAAGAACCTCTTAGCTTGATTCTTCTCTGAGGTATGGAACAAAACATCTTTCCTAGCTGGGTGCGGTGGCATATACCTGTAATCCCAGCAGGGAGGCTGAGACAGGAGAATCGCTAGTTCAAAGCCAGTCTCAGCAACGGCAAGGCACTAAGCACCTCAGTGAGACCCTGTCTCTAAATAAAACACAAAATAGGGCTGGGGATATAGCTCAGTGGTCAAGTACCCCTGAGTTAATCCCCAGTACCAAAAAAATCATCTTTCTGAAACCTCTAGGGAACAAATCTCTTCCTCTTCTTCTCTTCTGGAGACACTTAAGAACTGATTTTAATGGGATCTTGTGTGTAGTAGCAATTAGAATCATGGGAAGTCTTTGGCCATAGCCCTCTGTTGACCTTGATCATAATATTTCTCATGTTTAGTCACATCTCCAAAGATAGCTGAGTGGTTAGAGTTTGCTATTTTCCTGTACTATTAAACTGAACAACAAGGCAACTATGGAAATATCTTTCTTTTATTCCCATAGTGTTCTATGTATATAGAAAGTATCTTTTGTGGTGGAATTCCATGATGATATTTTACAGAATAGATAAGTTTTTCTCCAATAAGGAATTATGGGGCATATAGTATGGGTATATGGTATTAGGTCAAAAGGAAGTCTAATTATAAAGGAGAGATGGATTGTTATAACATCAAGAAGAAAAGTCAAAGTGTAAGAGATAGTGACATCTTACCATCTTCCATTGAGTTTCATTTACTTCTTTGTACTGAAGTTCATATTCCAGAACTATCCATCCCTTCTGAACATCTGCATTGGGTGGTGGTTCCCATCTTACTTGGATATCTGCATGAATCCCAGTTAAACTGATGTTCAGTAAAGTCCAGTTGAGACCAATGGGTGGATCAGGTTGCACTGTGGAATTTAACAGAGAATTAGTACTCAGGAGATACAACTTGATGATAATGGAGGGCTTTCCTCTGAAGAGACTTTATATATTTTATACTTTATATACTTTATACTTTTAGTTATTCCAATATTTCTATCATTATAACTCTCACCTTAAAAGAGAGTACCGTTTTTTATTTAAGAATGATCTTTTTGTAATTTTTATTATTTACTTTTATTTTTAAAAAGCTCCTCCAAAAGTTTAAGTCTAAAATCTGATCTATAAGATTTTATTGAAGATCTGTCACATTTTACTTCTTTTAGCTCTGACAGCATGAATACTTTGGGATTTTGGCAAGAGAATTTATTTTAACTCAAATCTGAACAGAGAATCAGAAAGACCTCAGTATTTAAACATGGGCTGTTTTGGTACTGGGGTAGAGAAATCCTTTTTTCTTCCAAAATGTGAATGACCAGAAGATAAGAACCTTGTCTTACTCATTTCTCAGTTCCTAACAGTGCAATCCTTTAGAACATTCTGCAGACACTCCTGAGTTCTGCTGTCTTTCTGGCCATTCACTTTCTTCAGATACAAGGAAGGCATTACACTGCTATCTTGGACTGGTGGTGAGCCAGAGTTTTCTGCCTTTTGCTTAACTGATATGTGAAAATGTGAAGTAGTGTTTCGCTCCCTTTCTAAGGATCAACTAACTCTATATTCTTAGATAAATCTGTTGCATTCTTATTTTTAAAACCAAAAAGACCACAGGTTGATGAAGAAAATGATGGATTCTAAAGCTAGGAACTATATCTAAATTTATCTGCTAAATAATCCCAAGTAGATCATTGCCAAGATTACTGAGGCTTTGGAAAATCCATTGCAGATACTGAGTAAAATTTAATTTCTTTTCTAACATATGTAAATGGTCACATGCTGTGAGGAGCTCTTATGGGTTACCAAATATGGGCCCCCAAATGGGGAGATCTTGTACTGACTCAGAGTGGAAAGAGAACTTAGCAGTATAAGAACATCTTGTTGGCCATGATGGAACAGGTAGCACTTTTTTTTTTTTAAATAGAGAAAGACTGTCTCTATTTTTAAACAGTAGTCAGATACACAGGTCTGTTCTGGAAATTAAATTTGAAGATGTTCAAATTACATATGCCCACATAATGGCCTTACCCTTCCAGATTTGTTGGAATGGAGGAATCCCTATAACCAAAGCTTAATCCTTTCAGTGACCAACATATAAAAATGTTTTTGGTGAACATATTCTAAAACTTATTACTCATGTTGCATCTTAGAAGTTTCCATTTCTACTTTAAATAAAGGATATATGATGGGGTCCTTTTGGAGAAGGCTTAGTATCACTCTCTTAAGCATAGTAATAACCTCCTCTTACCTCTATGCACACATCTGATCACTATACTTGAGAACTCATCTGAGATATTTAAAAGTATCTGAAACTTAGTATATTCCAAAGCAAGATGTAGGTCTTCCTCTGCTATCTGCTGCTCTTTCATCTTCCCCATGGTGACTCTATTCTCCAGCTGCTCAGAATAAAAATAGCAAATTCTTCCTTGATTTATCTTTTTCTCACCACCACACATTCTGTCAACTGTACTTTCAAGATTCACCCAGAATTCAACTACTTCTTCCTGCCTGTGCTTCTAAAACTTTGTCCTATCCATGGTCATTTTCAGCCCTCTTGCTCAAGTAGCCTCCAGACTAATTCTCTTCCTTAAGTTTTGTCCTCTTAAGTTTATTCTTCATACAACCCACAGTAAAATAGACACAGCGATTCTCCTAACACTGAAGTTAACACTCATCATTTAAAACCCTCCCAGGCTACCCATCTCACTCCAAGTCAAAGTCAAAGTCATCACAATGGCTTGAGAAGGTCTATAGATCTCTCCCATCTGGCCTCTTTTCATTGTGCCTCTTGCTTGCTCTATGCCAGCTCCACCAGAGAGTGAGGAAGGCATATTCCCACCTCAGCATCCTTGCTCTTGCTGTGAACTATCGTTGCAATTCCCTCTCCTCAGAAACACCCATGATAATTCTCTCATTGTCTTTTTCATTCAAATATCACTGTCTTAGTGAAGCCAACTGGTGACTCTACTTAAAATTGCAAGCTCTCCAGCACCTTGATTCTCTTTCCTTGTTGGTTCCCCATGTCATTGTCTCTTCTACCTTCCCATGAATTAAATCCCACAGAGGTAGACATCTCCTTTTACAGCATAGAGAACACTGCCTGGCCCAAAGTGAGGACATATCTGCTGAATGAACTGAATGAATGACCAATGTCTAACTAACATATCCTTCTAAATCCAAAGACCAGTCTGTGAAATAGTAGAACGCATCAAGGTGGCTGCAGCTTGTCTGGCTGATGTCTCTCTCAAGATGCATGAGGCATCTGTGGGTTCTTTGCTCTCTTTGACACTCTCAGCCCCTCTCTCTTACTTTTGTGCTACTGTAACTCTGTCATTATCACGGTCCTCCAACCTCTTCACTTCTAGTCTGTCCTACTCTAATCTACCATCCATGCAAAGAAAGGTTAATTTCTAAGAGATGTTCATAACATTTTAGGTTGCATTGGATAACCTCAAGATTAAGAACACAGACTCCAGAGCTTTGTTCCCCAGTTTCAAACCCCAGATCAACCTACGAGCTATTTGACCTTAAATAGTCACCTTGCTCCTCTGAGTCTCAGCTGTATCATCTGTAAAATGGGAATTATAACAGAACTTATGTAATTATTATGGCTGATACATGGTGAGTCCTTTGTGAGTCTTTTGTTAATACCCTCAGATCATATCCCTGCTTAAATTCTGCAAACATACCTCTTGGCAGTAAGAAAAAACCCAAATTCCTCTGTGAGGAACACAAGACCACTGATGGCTTCTCCAGCTGACTAGCAGGCTGCCCAATTGTTCCTGAGTCCTTGAATATTTCGTGCTATTTGCCACTTTTAGAACTTAATTGTTGTTGAAAGACCCAATCACTGTGATAAATAGCAACTCTCATGCACACTTTAAGAGGTAACTGAACTGTGACCATCTCTGTTGCTACACTTCCTTATCCCTCAGGCCTAATCATTCATGCTTTTGGCTACCATCTTGGTTGCTCTGCATTCTACACCCCTGAAGTCCAGTATCTGTCACATAGTACTGTAATTATTTGTGAATATGCTTGGCTCCCTCACTCGACTATGTCTTACTCATTTTGTGGCCACCACACCCAGCACAGTGGCAACACATGCAGGCACTCATTGGAAGTGAGTATTGGCAGGTAAGTGACTAGGAGTGGAATGTGGTCTTACCTAGTCCAGTATTCTTACAACTACCCTCTCTTACTATCCCATTTGCCTTCAGCTCAATAGCTAAACCACTGATGTTAGGTCATATACTAAATAGTCCCTCCACACTATGCCACTGGGTTATCTTTTTTGCCTTTTTATGGTTTTCTCAATCTTCTCAAAGTCAAGTTATCAGATGTTACCTGTTGCATGTATCAGATATTAAATGTGTGCATCTAACCACATTTCCCCAGTCTCTTACAGTTTGCTGATACCTGGGAAACCACATATAAGAGTAACACATCCGGGAGAAGTGACCAGGAATTTTTACAAGTAACAAACAAGCTTTTGTGGATAGATTTTGAGGTACTAGGTCAGCTACACAAAGTCTTTCTTTGATTCTTTCCATTTTGCTGTTTATGCTACTCTAGTATAAACATGGATATTCCAATTGTAGTTGTTTATTTTGTTTTGTTTCCCCTCATGTCCAAAAGATGGGCAAAAGATTGTTTGTTTGGATCTTTCACTTAGTCCACTGAGCTGATGATCCCAAATGTTTGTATTGAGATCTTATAAACATGTCTTTAAACTGATTTATGACTGTTTTGTAAATATGAAATTCCAGAATTATTATTCTTTGTGATAAAGAAATATCTAGGCTTGATTGCAGCAATGATAGAGGTCAAAGATCAACATGTTTCAGTAGGTCTGAATATAATAATAATATTGAATAATTATGAAAGGATTTAAGAGTACATTGAGTTTGCCTCTTAGAGTGGCATACAAGAATGCAACCTAGCTTTAAAGACTTCTCAATCAGCCAGGTGCAAGGGGGTACACCTGTACTCCCAGTGACTCATGAGGTGGAAGCACAAGGATCACAAGTTTGAGGCCATCTTGGGAAATTTAGCAAAATTGTATCTCAAAATTTAAATGAACAAACAAACAAAAAACAGGCTAGGAATGAAATTCACTGGTAGAGAGCCCCTGGGTTCAATTCTCAGTGCTATAAATAAATAAATATTAACAAAATAAAAATGAAATCTAATAAAATAAAAATTCCTAAAAGAAAGACTCCCTAATAAAATAAAAATTCCTAAAAGAAAGACTCCCATTCTTTTTTTTTTTTTTTTAACAACATTTACTTCCAGGCTTCTTTATGCTAGAGCCGACTTAACTTTCCCTTACCCTTGTCTCTTGATCATCAATGAATCCCATCTCCTGTGGGATAGACTCCATGTTCCTAAGGAAAGACTTTAATGTCTTTCTACTTGACTCTAATAGGAATTGTGGACTTCCCACTTTAGTTGTCAAGTGAAACACAAACCTGTGATTTACCTATTTCCTCAACAGAGAAGCATTTCTGATCCACTGTACCACCATTGTTAGTGAGCTTGATACAGTAGGGTATCCAAATAGAGGTATATGATGAGTTAAAGTAACAGCTGTTTTCTCCAGCAGAGACATAATCAGGACATTCTTTCCATTCTTGGGTCCATTCTTGAGTGCTCCTGAAATGGAAGATAAAAAGGATTAAGCTTTTCCAAAATCATTTCAAGCTTAGGTCAAAGTAAGGTGCTTGACAGATTCACAACTGGAACACAAGTATTTTATGACACAAATATTTTGTATTTTAGCAACACCATTTCCAGAAGTATCACATCTTTGGACAATATTATCA
>CM053405.1:31045870-31068017 GCA_028644305.1 Xerus rutilus | reverse complement strand
ACACTTTGCAAAACACACCTATGGCTTTCTGTCACAAGTAAAGCAAGATTCAAAGCCCTGCCCTAGCCTACAAGGCTTGGCCAAGTCTGCCTTCCCATATCACTCACCCCATTTTTAGTCTTGAGCCATCTGTGCTGGTCTTTGGCTTTCCTCAAACAGGCCAATACTGCCCCAGGGCCTTTGCACTTGCAATTTCCTCTGCCTAGACAGCCTTTCCCCTGGTATTCACATGGTCTCATTTCATTTGTCTCCACTCTAACACATCTCCTATAGTCATAGGAGAGGCATCCTATGACTTCCCTATTTCAAATGCCACTCAAGGACCCTATGCACACGCTGTCATGCACATGCACACACTCACATGGAGCCGACAGTCTTTATCCTCTTTTTGACTTTACTCTTCTTGATAACCTGTGTTATCGGCTGTTATTTTATTTACTTTTTTTTGTCTGTCTTCTCCTACTGGTAAGACTCTCCATGAGAGTAAGAATTTAATCTTTTTGTAATCACTGTTATATCTCTAGTACCTAAAATAGTATCTAGCACATAGTAAGGGTTTAATTAATATATTTTTTAAATAAATGAATGAACAAATATATTTTGGTCATCAAAATAAATTACTGCTATTCTTACACTGCATGTGACTCAGTACATTTTAATTGGCAAATCTATGGAGAGAAAAATCAGAAAGGCACAGAGCCTGCACCTTCTAATATAGAACAGCTGTATGGATCCTGGGGTCTTTAAGCCATGATGACCCCCATCTGTCCAGTGGCATGAAAAAGTCTCTAGTTCGGGTGAACGGCACTTGGTGAATTTAGGCTTCCCAGAAGAATCTGTAGAATAAAAAGAAAAGGCAGGCATGAAATCAGGAGGATCATGTGTGGTCCCAATGAAACACATATTTAAAGCGTGTAAAGGGGAAAACTACTGGGAGAAAGCCAGCCTATTCTGTATCCAGGAAGTGATGCCAACATCTTCCAGAAAATCTGTTTTCCTGGGTCATGTCTCAGAACCTACTGCTTGCCAATGTCAGCCCTGGATTCTAGGAATAAATAGTTTTGCCTTCATTTCAGGTATTATTCCTTGGGGCCTGTGTAAGAAACCAGAGCTAGAGATAAGGATTTGGGTACAGGCAGTTCACTTGGAAGGCAACTATAATAAGACAATGGAGAGAGCAGGAACAGAAGGAAGAGCTAATAATGTGTATCGTTGACCTTATCATTGGCAGTGGCCATTTGGGGTCCAACCCCAGTGAGGTCCTTAAAAATGTACCTTACCTTTGTCCTGTGTAAGGATGGGAGAGGAGGACATTTACCACTCCACAGCACCCAGTGGTTGAGGGGTTTCCTGGAGATATTAACTCCCATGTGTTCTTAGGCTGTCCCTATATATGGGCTGAGGATCCTTGCCTAGGCAGGCACGTGAATGTGCCCACCAATATGCATGGTGACCACTGCCCACCACAGATGGTTGAGCTGACATTAAGTGGACCCAGGGGATGCAGTGTGGCAATCACAGAATCCCCTACAGTGATACTTTTCTTTGTAGATATTTGGAATAAAAAGTCACTTATAGTTACATTCTTCCAAAAGATTCAGCCAGTAAACTCATTAAAGAGATGCCAGGTCTAAACAATTTATGAAATATATGTGTCAGTTCTAATTTGGGAAGTAGAGAATTCCTCTTATGTGTTAGGATACATTAGCCAAAACCCCTCTGCACCATGAAAACTTCAGTTATAGATGTGGAGTGGGAAAGCCTGAAGCAAATCCACTTTTGTATATCAATCCTCAGTGTTCTGATCCCATGGCAATTTTGGAGATGGTCAAATTTCTTTCCATTTTCTTTTTGTTTATTTTTTGATTCTTACATGATTAGCTTTCAATTTGATTATAAGCTTAATATATTTGTTCTGTGATCTAAAATGCTCATTCTTGGGCATTAGGGAGGCTCTCAGTCCTGAGGTTAAAAGATAATAAAAAAGACAATAAAAATAAATAATATGCAAACACACACATAAAAAATATTGATTTGAATACCAGACATACAGCTGGTGTTCTGAACCAAAATATGCACCCTTGTCCCTTTGGCAGCAAATTCACGAGAGATAGGAAGTGATAAACATCCTATCTCTAAATAAATCCATAGTTCAGCCATTCATTTAACTAGTACTTATTAGACATCCAATTTGTGACAGGTCTGATTGTAGAGATAAAGCAGTGAACAAAACAATAGCCTTGGTCCTCATGGCATTTTCATTCTAGGGACCTGGAGAGGTGGAAATTCTATGCAGAAACACAACAAACAAACAGCAAAAAATCCCAAACAGGACAAAAAGGGATTAATAGGGCTTGGAAATGGAGACCTCATCACTCTCCCTTTAATACCTATGTTGATATAGTGAAGAAGCTCAGGCTCAGGAAATGTGTCCTTGTTTAAATACACTTCTTGCTCTGAATAGCAAGGGAATATTTGGGAATCCCAAGTTGTAGACATGTCCTTAGTCCTGGGAACAATGCTGAGGTTACAAGAATTTTTTTTTTTTTTTGGATAATAAAATTCCATGGTCACAACATTGTAAAAAAAATTCAGTTTCCTGTATGAATTGGAAAACTTAGAAGAGTTTTGGGGTATTGATGATATCTGTCCTGGTACAGAGGGCAGACTGTTAGTTCTATGTGTTCAGTAGTTCTCTAATGTTCATTAACTCCTCTCAAAGGAAGGAAGTGTGGGTGCCTGCATGATCTGTTACAGAAGTGAATAGTGAAAAGGGATGTGTTTTGTGAGGTAAGCACCTATTGTAAAGTCTTGGAAAATTTCCTTGTTTCTATTAGCTGAAGCACAGAACACACTATTTTGGGTCCTTCTAGAAAATTAATAATTATTAAAATGTACTTAAAACACAACCATTTTAATGCCTGCAGGTTTGAAGAGAATACTTCGCATTCTGGTTGTCCATTTGCAAAGAAAATAAGGAGAATAAATGCACTAAATTAGAAATTGAGAGATTTGCGTTCTAATCATTGCTCTGACACTATTGAATCTTGACTTTTCCAAGTTGTTTGGGCCTCTGTTACCTCAACAGACAGCCTGGAAGAGATGAGATACAAGGTACCTTATCATTTCACTTTTACAATTGAGTGACATATGCAACCATTAATAATAATGCACAGAACTGAAACACATGTTTGATCTGAGCTAAACCATTAGAGAACACTGAGTGCAAACACCATCCAGGTTCCTGCATGCTCTGTGTAATATCACCGTCACACAATGGCAAGAATAACAAACCAACCTGAAGCTTGGAAAAGAAAGAAAAGAAACTTTGCCAGCTTGTTGGGGTGAGGAAGGGGAGATTTAAAGAGAGAGAGAGAGAGAGAGAGAAAATAGCTGATTTGAAACACATGTGGCTTATTTAAACTTAATATTCCATTTCCTTTATTTTTCATTTATGCTGTTTCTTTTTAACTCCAGATGTATAGAAACTCCATATTATCTTCTCATTCTAAATAAGAAATAGGAAATTCATGGTTAGGGTGCTAATGTGACAACGTGTGTGCCTACACATGGATCCTGACAGAGTGCAACTATATCTTTAAAAACTAGTTTTTCCTTTGTCTTTTTTGTCTCTTTCCCTTCCTTTCTTTCTTCCCTTCTAACTTCTTCCATTCTCTTTCCTTGAATGCTTCTATTGCCTTCTTTCTTTCTTTCATGGATAGGTATTTGGTGTTAAGTGCTATGGCAAACAACTCTTATATCCTGTACTCTGTGGATCTTTTAAAAATTTAAACCTAAAGATAGTATAGTTCACACTCTTATAGCATCCCTAAAAGGATTTCATTTGATAAGAGAGGCAACCTTTGTCCCTAAATTAATATTAATATTTCTCAGCACTCAAAAATCTTGACAATGGATTTGAGATTCATTTTCATTCTGCCTTTGGAGCTTCTTTTGAAAATGAGGATTTTGAATTGTGGTTATAGCTTTATTTTGATTATTATTACTTGTTACATCATATTACCTATTTCATCGGGTTTAACATTTTACACATATTATCTCATTTAGTACTGCCTGTAGGTGACTGAACCTTAGCCCTAGTTAAAAAAAATGTTAGAAAAGTTCTCTTGCTTTTAGAAAAATTTCCCAAAGGGAAAAATGACAAATTCAGATGTTCTCATAATTCAACACTCAGAAACCAGTAACCTAGCAAGCTGTAAGGGCAGCAATACCCAACTCTGACTATACACCAGAATAAACTGAAATGTTTTTTTAAAAAATATAGATGTCTTGGCCTACTCCCAGAGACTTCACTGAACTTGCAGCTTGGATATGGCAATTTTTGTGGCTCATGCTGAGAACCACTACTGTAGAGAAATAAACTCTCTTATCAGATCAAACATGTGGTTTTCACATTTTTAGATTCCCTGGTCAGTTCTAGCAGAACAAGGTATCAGCATATGGTAGCAACTCCTGGGGGCATTGTTCAGGACCTTGTGGGGAGGATATGAATATGATTATCTTAGAAGAGGACAATAATATTTCACGATGAATACTTGGAGAGCTAAGAGACATTTAAAAATATTTACCAAATGGCTTATCTAAAAGATAATCTTGTCTAAACACCTCATGGACTATATACACCAGCAAATTAAAATTAAGAAGTTGATAGGGAGGCTGAGACAGGAGAATCATGAGTTCAAAGCCAGCCTCAGCAATGGCGAGGTGCTAAGCAACTCAGTGAGACCCTGTCTCTACATAAAACACAAAATAGGGCTGGGGATGTGGCTCAGTGGTCAAGTGCCCCTGAGTTCAATCCCCAGTACCAAAAAAAAAAAAAAAAAAAAAGTTGAACTGTCATTTCTATTGAATTTGTTTAAAAAGCTTAAGGGAAGTTTTTCTAAATTCAATATTTTTTTTAAGTTGATAAAACTTGATACTATATCTAAATATACAACTAAAGAGTGACAGTGTCCCAGGGAGCTGGAAGGCACTGCTGGTTGCAGCATGTCACCTTGACACAACTGTAACTGATGTTGTGGTCAGATTGGCAGGGCAGGAGGAAGCCAGCTTCCTCTTTACTGGCCAGCAGTTCTTTCTTTGGAGGAAGATGCTCTCCCAAACATTCTGTCGAGGTAAAACATCCAATAGCTGTTACATACTGAAGTATTAATTTGTGTTTTTATCCTCTGCTCTCTTAGAGATGATTTCTATCCTCAACTCACAACAAAGCAGGAAAAAACTCCAAATGAAATCAGATACAATTCCCAAAGTCTGCCTGGGGTTTGGGGATAGGGGAGAAGGAAATAGAGAAGCAATGTAAGTGGGAGGGGAAGGTGAGAGGGAAAGAAGTCTTCAGAGGGAAGGACAATACTCTTCAGAGAGCTCCAGGTTGTGGAATGGATGGGAAGGCACCCAGCAGCATCTGTCCTAAATGCAGAACCTCCAAGGCACCACATCTTGTGGGCTATCTGCTGTCCACAGTCCCAGACACGTACCATCCCTGAACACGGGGTGAGGACTTGGATATCTCATGAGGGCTGAGTGCTTGGAGGGAAAACCTTGCCCTATGACCTAAGTGGAACTAAATATAAACAGTTGACAGTTTTCTTTTGAGTTGTGGTGGCAGTAGACAAACTTACAGGAGAAAAACAATACATAACAACAGCAGCTCTTAATATAGTTAAGAAAATCCACTACATTAAACTTATACCAAGACATATGAAAGAAAACAATTTTATGTAATATAAAAATAATCTTCAAATATGATTTTCATCCTAAATAATGAAAGAAATTATAAGTCCAAACCAGAGTATGTGGCTAAATATGCAGGAAATATCATAATGAATAAAAAAGCATATCAGTGATTTTTGGCCTACCATAGTGGATTTGAGTTCTGCTAAGAATTCCGCATATGCGGTCAATCAAAGGTCAGTTTTAGAAGAGAAGAACAGTCACAGCATGTTCAGGTTCCTTACTCTGGGGAGAGAATGGTTACTGCTGAACATAAGCCAAAGTGAGGAAATACTTATTGTCAACTGAAATAGCTTTCATATGTTGAGGATTGCATAAACATGCTGGTCCGGGCCAAGTATGGTGAAATTGTAGTGTTCCTTCCACAAGTAAATAAACAAGAGATTGTGATTCTAGAAGAACTATTCTACATCCTACACTATGCTGCATATGTTCTGGGTAAAATTCTTGGGTGATTGACTAATATGAAAGTATCAATGACTTAAGAGCATCTTTGTTCTTAATGTAGCCTTACATTTGGGTAAGACAGTATTGTGGAATTAGAATGTGCACAAGCCTCAAAGGCTTGATGAGAGGTCACATGAAAATGTGGTGATGTTATGATGGAGAGAAGTTATTGTATTCAACATCATTGCTTTTCTAAGGTCCTTTCTCAGGCAAGAGCAGAATGGAAGAGGGGATGACAATATAATAGCAATTAAGACTTCTTGGAGGCTACATATGCCGGTCATTGTTCTTCACATTGTATGTATTTCTTTAATTCTCACAGTTACAGAATGAAGTAGGTACTGTTATTTTCAACACTGTACATATGAGGAAACTGAGTCACAAAGAAGTAAAATAATTAGCCCCTAAATCACTTGGTTACTAAGTGGTATAATCCTGATGCCAAACAAGTAGTTGTGTTTCAAATTCTGTATTCTTAATCACAACACTTATGGCTTTCAAAGTTTCTAAAAGTAACTTGCAGTAAGAAACTTGAAAAAAGTATCATAACCAAGCATGCACATATATATATTTATGAGAGATATGCACATATTTATTTGAGATATATATGTATATAAGAAATAATATGATAAAATATGATTCTTACTCCCTGTAATGAATTCTGATTTATTCAATCTTAATTTATAAATGATGCTTATAACCGTATTGATTTATTAATGGGTCACCATTTTCAGTTGGAGAAACATTGCACATGAAGCTAATTTTGCCACTATGAAAGTTGAATATTAATAGGAATATTCTATTATTGATCTGTAATTTCTTCAAAACAAAGCAAGAATATTTCCTTTGTCTGGTATGGATTATGAGATGATCAGCAAATTTGTGTTTTCCACGTAACTAAGTTACTCTTGGAATTCTTTCCCCTAAAATAAATTTCAAGATTTTCTGAACCATTACAGTATCTGTCAATCATCATTTCAAGTGTTTCATGACTTTGCATGGGGATCAGGATTGTCACAGTGAATTATGGTGTAAATATGTGTGGGGCACTGGAGGAGGCCAGCCTCTGACCCCTACACTAAGTGGCTTCACTGACTGGCTGGTGATATTCATGCTCTCCTAGTAGCTTTATATAATCTATACACAATTCCTCTCCTGGAATGACATAATTTATTAAAAATAATAACACTTCTTTATGTTGTGATTTGCCTTACAAACTGATGTAAGTTCACAGAAAATAACTTTGATGATGCTGAGAGACTGAGAATATTAATATTGGTGTCAGACTTCTGGGTTCCAATCTTACTACTATCATTTCCAATCTGGGTAATTTGGGCACATTACTTAGCCTCTTCAGTTTCTTCATCTACTAAATGGAGATGATAATAGTAGGTAATAGGATTAGTGTAAAGTTTGAATGAGCTGACATTATATAAATGTTCACTGTTCTATAAATTCTTACAGTGAGTAGTGATTTTCAACTTATGATTTGTTAACTGATGTCACCCAGAAAGAACAATTCCAGATTACCCAATCTGAAATCCATCCCATAATTTATAAGTCCATGGCACTAGTTAAAACATGTAGTAGGAAGTCCACTGGTATTAGCTGAAGCACTTGAAGTGTATGTGATGGCTTTTTGACAGCTATGTCTCCACTGTTCAAAGCTGATTTTCTGTGGTTATGTACTAGACAGTCATAGCTTTTAACTGTGAGTTCTAGATAACTGAGGGATATAGTTATATTGTTACATACTAACATAAACCCAGAAAATTCCAAGTGAAGCCTTTCGCCATATTTTCCTGAGAAATAATTCAAAGAGAATGCTGCAAGTGTATGAGAAAGCTCATGAGGGAAGGAGAATTACAAGCAACTCAAGCAGACCCTAAGCTGGCCTTAAAAAGCTCTCTGGAACATTCAGAATGCTGCTTGATGGTTTTCCCTGGTGACTGGCTGGGGACTCTGGAATCATAGCAGAGGCTTTATTAGTTTGTGGGTAATACTTTTTTTTTTCCAGAAAAATCATAGTAAACAGGAAGAGTATAGAATCGGAATTTGGAGAGTTTCCATTCTTTCACCAATGGTACATCCACGTAGTCTACCTCTCTGAGTCAAAGATACCCTGAACAGAATAGGCTGGTGATTGAATTGTATTTTAAAAATTTTACCTTTTTCTTATTTTTAAAGAAAATTCAGTGTAAAGTTTTTCTGGGAGCTTCCAGGAGACCAGGTTCTGTGCAAAGGGGTCCTGAGTCTACTGAGTTTACTCAGTGCCTGGTCCCCTGCAGGTCACAGTAAGCTCTTAGGTGAAGATGAATGGTCTCCTCACCCAACTTCATGGGGTCTTCCCTCTTGAAGCCCTGCTTTGTGGCCAAGGACCCTTCACAACATTATGCCTGCCATTTCCAAAGTGCTCTTTTATTTGAAGAGCTTAAAGAATCCAGGAATAACTCATCTCTAGGGTGAAAGAATAAACGAAAGGACTCTTCCTAGGTTTATCTGAGATAAAGATAATCAAAAACTGCAAGCAAAATACAGCCAGTTCTTCACTTCTCCACCTAAGAGCAGCTTAAGCTCTGTTATAATGAAAGTCATATCCTTGATGGATGTTGGTCTGTCAAAATATGGTAAATAAATCTATAAATTATTCAGTTTATTACTGTTGTAAAAAGTAATTAGACTGCCTTATAAATAAAATAGTATCAAAGAATGTCTTTGTAAGACTGGTAAACTTTTTGTTTCTTAACCTATAAAAATGCCATTTTTATGAAACTAAAAATACTCATCACAGAATGGTATAGCTGGGTGTGGTGGCATACATGTATAATCCCAGAAACTTGGGAGGCTGAGGCAGGAGGACCACAAGTTTAAGGCCAGCCTCAGCAACTTGGCGAGACTCTGTCTCAAAATAAATAAAAAGAGCTGAGGCTATAGATAAATGGCAAAACACCCCTGGGTTCGATCCACAGAATCTATATATATAAAATGGAAAAAGAAAAAATGATTTAGGCTATTGGCCAAAGGACTATAATAATGGAAACTGAAAAAATTTTAATAAGGTATTTCCTATTGGATAATACTGGATATAAGGGACTCATGTTCATACTTGATCTGCTTCATGGTTCTCTGTGGAATTGGAAAGGTACAGCTGTGAAATCTTAGTTACTTATTGTCTTAGAATTGAGAATGAGAGTTCTTGAATTCTCCACTGAACCATTCATTTTTATTCTTTATTATTTAAAAATAAACTTCTGTAATCTTTGAAAATATGGATTCCTGGTGATTTAAAAAATTATAGGGTTACCCCAATAAAGGCACAGTCTGCATTTCCAGTTACTTAAAAGTGAGCATTGAGTCAGCTGAATGTTATAGTGCCTTGGAGAAGTATTTACAGTGCTGGTGGTCTGGCAGGTGAAGATAACTGGAAACAACCTGAATGAATAGCTCATTTGTACAGGAGTGTTAGAAGACAGAGGGTTACACATGTATTACAACTGGCATTTATCTTTTAACTTTTAACCACAGCTTGCTCTTTGTTGTTTTACTTAGTTTTCATAGATAGCTTTCCTTATAAAATGTGTTTTATTTATTTCCCTTAATAATTGTGTTTCAATATAATTTATCCTGGTTTTCAACACCAGGCAGCATTAATCAATCATCTTCCTTCTCTTCCATAATCTGTATCTGGTACATTTAGTTCACATATATTTCACATTATTTCATTTAATTATCTTGGGTATGGTGATCATATACTTTAACTAATTTTAAACATTCTCTCTTCTTCCTAGTTTCAGAAAGTTCACTTGTTAGTTTTATTAAGAGGATGGTGACTGTCCACTACTCAGCTTTCTGTCACTATAACAAAACAATTGAGATAATCTATTTATGAAGAGAAAAAGATTATTTTGGCTCACAGTTTTTGAGGTTTCAATCCATGACTGACTGATCTCATTTTGTAGGGCCCTGTGGCAAGGAAGCACATCACAGCAGGAACATGTGGCTCACATAGTAGCCACTCACCTCATGGCTCAGACAAAAAGAGAAAGAAGGAAGAATTGATGTCCCACTACTCTCTTCAAGGGCACACCCCTTATAACTTAAAGATCTCTCAGTAGGTCTCACCATTTCAAGCTTCCACCAACTCCTAATAGCACCTCCCTATAGCACCTCCCTGGGACCCATCCTTTAACACCTGTGCCTTTGGGAAATAGTCAAGATCCAAACTCTAGCACACAGCTATTAGGGCTTCTTAGATGGGGAGGAAGGAGAACTATTTCCTTGGTGCTCTTTTTTTCTGGCTAGAGTGGGATCTGCCAAGGTGGTTGTAGTAACCCAAAGTTCCAATAATGAAACCTTTGGAGAGAGGGAAAAAGGATCATAGTCTCAAGACACAAACTGCTCTGTAGAAAAACTCAGGAAATAGAATTGCTACTGTTTCATTATTTTTTAAAAAAATGCATTCTGTTTAGCATTTTCCCCCCTCAAAGATAATTACACAAAAACACTTATTACTGAATTCAACCAGAAAAATTTATTTTAAAATTTATTTTAATAATTGGAACCCTCATCTGCCTCTGGTGGGCATGTTAAATAGTATAGTTACTGTGGAAAACAATTTGGTGGCTCCTTTAAAAGTTAAATACAGAGTTGCTGTATAACCCAGCAATGCTGCTCCTAGGTATATACCCAGGAGAATTGAAAACACATGTTCATATAAAAAATATATACAAGAATGTTCACCACAGAGTTATTTATAATAGATGAAAAGTAGAAACACCTCAAATGTCCCTTAACTGATAAGTGGATAAACAACATGTGGGTTCAATTATAATACAATATTATTCAACCACATAAAAGAATAAAGTACTGATACATCCTATAAAATAGATGAACCTTGAAAACACTTTGCTATGTGAAAGAAGTCAGGTACAAAAGGTCACATATTATTGGATTCCATTTATAGAAAATGCTCAGGTTGGTCAAATTAATAGAGACAGAAAGTGGAGTAGTGGTTGCTGGAAAGTGAATGGGAAACGGATGGAGATTACTAATGGGGCTACATAGTTCCAGGCTAAGGTCAAAGAAATGTTCTAGAATTAGATGAGGGTGATGTCTGAACAGTGTTGCGAATAAACTACAACTATGCATTTTAAAATCATTAAAATGATGAATTTTGTGCTAGGTGAGTTTTGTATAAAAATTTATCTGAAATATATAAGGCAAGAGATTATATTTAACACTAAAATTCACTGAATATGTTTTCTTCTTATCCTGTATTGGACAGTCAATGTATTTTTTTTCAATTTAAAAATCACTGCTTATTAATTTGGGCCTGTCACTATCCTCAGAACAGATTTTTAACTCACTACACAGAAGACACTACTAAATCCCTTGGCCGGATGTAAATATTCTCAATGGAACTTGGCCGAAGCACTCGGAAGTGGAATTGTCAGGTTTCTTTCAATGAGACCATCCAAAGTCTGAAAACCAGTATCTTGTAAGGGTCTACAGACAGAAATAATACATGGCATGTTGAAACCATCTGAGGACTTAAAAAGAATCATCCTTTAAGATTCTGTTCTAATTGGTAATTTGGAGAATCAACAATTGTCTGGGCATTGGACTTTTAAAAGCTCCCTAGTGATTTTCATGTGTAGCATTGAATGGTTAATTTAAGAAGCACTGAGTCATATCATCTTTTTTCTTCTGAGCTCAGAAGGTATCATGCTTGTTCCCACTGGAGCCTCTTGTCTGGTTCTCACATGTCAAATTCTTAGCCAGTAATGGTAGGAAAAAGTAAACATGGGGACGTTCTAATCTAACCCTGGAAGTATGGCAGTGCTTTGCCAATGTCAAGTCTTTCTCACTGAAAAAATCTGAACCTAATGAAATCTGAGGGAAGCCTTGTATTGCCAGTTGTCAAATGAGACATTATTTTCCCCATCTTGTAATTTTATTGAGGCTGTTTAATTCTAATTCTGGTTGATGATGATATACCCTTCTATGTAATCTCATTTCTAAGGTTTGGAGTTTCAAATACGATAAAGCAGTTTTTCATTGTGAGACACTAATGTGTTTTAGTTTTAGGATTTGGAGTTACATCCAACATCAATTCATTCATTTGTTATTTATTCAGATAATCATTGACCAACTGTCTATGTGCAAGTTTTGATTTAGCACTATCATTTGCTAAACCAGAATATTTAGTGAAAGGATCATGGCACATTGGATAGAAAATTTTTATATAAAGTTGTTTAGCCAGTTCCCTGAGAAAGAACATTAGCCCAGTCACTCCTTCTTAATAACTTTTGCTCTGTGTACATTCTCTTGCTTAGTGGAATTACTACTACTATGTATTTGAATTCCTAAGTTTGTAATCAGGTTTAAAATTGTGCCTATTCATGTGAGCATATTATATCTCTACTTTATAAAAAGAATGACCACTATGGAACATACAAAGTAAATATGTTATACCTAGACATGGCCTCCAAAATACATTTTTCTCTTAATACTTACAAATATACATATCTCTCAGAACATAGTTTGTTATTCCCTTAAGAGTGTGCTATTAATTTTTATTTTTAATTTTTAAGGTATATGTTGAAACTTCATTTTTCTAACCCAGGGGTTCTCAAGTGGGGTTTTCTTTCCAGGAGACATTTGGTGATGACTGGAGACTTTGGTTGTCAAGACTCTGGGAAAGGAGATATAGCATCTAGTGGGGAGAGACCAGGGATGCTGTGAAACATCTTCCAGTGTACCTGACAGAGGTCACCACCAACAACGATCTGGCCCAAAATGTCAACAGTGCCTTGTTCCAAACAGTTAAAGCCATTAAACTACAAAATAGTTTTCTAAAATATAAATATGCACCCAGAATGAAGTAAGCTAATATAAAAATCTTACACCTCAATCTAAAGCCTGTCTAAACTTTCTTTTTTGTTCAATAAATAAAAAAACATTTTGCTTTTTAAAGTCCTTTGGATTTCTTGGAGACATTTGTATCAGACATTCATGTTTTAATCAATAAATAAGCATTTATGCAATACTTGTGTGTAATGTCCTAAGATGCATTATAAAAATAACATGACATATAAATGTTGCCTTTAAAGAGTTATAATCAGATGAAATAATATATGTGCATATGCAAAATTAGCCAATAATAAAAGGCAATTAATGATAATAATTGCTTTAGGAAATCAGAGAAAGTGGTTATTACTAAGAACTGAGGGAAAGTGGGTGAGAGGGGTAGTGGAAGGTTTCAATAGGGGTAAAGATAAGGTGATTAACTTGTCCTCATTTGCCTGAGAGAAACACACTAATGATGATCACTAACCAAACACAACCACAAAGTGGTATACAGAAAGTTAGGTTTGTTCATCCCTCTACCTACTAGACTAGAATATGCACTCTAACAAAACCCTGGACTATCTAACTACACATTACAGATTGAGAAGCACTGACTTGGGCACCTGCCTGCCAACTGAGGGCTTTTTATAATTGGGTCAGTGGTTCTCAACTCTAGCTATACATTATAATTACCAGGGGATCTTTAACAAATACCTTCTAGAGGGCTAATTTAATTAGATTGGGGTGATGCCTGAGCATTGGTATTTAAACAAAAATGCCTTAGGTAATTTCAAAGTGGAATTAGGGTTGAGGACCACTGAATTAGAACAATGAGCTTGTGTGTCAATTAGGACAATGAATTCCTTAAGCAGATGTATTGAAAGGCCCCTCAAATACTGAATCCTTTGAAAAACAAACCAGATAGGGATTAGAAAGGTAAAGCAGCATGTACTGAATTCCTTGGAGGAACAGCACCAACCTCCAAATAATGATGTTGAGGGTGCCTGTGTTAACACTCCAGGAATGGCAGGGTGACAGGCAGCACAAACTCCTCCTGTGAAGGAACTTCCTGGGACCTCCTGTTTGTGTGAAGCAGAAACATCAGTTCACAGCTGTGTTCTGGGGGTTCTAAAATTGCAGTTTCAAATATATAGGGTTGTGGGAACACAGCTGCTTTAATTGCGGTAGTCATGGAAGTTAGATTCTTGGATGTAGATCCTGGGAGTAAAGCCAACTCCAGGTTCCAGGATGGCTGTGTATCAGCCCAAACAGAATGGCCATGGTTGCCTTGGTGGGAAAGTTACTAATTTTTAACAGAGCATATTATTAATACCCACCCTGGCACCATTTTTCTGCAGCAAATTTCCTTAGTCCTCACAGTTATTCATTCATATGCTCTTCTGGAGCTCTTTCTTGGAGAGATCTGTGGATTAGAGAGATGCTTCTCAAACTTTAACTTGCACAGGCATTACCTAGGGATCTTGTTAAAGTGCATATCCATGGATGAGGCCTGAAATTTTGCACTTTTCCCAAGTTCCCAGATGCTGCTGATTCCATTGCGGACCACATTTGGAGTAACCATATAGATATGGTATCCACTAGCTTTGGGTAACTCTTGAGCAGTCAAAATGTGACTGGTGTGACTGAGGAAACTAATTGTTAATTGCATTCCATTTTAATTAACTTAAATTCAAATTTAAAATGAAAGAAGTGAGCTGAGTATGGAGGTGCATGCCTGTAAACTGAGCAACTTGGAAGGCTGAAGGATCTCAAGTTCAAGGCCAGTCTGGCTAACTTAGTGTCTCAAAAAAAAAGAAAGAAAGAAAAGAAAAAATAAGGAAAGAATGTAGTGCTGCTGTAGCTCAGTGGTAATATGCCTCTGGGTTCAATCCCCAGTATGAAAAACTTTTTAAAAAGTGTAGAATGTTTTTCCTTAAGTACAGCTTTATTTTTTGGTAACATTTCACTTTATCCATCAAAAATTTAGCATCCTAAAGGAGATATGCTACACAATTAAAATATGCACTAGATTTTGGTGATTTATATGAAAAAAATAATGTAAGAGCTACTATCAATAATGTTTTTATTAGATTTATTATCTGGTAAATAATATTTTGGATATATTGGGCTAAATAATGCATATTATTAAAATAAACTTTCACCTGTTTTTTTTTTTTACTTTCTGATGTGGCTACTAGAAAATTTAGAATTGCATATGTAGCTTACATTATATTTCTTTTTTTTTTTTTGGTACTGAGGATTGAACTTGGGGGTACTCGACCACTGGAGCCACATCCTCAGCCCTATTTTGTGTTTTATGTAGAGACAGGGTCTCACTGAGTTACTTAGTGCCTCACCATTGCTGAGGCTGGCTTTGAACTCGCGATTCTCCTGTCTCAGCCTCCCTAAGTGCTGGGATTACAGGCTTGAGCCACTGCGCCCGGCTTACATTATATTTCTATTTGACAGTGATGGTTTTGATGGCAGAATTTGTTTTAAAAATTTATTTTAAAAAAGAATTCATAAAATATATTGCCTCAGGCTTAAAAGTAGAAGAGCTGAAAAAAGTTGCTGAATTGGCAAATTGCACATCACAGTACAGTGCCAGCACCCATTTCAATGAATCTATCCCTTCTGGTTCTCACCTTCCTGAGAGTTTCCATCTGGTTCATGGATACTTGGGAGGATTGCTTAGCGGGAGATCCAACCTAAACATCCTAAGCAGAGTCCTTAATATTCTAAAATGTTTCTACCTTATTCCTTTAAAACAAGCCCACCCCCTTTCCAATGTCAAAGCCTTGCTAGGTGGAGATTGTGTAGTGTATAAAGACCACAGGCTTAGAAGCAGGTCACTTGCTAGCAATGTTATCTAATTTCTCTAACCTCCAGTTTTCCCATGTGCAAAGAGAGCAAAATACCTGTATTACACAGTTGCTGAAAAGTAAATTAAATTACTTATATAGCTTACTTAGCAATATAGTCAGTCTTCAGCAAAGAAACACCACCATTATTAGGAAGAACAAGCCCACCACTTCTGGTGGATTCATAGATCTCCATGCCTTCATTTATTGACCTCCAAGCAAATACTGGAAATATAACAGGGCCTTACATATACCAACACTGTACTCTTAAAGAATAGCTCACAATGAGAATCTGAAGCTTCAGATTGGGAAAATATCTTCATTACCCACCCAAATTGAAGCTTATTTCCTATTTATGTATCCAGTCAGTATGTACAACAAATTTAGGTCAGAAGTGATGAACTTCCTAGGTTCTATGGTAGGGCTTTTCAACTTCTGCACAATTACTATTTTGGACTAGGTAATTCTTTGTTGTGGGGTGCTATCCTACGTTTTGTAGGATGTTACCATCATTCCTTGTCTCTACTTACTAGATCCCAGTAGTACTCCTCTCTCTCCCAGTGTGAAAATCAAAATATCTCTAGACATTGCCAAATGTCCCCTGAACAAAATCACCCTGGTAAGAACCACTACTATATGACAATATATCACATCATTTATAATAGTTCCATTATAATGCTCTGATTACACTTAACTTTAATATTTTTATTGTATATAAGCAAAAGATTTACTTAGACCATGCATAAAAGATTTTTAGTTATTAGTGATTGAGTTCCTACCATGTGCTACATTCTTGCTATGTGCTTTCTTATTTTATCTTCACATCTCTTCTACGTGGCACACTATATGACAGTACTATAATCCTCATTTTACAGATAGGGAAACAGCTTTAGAAAGGTTAGATCTGAATCTATTTTAAGCAAAACACAAAGCCAATACCTAGCAAAGCTGGGATGTAAATCCAGATTTTTCTTACTTCAAAGCTTTTTCCTCCATATATTACATTGTCTCTTTCAAGATTATTGGGCTTTCTTTTTATGGTAAAGTTGGTTTTTGGCATTAGGTTCAGAGACTTATTGGCATCTATGAGCAGTTAGATAGCTGCACAGACCAGAGCCTAGAGATTAACTGTTCTGTACTTGATTTGAGAAGGTCCTGTACTTCACCTTTTATTCTCATTTATTTGAATCAGATATGAAAAACATCTTTATCATCAAAACCACATGAATTCTCTAAACAGTTGTGCCAGATCCCCTTGTAGAAATGAGAAACTAAAGACAGTCCCTGCCCTGGAGAAGTCTTTAGTTTTGCTGGGAAAATAAGATGAACACATATGAAACAACTGGAAATACACTGGAGTAGCTTAATAGAATTGTCTAAATAAAGGGAAAGACCAATATAAGTCAGAGCAAACTTAGAATGTTTCATAGAGGAGTTCTGGTAAGAAGCAGAAGTTCTGGTAAGAGATAAAAACAACGGGAACACAGCTTAGGAAATTAGTTATTTGTAACAGTGTACTCCTAAATTCTCATTGTAAATTAGGAGGTGAGATGCATATTGAAGAGTATCTTCTTTTTTTCAAATCTTTTTTTAGTTGTTCATGGACCTTTATTTTATTATTTTATTTATATGTGGTGCTGAGAATCGAACCCAGTGTGAGACACACATGTGAGACAAGCACTCTACCACTGAGCTACCACTCCAGCCCTTGAGGAGCATCTTCTTATCCATTGGTGGATGATGTTCCTTTGGATAACTCTTCAGAATACAGGAAAGAAGACCACTGCCCATATTTGATGTTCCCTCTTCTAATTCAGGATTTCTGCTCACTTCTAACCAACCTATAATCAAAGGACAGACAGCCACATAGAAGAGCTAGAGACATGACATTCACTTCAGACAGAAAAGAAGATTCTGGGAACATGACTTTGGCAGAGAAAATAGCTTATATGGAGTCACAGATTCTCACAGCTGGAAGTCATCTAGAACCACCCATTCACTTTACGTATGAAGAAAATGATACTCCTCAAAGGCAAACGAATTGCCCATGACCATGTGGCTGGTAAGAAGCCATATGCATGTTCTACCCTTCATGAAGTGAAAACCATGGTCACTCCATGGAGATGACCTCTTGAATATTACCATTATATTCTTGCTACATATGCACCAACTGCTAAGCTCCTACTCAATTTCCAAGTGTCTCATTAATAGGGAACAAACCAAGCTTGATCTTGAGCCCTAGACTCTGACACAATATGAAGACGATGTTCAGAATCTCAGTGATAAGAAAGACATATCCTTGAAAAGGCATTTTGAAAGTTTATAAGATATTGAAAAGGAGAATCATCTTGAGTACCAACATTCAACTGTATCATCAGTTCAAAATCCTATGCGTGATCAACATGCTTTGCTACACTAGATGGCAGCAAATAGGTATTTAGGTGTCTAGTCAGTTAACTGGGAGACCGAAAACAAAGTGAAACTATACGCAGACTGGGCCAAAAGTTGCCTTAGTAAAGTATAAGTTTCTAAGAGCATTAACCTCTTGCATGCTCTCAAACAGACTTTAAGAAGTCATGATTCTCCTCGTGTGTTTTTTGAATCGAGGCTTCTCTTAACACATAGCGGGAGGGTACTAAAATCATTAGTGATGCACTGCTGCAGCTTTGACTTACACAGTTGCTGAATTCTGGACAGGTAGGGCAATATGGTATGAATTTTCAGAATATTTTCCCTGACCATCAGAGGTAAAGTAATAAAAAAAAAATGATAGGGAATGGGCAGGTGTCAAAAGATAGGTTTGAGAGGGGACACTGAAGGAGATGACATCAGAACCATAGGATACAAAAGAACATTAACAAAAGCTGGCTGTGAATGTTGGCAACAAGAGATATTTGAAATTAAGCAAAAGTAGAACATATGTAATCACCCATGGGATCCAAATATTATCTACTTTATTGTCTTTGGTAGTGGCCACGCAAGATGATCCATTGGGGAATGGGAAGAAAATATTAAAATTTTATTTTTATGTGTTGTTCATCTAAAAGAGAAAAGAAATGAAGAGTTCTTAATATTGAACACACAGAGTCACACAAGCCTTCACTCAGCCTGTGTGTCTGAGTCACATGTCACATTTGCTATGAGAGGAATTTTGCAGGGAGAGTGGGAGGGATTGCTACAGGACAGGGGCTGCTAACAGAGCCTTTATGTATCTTTTTCACATGACATGTTAGAGCATTTTAAAATATGTTTTGCCCTGCTGCTTTAATGGATAAACAGATTATACTAATGTTATGTTGGTTTTAACTAATCATGCTGCAACAAAAAAGTGGCTTCAAAAGTTTCATGCAAAGAAATCTCATATTCAAGGTGAAACTAATAATGTGGGTCCATGTTAGCAATAAGAAAAAAGCTGAGCTGAAACTTTTCTCACCCCTTGAACAAGAGCTAGTGGAGTTCCATCCAAGTTTGTTAAGGAACTGGCTTCAAAAATGGGAAATTACCCCAAAGACGATTTGAAATAAATACCTATTCCTACTCTTATTGAGGATGAAACTCAGTCGGTGTTTATTGTGACACTTTTTCAGATACAAGGCAGTTAGCCATTCAAAGCAAATATTAAAATAAACGAAATGAAACCAAGCTTCAAATTGTTCTTTCATAAATGGTTAAATAAGGATTTCCCCTGAAAGGTATAAATATGTTAAAATACATTGCAAGAACTGTTCTGTTCTATAAACATTAAAATTTTTTTATATTTAAAAATATTGCTCAGTTCAACTTTTTCAAGGCTTCAAAATTTATATTTTTATAGGTTTTATAATGAACAAAATATATTAGAACACTATGCATGTGTATAACTTATAAAGATGTAAATTACACTGTGAGCATGTGCTCAAAAATTATTTTGCTAATGAATATAGAATTTCATATTTTATAATAATTTCATATTTATATATTTATAAATTTCAAATTTTAGTGACTTAGGATTAAGCACAATACCTCTAAGACAAATGAGTAAATTGAGGCCAGGGGCTTGGAGACTGCCAGTGTCACCAACAGTAGTTCACTTTCCTATAATAAAATACCTGAGACTGGGTAAAATATATTTTAAAAAAGGTTTATTTAGCTCTCAGTTCTAAAAGTTCAAGAGCATGGCATGGCTTCTGCTTGGGTCTGGTGAAGCCCTCATGGTGTTACAATGTTAGAAGTATATGTGAAAAGCCATCATGTGAAGCCAAAGCAACTGAGGGGTCAGGATTGCTCTTTTTGTAACAACCCATTTTCTCAGGAACCAATCAGATTCCCACCAGAGCTACATCAATCCTTTCCAAGGGTCATGCTCCCAATGACATAATCTGTACTAAACCCAACCTCCTAAAGTTCTACCATTTCTTAAAACTGCCACATTGGGGATCATGTGGCAATATGAACTCCTGAGGACAAATACATTCAATCTGTAGCATCACCTGGAGTACTGATTCCCAGGCTTTGTGTATGTTATGTGTGTGTTACTGGGGATTAAACCTAGGGGCAATAAACCACTAAACTACATCCCCACTCCTTTTTAAAATTTTGAGACAGGTCTTGCTAAGTTGCCCAGGCTGACCTCAAACTTGCAATCCTCCTGGCTCAGCCTTCTAAGCTGCTGGGACTATAGGTATGTGCCACGATGCCCAGCTCAGATTCTCAAATTCTAATTTAAATACTCTTGTTTCATTCCACTCAGCTTCCACACCTTCTTCAGATTTAACAAATCTGGTAGGAACACAAATCTAAGACCCAGATATGAGCTCTTTATCCTCTAACAATTCTCCAAATACCTCCACCCTTAGAGGATTGCTCTTTTGGAAGAACAAAGATACAAGAGGCATTAAATAAAATGCAACTATGTGCAAAGGAAGGGCTCTAAGAGCAGAAAGATAGCCTAGGATGGACCAAGCCCTTGTAATTAAGTCTTTTCAGATAAAGCAAGAAAATTCCTTAAAAATGGATTCATAGTTTTGGACTATACAGAGAATGAGGAATGGCTTAAAACTAAAAGGTTGATGAGGACATAGAGAAAGCAGTCTGATATTCTAGAGAAGACACAAGGACAGATGGCCTTGATGTTTTTCCTTACATGTTGGCTGGCTCTCTTTTTTTGTGTGTGGAACTTTGCTGAGAGGCTGAATCAAGAGTCTGTACACACTCTGCTAGGGAAGTTACATGCCCTTCCTACTGGCCAGTGCTTGGGAAATGTGGTCCAGACATTCAGGCTCACCTGAGCCAGATCCAGCTGGGATACTTGCTGAGTATTCTGGTCTCCACCCCAGACATACTGAATCAAGCTCTCTGGGACAGGGTTGGAAATCTACATTTTTAAACCCTTTTGTTGATTTGTATACTTTTTAGGGCTCAACTCTCAGGCAGAAGGTGCTGATAACTGGAAAAGGAGAAAAGACAATATCAGAAGTTTCCCTACTGGCCTGAGGTTGTTAAAAAGACTTGCACTTAAAAGAATGTATTACATTCACATTATGAGCTTGGTAAGATGTAAGATATCTTATGGCTCATAACAGGAAGTAAACACTAGAACTGGATACTTTTAAGGAGAGATTGCAAATCTGCATTTTGAAAGGGACAACTTGCTTGGGGTCTTTGGGGATGTGCCTTTGCTTATATGGGTGGGGGGCAAGGTATTGGGACAGAATCAGCATTTACTACACAGAACTAAGTTTCAGAAAAACAGACATTTAATACTCAAGGTAACCATGAAAGGCAGTTAGTATTCACATACTAACATATAAGACTCTGAGAGTTTAAACATCTTACCTACATTCATTCAGCTAGGAAGAGTCAGAGGTGGGGTTTGAACCAGATTTCTGAAATTCACAACCAGTGTACTCTCAACTGCTAAGGACTACTACTGGTCTGGTTCTAAAATTCATGGTAAACAGATAGGAAAGAAGTAGAAGTATAGAGGGGGTAGGAAAAGAGAGAGAAAGGGTAATATATCTGGCAAAAAGGAAATATGTATGCATTCCCTGAGACCAGTTACTAGAACTAGCATAACTCTTACAGGGGAGTAAAGTTTCTTTCTAAACTGATAACTTAGTACCCTTGAAGCTGTAGGTCAACAAACAGGAAATATTCACTTGATTGTGACTAGAACACAAAGTTCCTGTCTTAGGGAAAATTTTATAGATTGTCAACAGCAACAAGTATTCAGGTCAGCTGTTAAATTTCACATCTTC
>CM053405.1:31008779-31045370 GCA_028644305.1 Xerus rutilus | reverse complement strand
TGTCAGAACCAAATGTCAGTACTGCTCCCTCATGCATGTCCAGACCTCAAGTTCTTTTTAACAAAGAAATGCTGCACGTTTGCTCTAAGACACGGGCCCTGTAAAGACATGGTCCCTTGTGGTGTGCTTCTTTTAGTTTTGTTGTCAGCTACTAAGCCCTTGATAGTGAACGTATCTGATAAAAAGGAATGCTTAAAGCCGAGAGGGTCAGTCAGCACATGTGGGGGCCGTGATGGACCGCAGGCAGGAGTAGGGCTAATTCCTATTCCCTCATCAGCTGAAGTGCCAACAGGATACAATGATGCCATGGGGTGTCCTGCAAAGTGCTCCAAGGTCCAAATGTGACACTAAATCCATGACTGGAAGTTAAGGTTCAATGGAAGACTTTTGAGAAAGTACGTATTTATACTTAGCAATAGGCAAGAGAAATTTTTACTTCTGTATATCTTTATCCCTTCCCTTTTATACTGACAGTTGAAGAACACAGAGCAAACTGTGATAGCCAGAGTACTTAAGATATTGGGTAGAGCCTGACTTCTCTCTCTCTCTCTCTCTCTCTTTTTTTTTTTGCATTTTTTATTGCATGTGAAAAAGTCAACAACTGTTCATTAAACACTCAGCATGTGCCAGATACTTCCCAGGTGCTGTAGTATACAGGATTTATAAGACATAATCCCTAACTTTGCACATAGTGCACTTTATTAATTTGGGAAAGAAAGTACATAAGAGTTTGCATTAGGTTGACCCAAATGAGTAATGATTTTATGATTCAAAATAGAATTATGAGCTGGGCATGGTGGCTCATGCTTGTAATCCCAGCATTTTGGGAGGCTAAGACAGGAGAATCACAAGTTTAAAGCCAGCCTCAGCAACGGCGAGGTACTAAGCAACTCAGTGAGACCCTGTCTCTACATAAAACACAGAATAGGGCTGGGGATGTGGTTGAGTACCCCTGTGTACAATCCCTGGTGCCAAAAAAAAAAAAAAAAAAATAGAATCGTGTATAGGTAATTTCACAGTGTTTTATCTAAGGCATTTTGGAATAAAATAAGAGCCATGAGAGAATACAATATATGCCATGTATGTTTACATTGGGGTCAGATACCACCATAATTACTTTAAATATAATTCATACAACAACCTTATGAGTAGTTACCATTAGTATCTCTTCATTAGAGATTAAAACAAAAGAAAACAAAATACAAGGCACAGAGAAGTTATGCGACTTAAGCAAGATCAAGCAGGAGGTAAGAAAATGAACTGGACTTTTAAAGCTGTTCTTAAATCCCCTGTGCTATACTACCTCTCCTTCAGAGGGAGAAAGAAAGGGAGATGGAGTTTCCAAAGTGGAAGCATGTAACCTACTGAGAAAACTGGAAAAGCTTTGTGGATGAAGTGATATTTTAAACGTGCTTAAGAATAGAATTCATGAAGGATTCTTTCAGGCTAGGAGGAAAGAGGGGAGAATTCTGGTAAAGGGGATACAATGCAAGGAACATAAATATAGGGTGTGCCTTGGACTCAAAAGAAATAGGATGGAAAAGTGCATGTAATCCATATTCTAGAACTCCTTGAATGCTTGGGAAGTGAGTTTATTAGAGATCTGTTGAAGGTGATTATACAGAAGAATCTCTGGATTGGAGGTAAAGAAGAAAAACTAGTCCGGAAGTGGAATGAGGAAAAATAGGAGGTAGGAAGGAAAATTAGGAAGTTAGGGCAAGAATCCAGCCAAGAATGCACAAGGATCCAAACAAACAGATGATGTTTACAATATTCAAGTTTTGTCTCATAAGTGTTTTTTATTAAAAAGTGAAAGCCACCCACAATTGTAAGGGAGATTGCTTGTGGGCTTGTAAAAGTTTTAAGGAATTAATTTGCTGTGCTCATCTGACATGATCATCTTTGGAAATCCTGTCAAAGCTTTACTCTGGCCTGTCATTAATGTTTATGTTCGGAATGCCTGTTTTCTTAAAACCTCAGATGAATTTATGCTTCCAAGCATAGTAAATGAAATTTTAATATTTTTCCCCAGTTAGATATTCATTTTACTTTGAGTGGAAATGCCACTAATCACAAAATTTACACTTTTATAATAATATATGAAAAGTAAAAAGGAACAATATTTTAGCAGAGGGAATACCCTCCCCACAAGAAAGATGTGCAATAATCTAAAAATGTATCTCTGTATACTTGAAAAAATCCCATGAATTTAGCCCAAATATTCATCAAATCCCCATTTTTATTTTAGTTCATTTTTCCCCCATGGGGTTTTGTTTTAAATCTGAGCATTTGAAAAGCACACATAGGAAAAGTATAAATTATATTTGTGCTATAATAATTTCCTGTTGAACTCTACTTTTTTGTGTAAAATTAGTCCCATAGAGAGCTGTGAGGCCCTTGATGTCCTCCTTTCTTCTCAGGATGCAAACCTAAATGTTGGGTACATGGAAGGGAGTTTATGTGGTATAGTGATGTGTTTGGTACACAGTGACACAATGAGGTGATATGAGAACTCGCGTCTATCACATCTAGATGAGGTACTCCTGATGATAGAGGTGGCCCCGTGTTCAATCATGTGCCCTGTGGCAGGCGCCCACTGACACACACACAGGGGTCACTTTGTCCAATCATTCCTGGGACAGAGAACAGGTAATATTTAATAAGGAAAAGCTGGAAAGGTAGGCCTTTGTGTGAGGAGGTTAGGGTCTATGTGATTCATCATATATGAATTTCTTACTGATCACGAAGACAGGAAATCATCACATGCCAAATGACTGACATAGGAAGTTATTCAACGCATCCACCGGGTCTAGATATTGCAACAAAGCACAATGGTTAGGCTTCTGAGACCCTGTGACTGAAAGCAAAACGGCTTGGAGAGATCATACTATCACTTGAGGGAAAAGCAAAGGGCAATGTATTATTATATGTGTGGAGGATGATTCCAATGTGAAGCATGTACATTAGCAAGGTATTCGTAACTGATTCCTCCTCATTTCCCTACAGAAAGTAGCAATAGGTCACATCATCTGTTGAATAAAGGTTCTAGAATATACTAGCTGGAATAATTCAAACATAACCACTCCTTTTATATAAAACCTCTTATTGCCAATTAGAGAATAGAGTAATATATTTGTTGCATCTAAAACAGGAAAGTTGTAAAGAGTGTGTGGTCTGGAAGAAATGACAAATGGATGATATTTGTTAAAAATAGCATCAATCCTTATTTTGGATCATCTCCAAGGAAATGACATTTAAATCTCACATTAAAAATTTACTCTGTAATTTGTCATAAAATTCCTATTATAGTTTTATGACATTATAATTACCAACAAAAACAGCAATAGCTGAAATTCAGTTAGATACACTGTCTGCCCTTCATTTATTGCATAACAAGGACTCTGGCATATATTTCAACTGCTGGAAAAAAAAAATCTATTCCTAGAATTTAATTCAACAGGTATCTACTATGACATCAGGAATTTTTAGGCAACATGGGATTTAGAAAGAGCATAAGACAGGTGATGCTATTTTAAACAAATGTCATGGACATAAAGTCAATTAATTCATTCAAGCAGACCACACAATCTGGTGAGTTCTTTTTTTTTTTTTTGGTACTGGGGATTGAATTCAGGGATATTCGACCACTGAGCCACATCCCCAGCCCTGTTTTGTATTTTATTTAGACAGGGTTTCACTGAGTTGCTTAGTGCCTCACTGTTACTGAGGTTGGCTTTGAACTCGAGATTCTCCTGAATCAGCCTCCTGAGCCACTGGGATTTACAGGCATGTGCCACCACACCCAGCACAATCTGGTGAGTTCTATGTATGATGCTAATCTACATGCTAAAACATCAGGAGTAAATGCTATCATGGAACTAGGGACACAGTTCCATGGAAGCTGTTATAATTTGGATCTGGAATATTCCCAAATTCTCTTGTTAGTGAGGCTTTTGGGAAGTGCTTGGATCATGATGGCTCTGAATTTATCAGTGGACTCATATTTAGTGGTATTATTAGGAATGGTGGAAACTGTAGGCAATGGGACCTCCTTGAAGGGAAGGGATCCTTGAAAGTGTGCCTTGGGAACTGTCTTACCTCTGGTCCCTTCTCTCTCTGCTTTCTGGCCATTACCAGCTGAGCAGATTTGCTCCATCAAACCCCCTCTGTCATGATACTCTGCCTTACCACAGGTCCAGAATCAATGAAGCCAAGTGACCATAAATAGAACCTCTGAAACTTGGAGCCAAAATAAATTTTCCTACTTTAAGTTGATTTTCTCAGGCATTTTGTCGCAGTAGCAGAAAACTAACAAACACTGATGCACATAAGGCAGAAAGACTGGGTCTAGAGAATGTGGGTGAGTTTCCCCAAGACCTGATGCTTGAGTCTTGTGGATGAAGAAGAGATTGTCAAAGGACAAGAGGGAAATGTGTAGTGTAGAGAGTTTACATGAAGGCAGAATTTTGAAGCACAAGGCAATTTGGCCAGAGAGACAAGTTTAACCTGCCAATGAAATCATTAGATTAGTACTTCAAAATAATAATTTTAAAAATGATTTGTAAAGGGAGGCAATTTCCTAAATTCAATAAATAATTGTTAAACCACAATAAGTCAATTCTTTTCTAACCTCATTAATTTGGTCTTATTTGACCCCTAAGCATAAGCAAAATAGAAAAATAAAGAAATCACCTTGTAAAGTAGTTAAAAAATAAATCCTGAAAAAATAGTTTTTCTTGTTTGCCTGTAAAATTTTAATTCAGTTGTCCTTCCAGTTACCAACATCCCAAATAAAATAGAGAAAGGATAGCTGTTTGAATTACACTAATGCATGGAAAATATCACTGAAGGCAGCAAAACCACTGAAATTCTTACTTGTCCTCAGGCCTGGATTAACTCTTTGCAGACTCTGTGATGCTCTGCCAAGGGTAGCTGGTGTGACTGAAATGGAAAAGAAGAAAACCATTAGTCATCCCCATAAAAACAAACAAACAAGCTATCTGATGTGAACCTGTTACAACCACATTTTCAAATGATAAAATATGGCCTGCTCCCTCATATAACCTCCCTTTTTAAAATTAAAATTGCACCTATCCACTAAAAGGATCTCATAACAATCTGAGCAAATGGAAACCTTCTGGTCTTCATTACCTCTGGTCTCATGCCTGGACACAATAGGGAACAATAAAACAAAAATGCCTTTCTATATTACTTGAGTCTAGCTTGTGAAAATGAGGAACATGAATTATTTTTTTAAAACATTATGAAAAACAATTCAGTCAAAAAAGTTTATTTTTAGAAATAATAAAAATAAACATGTGAGCCCTCCTGTGAGTGGGGAAGAAATGAGGGACTCAAAAAGTTGGATAAGAGAGAAATGGAACTTTATAAGGCAAGATGGGTGAAAGTCAACTACTATAAAAGCAGTTATAATTTGATTGACACTAGTAGTAGGTTACATTAAAAACAGGCAAGAATGGAAAATGATCCATGTGGTTACCATTCCAGCTGAGTTGCTTTGCAAGCAACAAAAATATGTGACTGTTGCCTGGGATTGGTAGAGATGTTTCTCCAGGATTCCCCAAATCAGATCAAGTTACCTATGGGTTATTCTTAGAGGGGCAGTGTGGCCCAGGCCCACAACAAACACTGAACTTTACCTCAAAGCCAGGGAAGCTATTTCTGTGATATTGTGAAGTATGTATTTGGTCTTCCTTCTGTTTCCTGACCTAAGAGCTGCTAAAATCTTTGGAATCTCCAGGGCACTAAGTGTCCTTTTATATGCTAATGAGTTGACTGCTGAGTGGGATTACCTCCAACTGGATGGAGGTTGGCACAGGAAAAACCAGTGATTAGAGAATTGTAACTTTTCAGTGTTGCCCCTCAACCTCTGTGGAGAAGAGAGGAGCTGACAGTTAAACTGATCAACAATGGCCAGTTATTTAATGGATCCTTGCCTATGAAATGATGCTTCCATAAAACTCAAAGGTCTGGGTTTGGAGACTTAACAGTTTGCTATACTCCTGGAAATGCTTAGAGGTCATGAATGTGCCGGACCTGCCTTTTCCATGCCTCATTCTATCCATCTGCTTATCTGTAAAGATTGGGAAATCTTCAATAATATACCAGTAAATGTAACTAAATATTTCTCTGAGTTCTGCAAGCTGTACTAGCAAATTAAGTAAACCTGAGGAAGGGATCAAGGGAAGTTCAATTTACAGCGGACTGATCTTTTAGAAGTACAGGCGACAACCTATTATTTTCATTTGTTGTTTGAAGTGGGGCACAGTGCCAGGGGACTCAGTTCTCAGCTTGATGCTATCTCCAAGTAGATAGTGTCAAAACCGAACTGAATTATAGGACATCCAACTGGTATCAACCAGAGAAATGGTACTAGTGGGTAGAAATTCCTACATACACTTTGTTGACCAAAGGTCACAGAAGTGTTCCACATTGTGAGGTATTGGAGCAGGCCCCAAAGGGCTATAGTTAGGTTGCCCCACTGAGGCTTCTGGTGGGCTGTGTTATGTTTTATGTTATTAGTATGTAGCCAAGGCCATCAATCAGCTATATCATGGTTAGGGTATAGTCAAGGTCAGAAACACTTTGATTCAATATATATCCTCAAGGTCATGAACATTTACATCAGTGCCCACTGATGTAACCTGTTGGCAGTGTGCCTTCTTTGTTTGGATGGTACATAAAAACGGGGCTAAATAGAACTGACAGGGGGCAAGAAATGGAATTGGCTGGGGGCTGAAGCTGGAAGCTGTTGCCACCTCTGAATAAAGCATGTCTACCATCCTAACTGCTTCTTCCATCTTCTACCTGCCTGGACCCCAAATCTGTTTCTTGGGTCTAAGCCCTGACACCACAAAGGGCATAAAGGGTACAAAACAGGAGAAGCTGAGTTATTTTCCCCTGGGTCATCTCAGGCTACTGATCTTTTGTTTCACTCCTTAATAGAAACCCATATGTCAAGAAAACTGTCTCTGATATGAAACAAGAAGAGGAAGAAAATGAAGGTAGCCTAGGCAATGAGTTGACCTATTCCCATCTTTCTGAATTTCAGAGTTGGTGAGCCCAGTCCACTGGCCTCTTGACCAGTTTTCAATGTACTTTTTATGAGCTCCTTCCAGTTAGCTAACAGGTAGGAAGCAGCCCCTGGGTCTGTTAAGCATAATATAAAGTCCAGTTGATAAAACTAAGTCCTCTCCATCAAACACTGGGTCCATCACTGAAAGTATTTTCCCAAGGAAAGTAAGGTGTTGAGGTTTTTAGTGAATTGATATTTTAAAGTCATTATAATTTAAAGTCATTACAATTAAAAAGTCATTATAATTTAAATTGTATGGCTATCAGTTTTGAAAGTGTTTTTTATTTTCTCTTGAAGTGTTACTATTATTTTCATCTGTTGAACCTCATTCACTCCCATAAGTAATAAAGGATTATAACAAAAGTAAACAGGATGCATATTTTCCTGGGGTGTATGATATCTGCATATCAATTTTAAGGTGACCAGGAAGCAAAATTGCATTTTATGACAAAAGCCTCACATCTACATCTTTAGTATTACTACTAACATTTTGAATAATTCCCACCACATCACCAATTCCTTTCTCCAAACCAAAGAACATTTTATTATCCTTTATTCCAAGCTGAGCACTAGAACATTACTTTAAGTTTCAATAAGTTTATATAACTTTTCTCTGTGAATGACCTGTTTTACTGACAATTATGCACTGTCTGAGAAAATTCTGATCATTCAAAGGAAGAGGAAAGCTAATAAAAATTATAATGAATAAATAGAGCAGAAAGAAACTTTTGGAGGCTATCAATAGGTTTATGGGATAGTAGTAGTGAAAGGTTCGTGAATGTGTATTTATCTCAAAACCCAGAATGTTGTATGCATCCGATAGATACAGCTATTTGTATGTCAATCACAACCCCATAAAGTGGTTTAAAAACCAAATTAATCATGGAATGGCACAAAAACACATGTATTACTTTGATCAAAATTATTTAGCAATTTTGTCCCAGTTTTTAGCTTGAAACTGAGAAAACTAACAGACAACAGGGTCTAGGTCTCAGGTTAGCCATACAGTTAACAAGTTTTTTCCAGAACAACGACTGAAATGGAATGTAGAGGTCAGTTTTGAGGTCCCAACTAGAGTGCAGAGCCAAACTTCCAGTTGAGAAATTCTTGGGGAGCCTTGTACTCCCTGAATTTTCACAAACCAGGATTTTGCTTCCCTTGCAAACAGACATCCCTTTATGGCACATTTGGTGACATTTTCATGAAGCAAAATGTCTTACTAAGCTAATACTCTCTACAATATGTGATGAATCAAGACATAAAAGGAACACATGGCATCCTCGTGGAAAGACCACAGATTTATGCCAGAGCTGAGAGGATGCTGGTTGCAAAAGCAAAGCACAATGGGCAAAACTGTGCTGTCTTAGCAAATGGAGGTGTCACGCTCAGTCATCAATTTTAATTAGTGTCAAAGCCATGTACCTAATGTCTAGAAGTGCTGACAAGCAAGAGAAAAGCAAATAGAGGAAGATCACAAGCAGAAAATCACAACTCCAATACTAACACAAGTGAATGAAGCCATCACAGACTAGTCTTAGTTATGATCTGCAGGGACTCACTTATAATCTATTCCTAATAGACCAATAAACATTTATAGAGGGCCTTTTAAATACTGAGGTTATAAATGAACTAGCGGCAGCTCCTGGCCTTGGTGAGCCCATGGTCTTAGCCAGGGATCTACAAAAGGAGTAGTCAGGCATTGGAGGAGCAGTGAGGTAGCCTTTGACACATCTGGGCAAGCTTCCTGGGGAAGATGACTCCTTGAGACAGGTGCTAAACTTGGAATAAACAGCCGATGATGAAAAAGGGAAAAGGCAGTTGGGTCTAGGAAACCAGTGCACAAAGGTGCTGAGATAAGATCCAGCCTGAGTGTGTCAAGAGCTGTGATCTGTTGAAGCTGAATGGAGTTCCTGAGTTAGGATGTGCTGAGTTGGGGGAAAAGTTGGGTACACGTAGGGGAAGGTCTTGCCAAAGAACTTAATTTTGATTCTGCAAGCACTGGGGAACCACTGACTTGCCACGCTTTGAGGTGGAACCCCTCACAGTGAACTTACACAAGAACAGGGTCCTACAACTGGAACTAAATGCAATTTAACCTTTCTTCTTTATGCCCAACATTGTAGTCAGTTTTCTAACTGGTACACATCTGGACCTCTTTTTCTCTGGCTGTAAAATGGGGACGTTTATATATATACGAGAAGATTCAATGAGAACAGGCCAATCATTTAGTCTACAAAATAAGTGATTAATAAATGTAAGATATTATTTCTATTATTATGGTTATTACCTAGCTACTATCTTGACAGCAGGGGTACGTTTTTTCCCATGGAGAACTTGACAGCACTTTTACATTGGACTTTATGAGCTTGGTACATTGCACTTATGAGGACAGGATAAACCCAGCAAGACTTCAGCTGCTTAGGTCCTTCCTCTATGGGCTGTGTGTAGGCAGTGGGTTCTATATATCTAAGGAACTTTGGGGAAGTGGTATCAATGGAGTAGGCCATGGATATACATTTATGTCAACAGTTCAGCTTGAGAGTTCCAGTTCTCCACTACACTATTAAGGGAGTGAGAGTGGGAGGTTCAATGTTCCAGCAAGTATTGTAATTTACCAGTTGTACACCAATGGCATTCAGAACAGCTCTGAATACATAGTACAGACAAAAGTGAGTAAAACATGGTAACACATTCTGCAACCACTCCATGTTACGCCACTATATAGCCACAGCTGGTGCTCATTGATAACTCATGCAATGACAGGAGATAATGCATATAAAGTGCCTTGCGTGACATCTGGCATAAAATAAACATTGGGCAATATCAACTATTGTCATTACTGTTAGCTTATGGTTATGACAATGATACTGATGATGCAACTCTCATGGAATGTTTTTTTCAAGACTTCCTCTGAGTGGTTTTGCTTTCTCCCTTGGGCAGCTTAATTGCCTGCCACCCAGCAAGCTGCAGGTACCGCTCTTATACTCCTTGCAGTAATTGTTTATTTGCCTGTGCCCAACAGTGCTCAGCGAGTTCTTTGGGCTGGGAATTATTGCTTTCATCTTTATAAACTGTTATGAGCACACGGTATGGTACCTAGTAGAAAAATAAAATTTGCTAAATGAGGCAGATGAAATGAATTACAAATGCTTTAAATTTTGGCTTTAAATAAACAGTTTATTCACAGCAAATGATTCTACCCTTGGAAATCTCAAGTTTGTTGATTGCTTTTCCTCTTCTTTGGAAGTCCATTGGTTATTAACCATATTTCAGAAATTTCCCCTGCTCAGATCTCCACTTCTAAAGCTCTTTCCAGATCCACTGCTGCCTTCCTACTCTTTCTTTCTGCCAAACTACAACCTGCATAGCCAAAGTGTTCCATTTAAGTCCTTGTCTCCTTCCAACCTCCTGTTGTAAAAGCTCGATTTCAAGCTCATTGTCTGGACACACTGATTCCAGACTTCAAATCATCTTGCTGCCTCTGAAGCAGCTGATTTGGTGGGATATGTGAGATTTATGTCTTGCATTTATAGTATGCTTAAAATGTACTGGGCACTATACCAAGTATATTTTATGAATTTTCCCATTTTACACTCAAAAAGCCTCTGGCTGGGGTATTATTACCAGTTACATTTGATAGATAAAGGATTTGTTCTCTGAATTACTTAACTCAGAGAAGTTAAATAACATGTTTAAGTTACCCAGCAATCAAATGGTAGAATCCAAATTGGAACTGGAGCTAGAGTCTAACTCCACCTCACCCCACTGTTTTCCTGAACATGCCTGATTGTCAGGATTGCTGTGGTTTTTTTTAAACCTGCAGTCCTGGACCCTGACCCAGATTTATAGAATTTGAATCCCTAGAGCTCCTGTCAATCTGTATGTTGGCAAGGTCTTGTGACTATTTACCTTTCCTTCCGAATTCTGTCCCTGCCCTGTGCCTCTTACAGTGAAATGACCAGATACATTTGGGAAATTCTTCACTCTCCTTTTTGTTCTAGCCAGAGTCACTGTATCTTCGGCAGTGCTACACTCCCAGGGTTACACCACTACATACCCACAGCTGGTGCTCATTGATAACTCAGCAGATTTATGAATGCTACACCCATTCTGGAAAGTACACTGATGGGGCCAGGTTGCTGAGGTTTTAGACATAAATACCCTTCAGGGGTCTGTGAGGAGCTGGGCAAGATGCAAGACAACTTCACCGCCAGGCCATCTCTTTTGCCTCTGTCATTGGTGACAATTACCCAGGCGATCCTCAAGTCACAATTATTCTCTTGGCCCTGAAAATACCTGGTGTTATGGTTTGGATAAGCTCACATATGAGACAACGCAAGAAGGTTCAGAGGACAAATAATTGGGTTATGAGTCTTAACCCCATAAGTGATTTGATCCATTGATATGGATTCACTGAGTGGTAACTGAAGTGGTAGGGTGTGGCTGGAGGAAGTGGGAATTGGGGCATGGCTTTGGGTGTATATTTGTATCTGGAGAGTGGAGTCTGTCTGCTTCTTGATCACCATGATGAGGGCTGCTTTCCTCTGCCACACACTCTGCCATGATGTTCAGTCTCACCTCAAGCCCTGAGGAATGGAGTTGGCCTTCTATGGACTGAGACCTCTGAAACCGTGAGCCCTCAAACTCTTCCTCCTCTGAAATTGTTTTAGTCAAATCCTTTAGTCACAGCAATGAAAAAGCTGACTAAAACCCTTGGTCCTCCAAGTCCGGTAATAATTTTAAGCTGAAATTTCCTTTCTTTCAAGGCTTATTAATTGAATTCCCACCCACAGTTCCTCCTGAACTAAAGTGTATTATCTTGTACACATTATGACGCTTGGCAGCTCTCAGGAAGCTGTGTAATTTGAACATGAAATCTCTGGGTCTTTCAAAAGGACAATGTTACCCCATCTCTACAAAGGAGTTTCTTACATATATGAATCGTAAATCACGCAGCACATTACATGAGTAGAGAATTTAAACAAACAAGGAACCATGAAATAATGCTGGAAGTTTCAAGCACTTTTAATGCTAAAAAGCTGCTTGACAGTCAAATAACAAATTTGGAAGAAAAAACAGTGTCATGAAAGAGACATAGTCTTAAATAAATCTGCAGCAGTCATATTTTCTTTTATATCTATTTTGAAAGTAGCTGGGCCTGAAGGTAACCAGAATTAGTGTGCAGTGATAGATCATAAAACCTTTCATTCTCAAAGGTCCTCTCTTTGGCTTATAGGAATAAATGCAGAAGTTTCCTAGGAACTTCAAGCTTCACATATCCCTTTCCTGTCTGGCAGCACTCTGGTTGGTGTGTACTTCACAAACATAGCTCATGCATGCGCTGAGGACATCTGCTTACAATTAGATACTAGAGCCTGGTTTTTCACATGAGTCCTTTGTGATGATAAAGCTGGTTAAAAGTGCAGTGACCTTCAGAGAACACAGTGGTGGTGCTTCCACAAGGCATAGGGAGAAGGGCAGTTAATATGAATGCTGGGTCTATCTTGGCCTGCATCTGTCCTTCTGCAGAGCTTCCCAGTATTTCCTCTGGCTTTCCCTTCTTACTGCTACAAGCACTGTGAAGCATCCTGCCCAGCTGCCCCACCTCAAAAGCTGCTCTTCATTAGAGAACAGCAGAATGTCCACACCAGGCTATGAGCAGCAAGTCCTCTGCGCCATGTGATAGCAGGAGCTAGGATTCATCACAGCAGTGCATTAAAGGAACAAACAGAATCACAAGATGGCACTCGGCCAAGATCATTCTGGGGAAGCCAGTCAGGGCCATGTGACTGAGTTGGGAAGAATATGACCAAGGGACTATAACAAGGTCAGATTGATGCGTGTAGAGAAAGACAGAAGTGGCTCTTTCCTTATGATGTTGTTTTTCATGCTTTTAATACCTGTGAACTCACTCATTGGAAACAATAGGGTCAGATTGATTTAATTAAACCTGGAGCTCAACTGGTGACTCATGGATGGTGCACTGGAGCTGGCATCTCTTCCCAAGTCTGTGTCCAGTGATATCACATCTTTTTTTTTTTTTTGTAATTTAGTAAAACAACCTTTATTAACAACATTTTGTCCTGTTAGCAATATATTAAAAACTTAGTTTTAGAAACTATTGAAAATAGTTAAAGGTTTACTTTTTAATTATTCTTGAGGAAGATACCTATTTATTTCACTTTGAAACATTTACATCAATTCTAAGTTTGATCAGAAAATAAGGTTTGTACGCATGAAATATACTTAGTGAAAATAAATGCACACTCAGTAGTAATAGAGATAAGTACATTATGGTTATCCATTTACTCTTTTTTAACTTTATTTGTTCATTTTAGATATACAGGACAGTAGAGTATTTTGACATATTATACACACATGGAGTATAAGTTATTTTAATTAGGATCCCATTCTTACAAGGTGTGCATGATGTGGAGTTTCACTGGTTGTATATTCATACATGTACATAGGAAAGTTATGTCCAATTCATTCAATTGTCTTTTGTATTCCCATTCATCCTCCTTTCCCTTCAGTAGCCTTTGTCTAATGAAATGAACTTCTATTTTTTCCTCATCCCCCACCCTTATTGTGTGTTAGCATCCACACATAAGCATGTGTGTTGGGGAGATGGGGTAAGCAGTAAACAGATAAGCAAATAGGTATATAATTATAATGCCAAGTCCAGGGTAGAGCAGGAAGACGCAGGGAGAGTAGCTAGTATAGACATGGAAGCAGTGTGGTAATGAGCCACACAGATATTTTGTGAAAGAACATTCTAGGCAGAAGTAAATAAGAATATGGGTCCTGAAATGGGTTTGAAGAGTAGCAAAGAGGCCTGTGCGGCAGGAGCGGAGGGAGTGAGGGGAGGGTAGAAGGATTTGAGGTTGCAGAGGTACCAGAGGCCAGACCTCGCAGGGTCTTGCAGCCAGAAAGACTGTGAACCTCTTGATAGGTCAGATTCCATGAAATGGACCATAGTGCCATTGGTGTCAAACCTGTCCAGTTATAGCATGTCCTTCCTACTTCAATTCTTATAGTAGATGGGAAATGGGAGGTGTTGGGGATGGGTCCTGAGGCTGTGTGGTATAACCTTAATTCACTCCTTAGATCATGGCACTTGGTCCGGTTTAAAGACACAGACCAAAGGGCCATTTGTTTGTTCAATATATTTTTTGAATATCTACTCTGCATAAAGATACTATGGCAGTCACAGGGGTATGGTGGTAAATAGACTAATACAGGTCCCAAGGTTGATTTCTCTCTAGTCTCCTAAAAGGATCCTTAGCCCTAGACCAATCCATCTGCCCATCATCTGGCACATTCCTGGTCTTTGTCCACCTTATACCACTCTCCTTGCTCTCTCTAGAATGGGAAGAAAATCAGAGGCAATTCTCATCCACAGAGTAGGAATAATAGTTTATAAAATTAAATAGTGCATATAAAGTGCTTAGCAGAAGGTCTAGCAAATGGTGGTGCTTGTGATTATGAACACCTATGAATTCATGGTATTTCATACATATGCCAGTCATTTTCTGGTTACTTATGTCCTGTGCTGTATCTTGCATTATTTACTTTACATATGTTTACACTCTTTTTTTTTTTTTTTGTACTGGAGATTGAATTCAGGGGCACTCGACCACTGAGCCACATCCCCAGCACTATTTTGTGTTTTATTTAGAGACAGGGTGTCACTGAGTTGCTTAGTGCCTTGCCGTTGCTGAGGCTGGCTTTGAACACGCGATATCTCCTGTCTTAGCCTCCCTAAGTGCTGGGGGATTACAGGCTTGTGCCACCGCGCCCAGCTTATGTTTACACTCTTTACCACTCAACTAGATTACAGTCTGTCAAAAGTAGAAACCATATTCTGTCTTTTCTAACCTTGCACACAATAGGCCCTGAGCAAATATCTGTAATAGGAGGACTATCTGGCCTTTGATTCTAACATTCTCTCCTTTTGATTAATATCTGTCAGACAGTATTTGTTAACTAATATTTGTCAATACAGAGTCTTAGTGAAAAGACATATTTATTTTATAGATATATTTGTTACACTGATGCATCATAAAAGAAAACGTAAAACTTTGATGCAGCCTCCCTCAAATACTTGACTTAAACATTTTATATTCATTTTCTGAAGGCAAATTTTGGGAAGGAATTGTTGCAACTGCTTTGTGGCAATCAGTTTCAAAAAATATTTTTCAGGAGAAAATGGAAGCTTTACCACAAGTGAATGGAGATGCATAAGGTGACAGTCTACCATAGACATGCACCTGAGCAGTGATACCTGATGCCAATTTTTAAAAATATTTGCCCTTTTTGTGATGTCTTCCATAGTTCTCAGCTCCAGTGAAAAGCATCCTTTGGGTGTTGAAACTTAAATGTAAATCTAACTTTAGTTAGATTTTTCAAAATAGACAATTAAAATTTGAATAAAAATAATCAAATAATCAAATCAAATAATCAAATGATATCCTTTAAAGTGGAAAATTATACTGGACATGAGAGAAAAGTTATATCATTCTTCTGGAAGGAATATATTTAAATGTAAAAGTAGTTATATTTTGTAGAGAGTCATCTGTGGGCTGTAATGAAGACCATCAGCATCGCAGCCAGTGACGGGAGAGGTCTGGCATTGGGAACTCCCGTGGCACCCCCATTGGGATAGACCACCTGATGCAGGTGAACTTCCCCCTCAGCTCTGCCAAAGATCCCACACAGCACCAGAGATGGGCTGACCTGCTATAGCTACACAGGCCCTCTAAGATAGGTGTGACCTGCCAAGATGCCAATCAACCTGCTGACTGCAAGACATCATGAAGCAAGATTCTGTCCTTGAAACCTTAATCCCTGCCTTTGATGTATGTATACTGTTAAACCATGAGGGCCATTTTCTTGTTGTCTAGCCCAGCTCCCGTGTGGACTGGATCTATCAGGGGCTCCAACTTTTGAAACTATCTTTCTGCTTTTGTGTTTTGTTCTTTACTAATTATTCTAGACTTTAATTTCTCAGGTGGCTTACATCCTCCTCATCAGGAAGAAGAATCCCCCAAAGGAGACGCTGGCTGTCTCCCCTTAACATTTCTTTACAGCCAGCCACACATCAGGCAAGCCTTAAACTGTAGAATAAGCTTTATTTTCCTTGCTTGAATTATGTTTCATGTGATGATATGACGTGAAAAAAAATCAAAAGCCTTATTGATAATCCATATGTGGCTGCTGCTGCGGCCACAGAGGCCTTCCACAGTGTGTCTTTGTGTCAGCATGAAGGGGCACCCTGCCCATAGGCTTTTTGGCAGGACAGGGACACTGTATGGCTTTAGTGCTCCCTGACTGAATGTGGGAAAAGACACAGCTAGCCAAGTTCTGAACAGAGTTTTTATTGTACTCAGGCCAGGAGGTGATGGTGAGGGATAAGGAGGGACTCCCATACAACTTCTGCCCTGCTCTACTTTCTGGTGGATGTAAGTTGAAAACGCTGACAAAGAAAACTTTGGTTAGATGGGGCAAAGATAGATTTAGGAATTCATATAATTCAAGTTAAGGATGTGCAGCAAGTTTTATATGATTCATGGATGTATATGTATACATAGAAACATATGCCTATATATAATATATATGAACTTTCAGATTCCAACTGAGTCTTGTCTGCTATTAGCCATTTGCCCTAAATTGGAAGATATGGACTTCCTAGTTTCTTTTTAAGAAAATGAGCATGTAGGGAAAAGGAATCTGTAAAAGCCAGAAACAAGAAAAGAAAAGCAAGAAAAAACAAGAAAAGCCACCAACTCATTTCAAATGAAAACCTCAATGGGATGTTGCTCTTTCTAAAGAATAGCATCAAAGAGTCTCACCTGAAAAGCCTACTCCATTTTTGGCCTCTTGAAAATTGTACTCTCAGAAACTTCTTGACTTTTCCTGGATCTTTTAAGTCCTTGTTTGAATGGCTGTTTCCACGTCCCAATTTCACCTTCTCTTCATCCTCTCAGTTGTGCTTATGACCTTTTCCCTCCACTAAGCCTGTCCTTGTCAAATATGATGGATGGTCTCTTCTCATTTCATACATTGCTCAACCTTTCAGATGCATTTGAACTTGCATGTCATTGCCTTTTAAAATATGGCCTTCACTTTGCTTCCAGGATGCTTAATTTGCTTGGCTTCCCTGAAAGAGGAATTTCATCAAGTCTTATAGCCTTAAACATCATCTATATATTGATGATTCCAAACTTCTATCTTCAGTCTGAGCATCTCCATTGAACTTCAGACTACTCAGCCTCTTCAGTGTCTTCACTTGGCATCCAACTGATATCTCCACCCAAACAGAAAACCCTGGAAAACTTGTTCCTTCTCAACTCCTTCCTATCTCTTAATTGTTTCACCATCCACCCAGGTACTTGAACCAAAAACCTGTGTTATCTCTCTTTACTTTCCCTAATCCTGCCCTGCCCCTGCCATTTAATCCAGTTACAAATTATATCAGTTTTATCTCAATCCAAATCCATCTTCAAACCTTTAGTTCTTGTCTATTTTGACTATCAAGTAACTTCCTAACTGGTCTTTCTACAACCACTTTTGTCTCTGTTAATTACAAAAACATTAAAACCAATTTAAAGCATAAATCAGATTATGCTGGCTCACTGTCTGAAATTCTCCACTGGCTTCCCATGTAATCAGTGAAGTTCAAACTCCTTATCATGGCCACCAAGATCTTTCCTATAATAAATGTGGTTGGTTATCTACTCAGACTCTTTCCCCTTTCCTCCTTCTCAACTGAATTCTGACTTTGTTCAGGCAGCTGTTTTTCCCCCAAAAGAGCTCATGTGGCCTCGAGGGAAGGTGATCCAACCTCCAGCTCCAGGAGTGGGTAAAATTGGGCAGAGGATATTCCCAACCTCATGATTGATTCAAGAATGAAGAGGCAGTCCAGGGGGAATTTTGTTGGGGCCTTCTAGAAAATAATACTTCAAAAAATCTACAGGATAACATAGTCTCCTTGCTTCATCCATTTCATCTCAACCCTCAAGATGGACCTGATACACCTAAGAACACAGACCAAAAAAAAAAAATTTTTGGAGAAATGAATTTGGAGCTACTGGATTTAGTCATTCCTAAAACCTGTTCCATATCTGGTTTTCTAATAACAGGAATGAGAGTTTCTTTATTACTTAAGTCATTTTGAATTATGGTTCATGTTACTTTCTAGGGTTTCTGACTGAGGTGTTCCAGAGTGGCCCCTGCTTTCCTCTCTTACTTCTCATGCCAATGTCTTCTTACCATTATGCCTCAGCCCTTCAATATGCCATTGTGGCATAAGCTCTCATCCAGTCTCTACTCTTGCTACGCCTAGCATCTGAATGATCTTTGTGTCATTGGCTTAGGCCTCAGCTCAAATGCTATCTTCCCAGGACACTTTCTCTGACCAAACAATCTAAAGGAAGCCTTCTCAATCACTTCTAGGACATTTTCATGTTTTATTTTCTCATAGTTCTAACTTTTGGCATATTGAATTCTTTAATCACTTACTCGTATTTATGCCTATTTTTCTGTCTTCTCAATAAAATTTAAGCCCTGAAAAAGGAAGAATTTACTTTCTTGGTAAATATTTGTTGAATGGGTAAATGCCCAAGTGAAGCCCTTGGCCCTGTAATAATGGGGCCCTTATCTACTTTCTGCTTGTTACTGTATTACAGCAGATTTAAGAGCTGCAGGCTGTGTTCTGTAGATGCAATTCTAAATGTTTTTTTGAAATCTATGATTGTTCCTTAAAATTAGTGCCATTTGAGTGACTGTTAATTTGCTCAGCTGTGCATAAAAGGCAGTTAAAACACTAGATTCTTTGAATACAAAGAGGTGGCAATCTGAAAAGAGTAGGTATTTCCTTTCCCCCAGCAATGGCAGCATCACTTTTATTGAATTTTGCACTCAACTGTGATTCTTCCTTCTACTAGCTGTCAGATCACACAGTTGGCTTTTTCTTTCCTTTAAGTGTTTCTTAGATTTGTCACCTCCTTTCTTTCCCTCTTAACACTTTCTTAACAAGGCCTCATTTCTTTACCCAGGCCTGAGTCTCGAGCCTCCTGTTATCTCTGTCCTTGAAGGGATTCCAGTACATGCTTTATACTCCTTCTGGAGTAATCTTCCTAACACACCATTTTCATTCTGCCATGCTTCTGCTATGAACTCAAATGGCACCCTCTTGCTTGCATGATTAAGTCCAAATTTTTCATTTGAAGTGCTCTTTAGAAGACATTGCTTTACTCTGCTTTACCTTCCAACTGCTGTCCAACCACTTGCAATGCAAACACAAGCTTCAGAAAAGGTATCATCCTTACCACTGGACACCTATGCCCTCTAATTTGTCTCCTTAAGCTTTTGCTCTTTATTCTTCTTGTGCTGAAAATTTCCATCCCTCTCTCCCTAAGAAAAAATGTGTAACTCCTTGGAGAACACTCCTCCTAAGAATGGGCTCCATTCTGACAATTTCTGACATGTCACACCTCCCCTTGAACTGGGCACTGAGGTTCTTCAACAATGATTTTTCTTCCAAGGACTGGTGAGAAGGAACATGAAATAAAAATATCTGTATATGGCTACCACCATTAGGATGATCTCTCCAAATAGGAGAATGTGACCCAAGTATCTACCATAACCAAGTAGTATTAGATGGCAATAAAATTTCCTAAAAGAGTTCTAGGAGACATAGAATGTGAACTATTTTGCAATATTTATTTCCAATAATTAGAATCTATCTAAAGATTCCAGGAAATAAACTTACATTTTCCCTCTGTCAACATTTTCTTATAACAGACTGGTATTAATAGATATATTATAGAAATATTAAAATTTATATAATTGCATAATTTACTTCAACTAAAACCTTCTATATATGTTTATTTTTCCAAACTTCTACTATGAGGGTGCATCTGTAGAGGATAACTTCCCATTTCTTGAGCTTAACCACCATATCTACCTACTACTTATAATTGGAGGCATACATAAAGGCGAATGGAAGATAGATTTACATTGTTTGAAAATATCCTTTTCAAATCCATTTCTTGATAATGAAAAATATTGCAGTGGGAAGCTGATTATCTACTCTTTTACCCAACACATTTTTGGTGAGCATTTCCTAGTACCTAGTTCTTTGCTAGATTTGTTTTAAGGAAAAGTAGTGGAAACCTCATTCCTAAGCTTGGAAGTACAGTTTAGTCAGGAAGCAAAACTAATAGACCAGATGCCACCAGAGCCTTGGAAGGGTTAAAATGTTTAGAACTAATTGATGCAGAAGAAGTTTGGGAACTGGGAAAGAAACACATTTCTGCTTAAAGTTTCTGTAATTAGTAACATGAAAACATACTATAGTATAAAGGTTATTGGTAAAGCTCAGAGAAATATCCTTATTTTTCTTTCTTCTTTTTTTTTAAACCAGCAAAATACAGATTTATCCAAGGGGAAAGTAGCACTCCATAAGGAAGAGGGACATATTCTTGTAAACTACCTACATTTAAATTTCTTGTGAAGCAGGAACATAGTTTTTACATGTCCTCTGGGTGCATAGAATGACACATAATGCTACTTCTCCAGAATCAACTTAAGTCCAATTCTAGGCCTCCTCAGCTCTTACCAGGTTGGTGGGATAGTCAATTTTGGTCATTACTATAGCTCCATTTCCTACTCCTGCATCAAAGGAAGGTCTTTAGAGATCTTAGAGATAAACATTAGAAAATCATCATCCTCTTTTTCTTTCTTCTGCTTGGGCCCCAACTTTCCTTAACTCCAAGATGATGCTCTCCCAACTATTTGTAAACAAACATAGGGAAAAAAATCCTATTCTAGACAACAAATCTCTTGGAGCCAAGAGACTAAAAAGACTTGGCAGGAACAAAACACAAATTAATGCATCAATAAATACTTCTGCCTCATTTGAGATGTCAAATGGCTGGTTTTCACCTTGAATTCATACTACATGATTCAGAAGTGTTGAAAAGAAGTGATTTTTAGTTACTATTTCCTTGGAATTATAATCTACCCTAGAGCAATAATGTGTACTCCATGCAAAAAATGTTTTCTATGTTCTATGGAGCTTGTTACTCAAAGTTGTGTCTACAGGCCATCAGCTTTAGTGCTGCCTGGAAATCTGTTAGAAATGCAGAATCCCAGGACCGACCCCCACCCCTGCCCCAAACTTTAGAATCAGGAGCTGCATTTTATTAAGTTCCCCAGGGGATTCAGAGGCACCTCAAATTTTGAAAAGCATTTTTCTAGGTGGTTTTTGTTACCTTTGTAATTTCCTATTTCTCAAATACAAGGAATCATCTTAGCACTTTTAATGGACCCTGAAAGAAAATTTCCAGGTGAGTAATGAAAGGGGCTTCTTTCTGTTCCATTGGATGAAAACTCTGTCACATCTAGAATTAAGTAACAAACATTCTTCCAATGGGAAGAAAGTTCGCATTTTACTTCTGGAGAGAACAAAACATAGTCATGCTTTGGTTCTAAATTTATACTGTTAATTTTACAAAACTGTGGAACTTCTGATCTAGGATAACTAAGCTGTAATTTGAGAAATGAAAGGCCAGCATTGGTCCAGATCCCAGATACAGCTGATGGACTGCTTACTCCAGATAGACATCTTTTGAGCCAGTGTACAAGTAGTTTTCAAGTCATTAGACTTGTGAAAATTCTATTTAGCTTATAAAATTTGCACTTGGCTCAACCATTTACACTTTGCCATGCCAATTTATCTTCCAACTAGATATCCCTTGATCCTAATGTCAGTAGTTACTTGGCCAAGAATTAGGAATACTTGTCTATTACAAGAAATATCCTAGTTCTTTCTCACCCTCCACTGCCAGCTGAGATTAATAGGGGAAGAAAAACAAATTAGGTTACATTTTGTATCCTTTCCACATCTATGGCATTGAAGCATGACATCCATTTATTTATTGCCACTTTTGTCTACTTTCAAGCAGCTGTTTTTAAGGTTGGTTTATGTCTTCAAGACAGCATCAAAAAGTCAAATCCATGAAGTAAGTTTTACTGTTTTAGAAATTATACTCAAATTATGTAGCTTTCCATAGCAGCTCCTATTCTAGAGCACTACCAAGGAAAACATTATGTGTGTCTATTCTTCAAAAACATTTATTAAGGGGCTATTGTGTGTCTAGTTACCCAACAGATTAAATAATGTAAGAGGCAAGGATTATGATGAGTAAAAATATAAAACAAGTTCCTTTGCTCAAGTAGATTACAGCTCCTTTGAAGAGGAGAGAGAGGAACACACACACCGAGAAACAATAGCAAGGATGTGCCGGAATTAACCAAGTATTACTGCAGCGCCCAAAGCATTGCTCAGAGTGTGGCTAACTAGGTCAGGGATGTGGCTGGAATGGGTGAAAGTTGGAACAGCCTGGAAAGCCTATATGGGTAAAGTAGACTTGAACTGGTCCCTGGAGGAGGGCTAGGTAGGCGTCAGAGGAAGAGAAATGCCAAGAGGGCACAACCATAGATAAAATTATCCATTTATTCTGACTTTGAAACAGCTCTATCTGAAATAATTATGAAGGAAAATAGTTCTCCCTCTCCCAAAGAGCTGTTTGGAAATGATTCCCTGCATTTTATAAGTAAATCAGCTTGATTCGCAGGAGGTCTAGATCCCCAGCTTATGCAGATGGTAGGGGAGACTTAGGGGCTGCACTGCATGCTGGGTGGGCTGACTATTCCTGACCAGGAGCCATTACACAAAACGCCATGATGGTCAGGGCCTGGAATCTCATCTTCTTAAAGAGTTAAACTGAATACCTTTTCTTCTTTTTTATTGGTTTCTATATATCTTAACACCATGGAAAGGCCATGCTGATATCTTTGCCCTAAGTTAGTTTTAGAATGAGACTTGGAGGCATTTATTCTTTTTTTTTTTTTTAGTTATAGATGGACACAATACCTTTATTTTATTTATTTATTTTTATGCAATGCTGAGGATCCAACCCAGTGCTTCACATGTGCTAGCCAAACGCTCTATCACTGAGCTACACTCCCAGCCCCAAGGCATTTATTTTTGTTCAAACAGAAACTAATTCTGTGTGTACATGTTCTGGGCTCTCTGTTTAGAAATTAAACATAGTGTCTACATTTGATACTCAGCCCACCCTAAAGGAAGCAGGTAAACTACTATTTCTCTGGCATCTGAGAATAGCTATTTTAAAGTCAACTGACAAAAATTTATGGACTGTTGCTATTACCCACAGACCTTAGCTGAGACATTCCTGTGTTCATTATAGGTTCTCACATTCCGGCTGCTTCCTCTAACTGTTTTAATTTCTGCCTGACTTCCAGCTCTTTTGCTCTTTATTCCTCATTCAGAATAAGTACATTTCCTTTTCCAACTAAATAACAAAACAATAAATGACTTCTCTGCTGCTTTTCCATGTGTCAGCTCCCTGTATTAGAACTTGGACAGTTTGGAAATTTTTAACTCACAGGCAGAAATTGGAACATTATGTGGCTTCACTGTGGATACTACGTATGGGCCCATAGATAATTCCATAATTGATGTGGAACATTCACTGACAACTAAAAGTCACTATTCATAGGCCAGCACCATGTATTAAGTACTTTATGGAAATGATCTCACTTAACTAATGAGTTAAACCTATTATAAAAGTCATTTTATCACCACAATTTGAAAGATGTGAATAGTGAATAATAGATATGGCCAAGTAATTTACCACATATCACACTGGTGTTTAGTAATGGGACTGGGATTTTAAGCCAGGCAGAGGCTCTAGACTGCACACTTTTTTTTTTTTTTTTTGGTTTTTTTTTGGTACCAGGGATTGAACTCAGGGGCACTCAACCACTGAGCCACATCCCCAGCCCTATTTTGTGTTTTATGTAGAGACAGGGTCTCACTGAGTTGCTTAGCACCTCACCATTGCTGAGGCTGGTTTTGAACTCACAATTCTCCTGTCTCAGCCTCCCAAAGTGCTGGGATTACAGGCGTGCGCCACTGCACCCGGCTTAGACTGCACACTCTTAAGTGCTTGAGTCTGGTTAGTATTTCTTGGAGTCTGTGTATGAATCTTTTCAGTTCTGTCTGTACACGGATCTTTTCAGTTAGATCATTTCATACTGGAATCTGTTAGCAGTGTATAAAAGCAATAAACAAACTGAAACAAAATCACTGAAGGTCAGATTTGGAGTGGACCTAATTGCTAAATCAGCCATGGTTTTATAGATTAAATGGTTGAGTCCTAGAGTGTTAATGAACAGAACAAATCACAGAACTAGTTAGTAGTTGGACTGAAAATATATCCACCATCTCCAGTGTGGTCTGTATGGGTCTTTTTACTAAACCATGTTCTCTTCTTCCTTTCTTCTCTCCCTCTCAGAGTCTTCCTTATCTATTCCACAATAAAGTGGGGCTCAGGGCATGAAGAAGTTGGATATCATGAAGACAAAAGTATGAATTATACATTAATTGAGAGTCCACACTTAAACTGGCATATGCTTCACATATTCCCTCGATGATTTTCTTTCTGCTTATAAAGTTATCAGTTTCAGGTTCTTTCTATGATAAATGAAACCATTTAAATGGGAAATAAAAATGTAGAGACTGATACAAATATCCATATGTATTAGACTGGTTAAACAACATTTTTTTTCACTGTTCTGGAAGATAAAGCCCCCTTTCTAGACAACATAAACTGTATATGAAAGGGAGCTAGGAAGGGGTATCCTGGGAGAAGAGAGTGGTGAGGTAACAGGGTCAGGAATGAATTTTGCAGTTCTTCAAAAGACAGTGACAATGAGAACATTTTGTCCAGCAGATGAACATAGAGGTTAATTGGGCAGAATTCAAGTATTTAGTATAGAATGGAGACTTATAAATATGAGGTCAAATTTTAAAATATTTTAAAAATCTAGCATATGTTAAAGGCATTCAGAGTTTGGAGGCAAAAGAAAAAGAAAAAAAGGTTAACTTGGTTTTGATTCCTTTCTGGTCCCCAAATGATGATATCCTAAGTACTTATTTCTAGGATTGATTTAAATTATAAAAACAAGTACAGATGCTGAGTAAGTTGTATTAATCATCTTCTTCTTAAAAATAACATGTATGTCCTTTCTAGGTCTGTGTTAAGGCTGGGATGCATTGTTTGCAAGTTCTCTATCATAAACAACTTCAGGGTAGTAAAATCAAATGATACTGGTGATGAGTGTAGAATTAGGAATATCCCAAAACTGGAGTTTCAAGGTATTACAAAATGAAAATTATAGTTATTGCCTTAATAAAACTCTGTCTGTTAAGATTTCCTTTGGTAAAAGAAAATGATAATATTAAATTAATCTTTATAGAAGGGAGAAGTCTGTCTTAGATAAAAGTATTTTCTCAAATAAATATTAAAATGAATATTTAAGAGGGGAGCCTGTCAAAAATACAACACGAGGCCTGGTGATGTAGCTCAGTGGTAGAGTGTTGTCTAGTATGTGTAAGGCCCTGGGTTCAATCCCCAGCACCACACACACACACACACAAATAAATAAATAAATAAAAATAAAAACAATAAATCAGATTCTTTCTTTTTGTTTATATTCTTTGTTTTTGAGAACAGAGGTGATAAGGCAAAGAGATGACAAATAATTATATAAACTGTGAAAATTAATATCTATGTTGGTATAGATTGATCTATAAGTCAAAATTCTACCCATTTGTAATGAAAGATTGTGTCTGAAGACACATTAGTTTTGTACATTGAAACTATCAATTCAATTCTAGAAGCCAGTGATAACTATCTATTTGAACTATTTCAAAATATTAACTGAGTTACTATTCAGCTAGATTTACTTTATAAAACTGGATAATATATTCAATAATGAATTATAAAAAAGGCACACTTAACAAAATTCTATCCTGAAAGAATCCATAGTATATTCCCTCAACAGAAGTGATCTGTTATAGATTTGCTACTGGCTAAGCTTCAGAACTCCTCTGGCTTTGCAAACAGTATTTTTCAACTATTATGTGAATTCTCCATTTCTTTGAATAATTCAGGAAAATGTCAAAAGCATAAATTTGCAGAGAGTGGGGTGCTGTTCATTCCTTCAAGTATTTTTTGGACATAATCACTCAGTGTTATCCTAAATATCATAGTAGGTACAGAGATAAATCAGACAAATACCTAACCTTCCAAACTCTACAGTCTATAAAAGACAATCACAGATACAGCATGATCCATTACCCTTTATATCATATACAAGATGAACATAACAAAGGTTTAAAAATGGTCCAGAGTCCAATGATGAGAGTAAAAAGACTGCCAATCAGGCAACATTCGAAAGAGCATAGAATTTGTACTTCTAGGGCTTAAGCTCTTTATGTAACTAATCCTTCATCATTCATGTTAGCTGAAATAACATTTCTTCCCTGACTACTAAAATACAGTCATCCTCTAATTCTCCATCAAGACACATTGTTCTTTTACTTTTGAGATTCTAACATGATTTACAAATGTTTGGTTGTCTACTAACCTGTCATTTATCTGTTACTCCTCCATTAGATTAAAAACTCCAAGAAGGCAAAAGCCACATTTGTTTTGTTCTCCAGCATATACCCATTTCTGAGGACAGAGCTTGGCCCAGAGGAAGGGTACAGGAAATACAAGTCAATCAACAAATTTTAACTGAAGGGAGCAGTATAAACAAAGACAGAGGTAGATAAGCAAGGTTGTTCCTTTCAAATGAATTGAAATACAGGATAAAGTGCAGTGGTGATTAAGGCTGAAAAGATAGCTTAGGAATAGATTGTGGGAGACTTTGAACTCTAAGAGAATTTGGAGATTTTATTTGTTTTTTGTTTTTAAAATTTTTTCTTATTTGTTCTTTTTAGTTATACATGAAAGTAGATATATTTTGACATATTTATACAAACAAGGAGTATATCTTATTCTACAAACAAGGAGTATATATTATTCTACTTGGACTTTTAAAATTAGTTGTAATAGCAATATTTTTCCAATCATAAATTTAGACACATCATGAATACTCATGGGACAGTGGGATTATCTATTGAAGTACTGTTTCAGTAAACCTTAGGTATAAGAACGTAACTAAAGGCAAGGATAACAGAAAAAAATTCCTCATGAGAGAGGGATGAGAAAGAGTAGGAAATGCAGAATGAATTTAATAAAATCACACTATTTGCATACTTAAACATACCACAGTGAATTCTGCTTATATATATATATATATATATATATATATGTATAAAGTACCAATCAAAAATAAATAAACGAGTGAAAGGAAGATCAGTGGAGTACAGAAAGGAGAATATGGGGAGGGAGGGGGGTGTACCTGACACAAATTGAGTGAATCAAATTTCATGCATGTATGGTTCTGTCAAAATGAACTCAACTATTATGCACAAATATAATGTTCTAATAAAAATTCCCCATGAGCAGAAATTACATAATAGTTGGGATAACAAAAATGAACATAATAGTTCAAGAAGATTTTCATTGATGAATTTTTTTTTTATTTGAAAGATAAGACAGCATCTCCAAATTCTGCTGGCAAATGCATTGCTCTGAAAAAGTTTCAGGGCTACTATAGGGCCATGAAAATGCATCTATCAGATCTCCTGTGACAGAGACTAATGGCCCATGCTCTCAGTTTCTCTGCTTTGAAATCTACCTAGCCAATGATTTAGCAAGCAATGGCTGACCCATTCCTGAGACTGGGGATTTCTCTGTCAAGTGACTTTGGTTTGAAGACTCTCCATCAGTCTTGCCATAACTTTCTTAGCACTGCACTAAGATTTCCCCTCTCTCCTTGCCTCTTTCCTTCTTCCCTCAGTCCCTTTTTCATTCTTTCTTTTCTCTTTCACAGAGGTCAGACCTACATTCCAGTATCTTCCAATTCCCTCCTTGTTTTCCCCTCACAGGCATTTCTCCTAATGAATCTCTTGCATAACCAATCACCCAGTAAATCTCTTGCAATTATTCATCTCAGAAAACCAAAATTGACACAGAAGTCAAAGGAAAAATCAAATGGAAAATAAATGATTTCCACTAGTTAGCCACTAGCTGCCTGGTTAAGACACCTGAGAACACTGTACTATGAGCTTATGAACCACTTAGCTTTGTTTCTTCCTCTAAGAGTCGAGCACATGTGCTGGATAAAGAAGCTGGCAAGCTTTACAATAAAAAGAGTCCAAAGGACTCAGAGGGGTTCAAACTCAGGTTAGCCTCACTGCCAGTGCTTTCTAGCCAAGAAGGGGCCTGTGGCTGCAGTAACACAGCTTCTCTCCACATTTGGAACTTTTTGTCTTACTTTTTTCATTTCCCCTTTGAACATGCTATTCTTAAATTTCCTCTATACGCTTATGATTTTTGGTTGGGCTTGTTTTAGAAATTTCCCTTCCTTTCAATGACATATGAGTAAAAGAAGAAGAGTCACTTCCATCACATACTTATAAAATTCTGCTTCCTGCCATTCAAGGGCATCCCTGAGAGACTTGGCTGTTAAGAGCTTTTCATGTCTCCAGATTTACTATTTAAAAAACCATGTTTACATTTTAGTGGCTGTCACATAGACCACTTGATTTTATAAGGCTTTTTTAGTTGCTGGACCATTATTTTCTCCTCTTGAGATTGTACCAAATGACAGAGAACACAGATGTTAAAGTTGTCATTGGATTATATAGAGGAAGCTGAGATAACACATGATACCTTTTTCAAGATTAATCATGAAAAAGCAAAAACTGACTGCATACAATAGAGTAGAAATGAATCTGACTAATTTTGTATTCTCCTATTTTATTTCCTCTGATTTATTTCCTTCCTTGAACCTGTGATCTAGAACATGTTATTATGATTATGAAATCAGAACACCATCCTTTACCTGTGGCTCTTTTAAGAACTTCTTGTTGGCAGACACCATTGGTTGACTATCCAATGAACAGGAACAAAACTGCCCCACCAAGGGCTAGGTCAGGATTAGCCTAAGCCAGCTAAGATGCTCTATTCACCTTTCCACATGCTCACCTTTCCCTCAACCTTGCAACTGGAGGTGGCATGTGACAGACTTAATGAAAGAGACTTAATGGAAGTTGGCTGAAGACCTCTGGAAAACATTTAGATGCCTTACAAAATGCACAGGTACAAGAGAATAGCTTGCTGATACCACTCCTTCCATCTTCATGCTTTGAACATGTATGTGATTAGGCTATAGGCTCTTTTGGAATAAGGATAGTGAAGGCTTTTTATAGCTATATCTTTCCTAGTCCTTAGCGTAGTATGGAACATTCTAGTGGATACTTAAGAGACTGGGTAATCATGCCACAAACATCACCCTGGGCAAGGCACTTTACAATTGGGAGAGAAGACCTGACTTCTAGCTTCTCCCAGAAGAGTAAAAGTTTTGGGCAATACATGCAGTACCCCAACTTTTTTATAGCTCCTTCCTAAGGGACTGGCTCCTAAATCACCTAGTGCAGGGAGTAGACAGTGCTCAGCATTTTTGAGTACTCTTGAACCAGAAAGATCAATGAGATTGTTTTAAATAGGCATGCAAGCATTCCCTGTTGCAATCCCCTAAGCTCAGTGCAGATTAAACTGGCAATATGCTCAGTTCCTAGCTTCTCTCAGGAAGGGGCACATTTTCATCCCTGCTATGCAAGGGTCAGTCCTGTAATTGGTAGCCAGAGTAACACCTCTGGGAGCCTGAAAGGTCGTGTAAGTATTTCCTGCACCTTCTACCCCTGGTTCCATGTGATACAACCAATTCTTGAGCTTCTTCATGGGTGGGGTTTGTCCACACATCAAACATTCAACTTTTACAGCTCCTACTTGAAGATTGGTTTTCTAAATCACCTAGTCCTGGGAGCTATTAGAGCTTGACATTCATGAGTTCTCAGGACCACAGAGAACAAACAGGTGGTTTCAAGCAGGTGCAAAAACACTAAAACTAGCTATTTCCACAAGGCTTAATACAGAGCAAGCAGGCAAAAACATCCAGATCTCAGGGCTGGGGTTATGGCTCAGTGGTAGAGTGCTCGGCTAGCACACGTCAGGCACTGGGTTCGATCCTCAGCACCACATAAAAATAAAGATATTCTGCCCACCTACAACTAAAAAAGAAATATTAAAAAAAAATCCAGATCTCATTTTTTCCATGGAAGGTATTTGACTATCTTGACTTTCCCAGCTGTTGCCATGGGAAAGTAAGCCTGCATCTAGGAGCTGACAGAAGGCAATGAGCAGTCCTCTGGGAGTCGGAATGGGCATGTATGAATGTCCCACAGTTCCTTTCTCTGGCTTGCTCCAGAGACAGGACTGAAGCCCCAGTTAACTCACTTGTCTCAGAGAGCTCATAGTTCCCATCATATGCTAGATCCTTGAGGATGACAAAGAGCAAAGAAATGAGTTTGAAGAGCATGTCTTCTAAAGAAAGTGCCAACAGCTGTCATAGACCCTTTCTTAGGATTAGTGAAGGGTAAGTGGAAGATGAACTCCAGCTCCCAGCTTATCTCTGATGAGAGAAAAAAGTGGTTTTTCTACCTGTTTTTCAAGAGACAGGATTTTGTCTTGCCCATCTTGGAACACTGATTAGACTTGGCACACTACAAACTCCTGAGGGTCACTAAGAACAAAGATGGTGATGTGAATAAGCACAGAAGTTTGAGAGGTAGTCTCTGGCCGTGCTGATTGGTGAGCGTGAGGTTCATCTCCTACACAAGTTTTGACAAGTCTGAGAGACATGACTGGTTGATTGAATATGCAAAAACCAACAAAGTCCAGGAAGATGAAGAAACAGGGAAATGGGCTTCAAACAAAACAACACAATAAGTTTATGAAAACAAACTTTAATGAAATGGAGATAAGTAACTGACCCAATAGAGAAGTCACAATAACAGACATAAAGATAATTATTACCAAAGGCAAGAGAGAAGTCAATAAACAAAATATAATTTCAACAGAGACAGACAATATAAAAAAGCAGAAATCAGAGTTGAAGAATATGATAATTGAACTAAAAAAATTGATAGAGAGGTTCAATAGAAGACTAGATCAACAGAAGAAGGGGTTTGGAAACTCAAATTCAGGCAATTGGCAATCAGAGGAGCAAAAAGAAAAAAGAATAAAAAAGTAAAGGTAGATTAAAGGACCTATGGGACATCAAATGTACTAATACACACATTATGGAAGTTCCAGAAGAAGACAAAGATAAAAGGAGCAGAAAACTTTTTAAAAGAAGTAATGGCTGAAAATTTGCCAAATTGGGAGAAAGACATAAATAATCAGGTCTAGGAAGCCCTATTTTGTGTTTTATTTAGAGACAAGGTCTCATCAAGTTGCAAAAAAAAAAAAAGCACTACTACAAATGCAAAACCATGCAGTTTTAATTCCACCCACCAGAGGACAGCATGAAGGAGGAAAAGTTGAATTGTAAGGAGACAGTGACCTTGGCCGATTATGGCTGAAATACATTATGTTTTACAATTTTTACCATAAAATGATCCTGATGACACATTGTGAGAACCCATCCTGGAACCTTGGAAGGACCTGTGCAAGTGAGGGGCTCTGAGCCCTCAGCTCCTATAGCATCAAGACAAATCTGCCTCTGCTTCTACCTGTTTTTACAATTGTCATTACACCCAAACCTAAGTGGCAATTCCAGCCCAAGGATAAATCAGCTCCCTTTACTGGTTCTGCTTAACCCAGAAAAAAAATAATTTCTCAAGGGATACAGTTAAAAATCAAGGGAAATATATTGTTGTAATTATTAAATAGTTAAAAACCAATGGTACTGGGCATGGTGGTGCACAACTGTAATCCCAGCAGCTTGGGAGGCTGAGGCAGGAGGATTGTGAGTTCAAAGCCACCCCTAGCAGAAGTAAGGTGTTGAACAACTCAGTGAGACCCTGTCTCTAAATAAAATACAAAATAGGACTGGGGATGTGGCTCAGTGGTCGAGTGCCCCTGAGTTCAATCCCCGGTAATCCCCCACCCCCAATACTTTTGAAGAACCACTGGATCAAAAAAGAAGTCAAAAGGGAATTTTAAAAATACATTGAGACAAACAAGAAGGAAAACACACATTGTCAGAACTTCAGGATGCAGCAAAGGCAAGTTTATAGCTTTAAATGCCCACATTAAAAAAGAAGACAGATTCAAATAAACAACCTAATTTTGTACCTTAAGGAACTACAAAAGAAAAAACAATTAAACCCAAGGCTAGCAGAAGGAAGGAAATAATAAAGATCAGAGCATAAATAAGTGATAGAAAACAGAAAAACCATAGAGGGGAAAAAAAATCAACCAAACTGAAAGCTTTTTGTTAAAAAATCCAAACTGGAGGGCTGGGATTGTGACTCAGTGGTAGAGCACTTGCCTCGCATGCGTGAGGCCCTGGGTTCGATCCTCAGCACCACATACAAACCAATAAAATAAAGACATTGTGTCCATCCACAACTAAAAAATTAAAAAATTTAAAAAAAATCCAAACTGGAGAGTTCCTGGGGACCAGCAGGAGCCACAGAGGGCCCAAATCTGCCCTCAAAAAACTCCGCGGGCATCCAGCCAAGGGTTGACCAGAGACTGATAGCTACCAGCCACAGGGGAGCGCACACCCAGGGTAAGAGTCACCCACAGAGACCCCAGCAGAGATGGCCCCACCCAAGTGCAGCCTGGACCTGCTCCAGTTCCACTCCAGAGTTCCCGCAGACCAGCAGGAGCTGCAGAGGGCCCAAATCTGCCCTCAGAAAACCCCACGGGTGTCCAGCCAAGGGTTGACCAGAGACTCATAGCTACCAGCCACAGAGGAACACACACCTAGGGTAAGAGTCACTCGCAGAGACCCCAGCGAAGATGGCCCCACCCAAGTGCGGCCTGGGCCTGCCCCAGTCCCGCTCCAGAGTTCCTTGGGACAGGCGAGAGAGAAGTCCCGAAACCACCCTCAGGGAATTCCAGGGATGCCCAGCTGAAGGCAGCCTAGGGTGTGCTAGCCTCCAGCCCCAGGGGAGCTCATACCCATGGTAAGGGTTGCACACAGACTCTCCTGCTTGTGACCCTGCCTAACTGAGACCTAGGCCTGCCCCCAGTTCTGCTCCAGAATCCTGGCTCAGCAGCAAGATAGTAAGAAAGGGGCAAAACAGCCCTAAGGGACTGCCATAGGAGCCCAACCAAGGCCACTCCCAATGCCCTCTAGAGGTATGCCCACTACTTCCGCCACCAACTTTAGTGGCAGTAGTGCCCATCTGGGGACACTGAGGGAACAGAAGTAGCTCCAAGGGGAGACACAGGTAATCTGGAGTGTCAATACAAGATTATAGGATAGAAGCCACAATACCTCAGATTGGTATTGCAAGAAAGGAAGATACACAATCAACATGAAAAAACAAGAGAAGAAAGTGCCCCAAATAAACCTTGATACCACTGTAACAGAATCCATTGACAACACAGTTGATGAAATGTCAGAGAAAGAATTCAGAATGTACATAATTAAAATGATCAGTGAATTAAAGAATTACATAAGTAAGCAATTACAGGCAAAAATTGATCAATCCAACAAAGAAATAGGAGAGCAAATAAAGGCAACAATTGACCATTCTAACAAAGAGATAAGAGAGCAATTACAAGTAGCAAAAGATTACTTTAAGAAAGAGCTAGAGATTGTGGGGAAAAAAAACAATCAGAAATTCTTGAAATGAAGGAAACAATAAACCAAATAAAAAACTCTAGAGAAAGCATCACCAGTAGACTAGATCACCTGGAAGACAGACCCTCGGATAAGGAAGACAAGATATACAATCTTGAAAATAGACTTGACCATACAGTGAAGATGATAAAAAACCATGAAAAGAACATACAAGAAATATGGAACAGCATCAAAAGACCAAATCTAAGATTTATTGGGATAGAAGAAGGTGCAGAATTTCAAACCAAAGGAATGCACAATCTCTTCAATGAAATAATATCAGAAAATTTCCCAAATATGAAAAATGAATTGGAAAATCAAATACAAGAGGCTTACAGGACACCAAATGTACAACATTTCAACAGATCTAAACCAAGGCACATTATAATGAAAATGGCCAGCATACAGACCCTAAAGATGGAATTTTAAAGGCCACAACAGAGAGGAACCAGATGACATATAAGGGGAGACCAATTCGTATCAGCAGATTTTTCAAACCAGACCCTAAAAGCCAGGAGATCATGGAACACCATATACCAAGCTCTGAAAGAAAATAGATACCAACCAAGAATTTTACATCCAGCAAAATTGAGCTTCAGATTTGATGATAAAATAAAAACTTTCCATGATAAACAAAAGTTAAAAGAATTTACAGCAAGAAAGCCTGCACTACACAGCATTCTCGGCACAATAGTCCATGAGGAGGAAATGATAACCAAAAATGAAAATATACAAAGAAAGGAACTACACTAAAGGAAAGGCCAATCAAAGGAGAAACCAAGTCATTGTAAAAATCAAAAATAAGCCAAAATGACCGGGATTACCAATCATATTTCAATAATAACCCTGAATGTGAATGGCCTAAACTCATCAATTAAAAGACATAGACTGACAAACTGGAAAAAAAAAAAAAGACCCAACAGTGTGCTGCCTTCAAGAGACTCATCTCACAGGAAAAGACATCCATAGACTGAAAGTGAAGGGGTAGGAAAAAACAAATCACTCCCATGGACCCCACAAACAAGTAGGAGTTTCCATCCTCATTTCAAATAAAGTGGACTTCAAACCAAAGATGATGAAAAGAGATAAAGAATGTCATTTCATACTTCTTAAGGGAATCATACATCAACAAGACATAACAATCATAAATATCTATGCCCCAAATAATGGGGCTTCTATGTATATCAAACAAATCCTTCTCAAGTACAAGAATCAAATAGACCACAACACAATAACACTTGGAGACTAACACAGCTCTCTCACCATTGGGTAGATCTCCCAAACAAGAACTTAAGAAATCATAAATCTCAATGAAACTATCAATAATTTAGACTTAACAGACATATATAGAGTGTTCCATCCATCAATGAGTGAATACATTTTTTTCTCAGCAGCACATGGATCCTTTTCCAAAATAGATCATATGTTATGTCACAAAGCCAGTCTTAGCAAATACAAAAAATAGAGATACTACTCTTCATCCTATCTGACCACAGTGGAATAAAATTAGAAATCAATGACAGATTAAAAAATAGAAACTACTCCAACACTTGGAAACTAAATAATATGCTATTCAATGATGCATGGATAACAGAAGACATCAGGGAAGAGATAAAAAAAAATTATTAGAGGCAAATGAAAACTCTGATAAAACATATCAAAATCTCTGGGATGCCATGAAGGCAGTGCTAAGAGGAAAGTTCATTGCACTGAACTCATTCACTAGAAGTAAAAGTCAACAAATAAATGAATTGATTCTTCATCTCAAAGCCTTAGAAAAGGAAGAACAAATCAACACCAAAAGAAGTAGAAGAAAAGAAATAATCAAAATCAAGGCTGAAGGCAATGAAATTGAAACTAAAGAAATTATTCAAAAAATTGGCAAAACAAAAAGCTGGTTTTTTGAAAAAATAAACAAAATTGACAAACTCTTAGCCACCCTAACTAAAAGAAGGAGAGAGGAAACGCAAATTACTAAAATTCGTGATGAAAAAGGAAATATCATGACAGACAATACTGAAATACAGAGGATAATTAGAAACTATTTTGAAAATTTATACTCCAGTAAAATAGAAAACCCTGAAGACATTGACAAATTTCTAGAGGCATATGACCTACCCAAACTGAACCAAGAGGACATACACAACTTAAACAGATCAATTTCAAGCAAGGAAATAGAAGTTGCCATCAAGAGCCTGCCAACCAAGAAAAGCCCAGGTCCAGATGAATTCTCAGCTGAGTTCTACAAGACCTCAAAGAAGAATTAATACCAATACTTCTCAAACTATTTCATGAAATAGAAAATGAAGGAACCCTTCCAAATTCATTCTATGAGGCAAGTATCACCCTGATTCCAAAACCTGACAGAGACACATCAAAGAAAGAAAACTTCAGACCAATATCCCTGATGAACATAGATGCAAAAATCTCAATAAAATTCTGGCAAATCGCATACAAAAACATATCAAAAAAATAGTGCACCATGATCAAGTGAGGTTCATTCCAGGGATGTAAGGTTGGTTCAACATATGGAAATCAATAAATGTAATCCATCACACCAATAGACTTAAAGATAAGAATCATATGATTTTATCAATTGATGCAGAGAAAGCATTTGACAAAATACAGCACCCTTTTATGTTCAAAACGCTAGAAAAACTTGGGATAGTAGGAACATACTTCAACTTTGTAAGAGCTATCTATGCTAAACCCAAGGCCAACATCATCCTAAATGGAGAAAAATTGGAATCATTCCCTCTGAAAACAGGAACAAGATAGGGATGCCCTCTTTCACCACTGCTATT